>BMAO01002494.1:0-277352 GCA_019973975.1 Trichonephila clavata | reverse complement strand
TACTAATGTTTCCTCAGATAATATTACACTACACTTGTACGCATTATTTGCTTGAGAATACAACCAAAAATAAACTGCCCAAACACCGTTAAATAAAGGAAAATTATGGACATAATGAAGGAACAGAGCAATTACTACATGGGAATTAATACATAACATACATTAATTTACCTGATCAGACACCTCAGAAAAATACTGTATGGCATAAAGCTGTTTATAAATAAAATTAAATTGCAATTTGCATAAACTGACTAACTTTCTAATAAACTAATGTTTTGTTGTCTTCTGTACGGCACTCTGCGTTTTGCTTGCACCATCTGTCGGCGGGTTTTTTTTCTTATCTTAAAAAAAAATCCCGTGACTTATCGATGCTAAACCTGCAAACCGTTTTTTTTATTTTGTTTAATTTCCCGGGTTTTATAAACTTTTAATGTTTATACGGACTTCTTGCACACCCGGTATTTGTTTACACACTAGCGGTTGCCCGTCCGTTTCACTAAGTATTTGTTGTACGAATATATACAACTGGGGTGGTTGGACTTTTCAATGGTACGGTCTATTTCAATATTTTTAAGGTTTTGCAGTCCACCCAGTGTTTTAGGGGGTGATCCTTCTGTATTAAAATTGTATGCTTTATTTTCTTAACACTTGTTTTCGACATTATACCCATTTTTTTAAAATATGACATATTACTATTTCTAGTCTGTAGACGTTATAGTTCAAAAACCGGAATATTCACCAAAAACGCTTCATAACACAGTACGATTCAATCACATTAGGGACACTATACGATTCAATTGACAAAAATCGGTCAAAAAATCAATTCTAATTTTTTTAGCCTACATTATTCTTTATGTACTTTTCTATATCCTCACAAAATTTGAAAGCTACAAACTTAATGAAGATGAAGAAACAGTAAGTCCATTACAGATGCGCATGGTTGTTCAAAATATTGAAGGGTGGTTTAGACAGTCATTAGGTCTCTCATTATGTTCTACTTCAAGAGTTTGTACCGCATCCTCAATGTTAACATTTTCCCGCATATTATCCCTTTAACCATGACAGTAGTAACAATTTCTGCATTTTAAAAAATATCGTGGGGATTTTTTCGACCGTCAAAGATGGGGTCGAGTTATCCGGATTTCAGGGTTATTGAGTGCCGAATTTTCGGGATTCTACTGCACCTGTCCTAATTATCTCACTGTTGCATCGCCAAAAGAGGCTTTATGTTTTAGCAGTGCTTTTCAAACTTTCAATATTTGCGACCCAATATTCAATCAGAATTTGCATTCCCCCCTTCGTACAATAACAATGTATTCAATTTAATAAAACCATACTTTAACGCTAAAGCTACAATACAATATTTTCTTAAGTGCCACCGGCGTATATAAACGTCTCGCTCACCCAAAGCGCTGATTGCCATAGACGTATATATACGCCTTCTCGGAGTACGAACTTTTCTGTGCATAAAATTACTCTGAAGGCTTTGAAATGAAATAAGAGGACCTTGACAGTGTTCGGGAAGGATTTACTTTTGGGGGGGGATTTGCTTATTTATTTCTTTACTCCCCCCCCCATACATCACATACGCGTGCCTACGTGAAAAACAGTGTCCGCATTGGAAAGTGAATCGCGTAACTTTTTATCGGCAGTTAAGGGATTACTTATAAACCGTACAAATTATGAAGATATAAGTGTTAATTTTTTTAAAATTTTATGTATGGCAAGCCCATGGGAGTCACTGGTAATTATTAAACTTGTTCTAAACTTAGTATTGTTAAATTACTTATGAAATGCATTGTGCAGTACTGATACATTTTTAAGTTTATTATATCAGTGTAAATGTTCATTTTATTTTGTTAGGAAGTATTTTGTTTGTTTACTTTCAATAAATTAATAATTTTTTTAGTAATCTTTTGTTTACGACTTTTCAATAAGCTCACACTCCTTTCGTAGATTTATCATGCCCCCCCCAGGGGTGCGTTCCCCACAGTTTGAGAAACGCTGTCTTTTAGACATTTAGACACGGTGGCATCACAGTGTTACAGATGTTGACATATCCACTATTTGTACTCATCACTGTCTGATTATTAATTTAAGACACCTTGTGCAGTTATTCCCCATTTATTGTTTCAGCATTCTCTCTTGTAAAATTGTCTTACTATTTTTATTTTTATAATCCTCTCTGAAAATTTTATTTACTTAAAAGTTTTTATAGTCCTTTGAGACCAATATCAAACGTCTGATGACTAAATCTTCACTTTTTATTTTTATTTTTCATGTAAATAAATCTGATTTCAAAACAAGTTTTTATGCTCTCCCTAGCTCAACACGGACGTCACTTATGCAAATTTAATTATCAATACAGACTCAAGATTTTACAAAAATTCAAATATTTTGAATCACTTCAGGGGATATTTAAATTTCTTTGAATAATTTCAATATTTATTCATGAAGCTTCTATTAATTCATAGACATCTACGTGGAGGATGTATAAAATATTTATTGTGAACACATTGTAATTTTTTCATTTGTCCTGTTTATTTTTATAGATATGCATTCGATATCACAATGCAGACTTTCTTAAGTTAAAATATTTTGAATTGGAGTTGTTTATAAATGAGATTAATTAATTTTAAAGTTTACACTTCCAATTTTAATTTTATAAATTTCTATTCCAGTTACATCTTAAATTGAAACTGAAATTAATTGGAAAATAGATGTCCCGCATAGTATTTTCTAGCAATGGGATAGATGTATTTATTAAAGAGTAGGACTTTTTAAAAGTTGTGTATTGTGAATAGTTCCATAAGTCTGTTTTGTGAGATTTTTTGACAGAGGTTTCCTACAGGAATCAACAAAAAACAAATTTAAATCGATACTTTCTTATATAATTAACTTGAAAGTAATATAAGGTGTTTGAGAATTATGCTTGCACTTTCAAAAATAAATTATAGTTTTAAAAAACTAAAAGAACACGCATTTATAGTAAAAAAGAAAAAAAATAATTAGTATGAGAGGATAAAATGATAAACGAGAAAATTAATGTCATTTTGGTAAAAGCGTTGGAGGCTCGATATTAATTGCTTATAATACCTTACTAGTTCTATTCCGAAATGCAGAGTTAGTAGAAAAATGTAGTACAAAGCAATCCACGCTTTTACCACAAAATGATATTATTTTTCTCGTTAATCATTTTATTCTTATATTGTGAATTATTTTTTACATTCAGTTCAATTAACTATAAAATTGTGTTTTATAGGTTTTTAAAACTATAATTTATTTTTCAAATTTTAGTCCGATCTACAATAAAATAGTGGTTTTTTTTTAGTTTTTTTAAACTATAAATTGTTTATTGATGAATTAATCTTAAATGCGCCATTTTTTCGAATCTGGAATACCCATAGGCATCCTATCAGTGCTTCGATAAGACCTGGTTTGTAAAATGTAGGGTCAGCCAACTGAAGGAAATGTGGAAGAGCTAAGTTTGAAATATTTCATGCAGAAGAAGGTGTAATGTCAATGATATTTTTCACTAAAAAGAGCTCAATATTCTCTCTGAAACTTGCCTCAGCATTACACATAAAATACACATTTTGAATCGAACAGTTTGTGAAAAATTATCTTATTTAGTGACCTTGACCGTTTTCAATTTAGGATGGTAACTTAATTTTTAGTTACCAAATCTGAAAATGGGATCGGGAATTTGTCGCCAAATCTGGAATTGGAAAGTCGTTAATCTTGTTGATCCTGGTGAGAGTGAGAGAGAGAATATTAACGTCGCACTGATTAGCAACACGAGGGCTTTGGGCGACGGTCCGCGTAATTTTGAACCATGGTCAAGTGACGAGGACGACACCTGAGCTGGCACCCCCTCTCCTAACTACCACACCACACCCCCGGGAGGACGTTTGAGCTCTCGACAGATTTAACGTGCATCCCTCCCCTACACGGCGGATCTTTTAGTGGTACTAGGATCGAACCCATGACATGCTAGCCATGATCCGATGCCTAGACCACTCGGCCACCGCGGCCGCTTGATCCTGATCAGAACAATGGAACAAAATTGCTGTATTGTAATAGGTCATTGACAAGTGTGCAAAATTTCGAATTAATCTGATATTTTAAATGGGGTTAAAAATCGAGTTCAAATATTAAGTTACTTACAGGTGAAGCTCGTGTTAATAAAAAGATTTTTACTGGTGTTTTTTACGTTCTATTAAGAAAAGATTAATTTATTTATTTAATGAAATGCAAAGTAGATGCTAAAGCTACGTTTTGCAACATTCTCGATTTATGCCTTCATCACTAGAACAGACACTGGTTACAAAAGGGTTTAACGAATTTAAAACTGCAACACAAGTACAACGAAAATGGGGCCTCACCTACCGGAGTTCTTTTTTTTAAAAAAATTTCTATTTCTAATAGGGTTGCGGATTGGTGTTATACCATTGCAAACTTGGTACATTCTACGGGAGCTGGTATCCTTTTTAGTGGGTCACCATTTAACTGGATACCAATTGATTTTGACACCTAGTTTCCTCACCAGAGGGAGGCACATGAATTCTGACGATGCAAAACTGTACTGGGAATAAAATTTCGCTGAGAGCACCCAAGCCGAACAGGTACTCAAATTTATTTTACATGTCGCATTATCATATAACATGAAGGTTGTAGATTTTCTACATCATGATAATCCACCAATTTGGGCCGTGGTCAAACTCCCTAACTTTGGCGTTTGCCAGCGACAAACCAAGTACGCCACCCAGCAGATGCACTAAAGTTTAAAAGTGAGAATAAGTTCCCGGGGTGATGGATGGAAAGAGGAAGTTCAATGTAGTGTGTATGTGTGCATATGAGAGTGTGCGTATGCGCGTGCATATGTGGTCACGTTTACATTTCTAGGCATTACACCTTTAGGTCTTTCCTTGCAGATATACGTAAAAAACATTGAGTACCAATCTTTAATTCGTAAAACTGATTAAATGAAAAGTCGGATTACAACGATTATTTAAAGTGGGTGTGTGCTGATCCTAAAATGATTTATAGAACATGGCCATAAATCTCGTATAAACTCGATGTTTTGCTTTCAACTATTAAAGCGCACACTGAAATACTACAATAAAACATTGTAAAAAAATCCGGTATTTTCCTTATAGAACATAAGAAACTTAGTGCTAGTTTACTTATAATTGCAGCTTGAATGAGTAGTCATACCTTTCATACACCCAGTCCTTATCATAAATACGTGAAATGAAAGAATTAAAATCTTCTATATCTTTTTAAGGCTCATATATATCGAATCATTATCAATCACAACACTGTAATACATTATCCATTATCATATTTTATAGTTCATACGCTTCAACCTTTATCAATCACAAAACCCTGCATTCATCCAAGCATACAAAGTCATTTCTGCGTTATTCATTCTCCTCATTAGATCTAAATTAATGTTTAAATGCATTCTTCAGTATAATTTCAAACGTATCCTACATTTAGTGTACATCATGAATTGCATACGATTTATCACTTCACTTTTCTCAGAATTCACATTCCATGTTAATGTAAATTACGTCTCTAATCAACTAAAAGTGGAAATCTAAAGCAAAAGCCTGAATGAAACTCTCTGTTAACATATATCAATTGCAGCAGTTGTTCACTTGTTTAGAATTAGCAAACTTATTCACATCCCAGTCCACTGCGTTCCGAATGTTCCCTCGCTTAGCAATCATTACATCCAATTACAATCATCTGTCTTAATATCAAAACTCTCATCGTAAGCTAAAGCGAACCGCCATTCAATCTCATATTAACACCGGTTACTTGAAGCTGATGAATGCCTAAATCTACTATTTAGTAGGTAAAACGGCTGAAAGCTTCTAGTATTCATGGGGCGCAGTAACGGGGCGAGATGACGCCCTGCGGCCAAAGGAAACACAATTGGGCGCATGTAATATAGTTGGGGAGATGTGAAAGGCTCGAGTTCCTGGAGCTTTATGCGATGGTTATGTAATTAATAAGGTAGTGTATTTTCTGGTGGCCTACGAAGAGGAGATTATAAACGGTTGAGTCAAGAAACTCCCGAGGATTTGTTGAAACTTGGATAATGCAGCTAGTTTGTTGTATAAAGGTTATAAGGATAATGCATAATGACTTTGTAATTTTAGATATTTGCTAATGTGATGTTTGATTTACTTAATTATATGTATGAAAGTTTAAACATTATATATAACAAATTTGACATTTAAATAGGAATCAATTATAATATGTATTTGTTTTAGTGCTTTCTTATTCAAAATTAACACGTGTGTTTTTTCGTTTGTTTATTTTTAAAATAGTTATACAAAAGACCTGTTAGTTCATGGAATGAAAATATTAAAGTTAAAAATAAATACTTTATAAATATTAGTTAAAAAATTATTTAATTTTTTTTAATAAATCTTAACTTGGGCTCATATCGGGTTTTATGTTTTGCTTTTTTCTGGTAATTTTTCGTGAGAGACTGATTTTACTTGCCTAACAATTTAAATATGAATTATAGAAACTGTTTACGTTAGTACGTAACATTTTTTTTTCTTACGAAAATGAACCCAAAAGGTATGCAATAGGAAAAAGATGATTCGTGTTCAAATAAAATGTTATTCCTTTGCATATTTTTTTAGTAATACGTTATTACACAATTTAAAAAGTAATATATTCATCTAATTTATTTAAAATATAATATATCTTTCTAAAAAACGCTTGGATAATTTTCTTCGGGTAACATGCTTTATAATTTATGTTTTAGCTTCAATAGTGATAAAATTATCTTAGAAATAAAAAAATTATTTTAGACTTAGATTAAAATGCATCAGTAATGGTATCAATTACAATATAATATATCTAGGAAAATGTAACATATTTATGTTTCTAATACATATTTACTAATTGTTGTTTACGAGAAAAATTAGACAACTTATATATAAGTACATTTATTCTTTCTTGAAAATATGATTTAATATTATTCTGTTATTGTACAAATACAGACACTCACGCATATATTTCTTCAAATATTAAAATTTTCCTTTTTTTTATCAGCGTTTTTTGCAGTTATCGTATTCAACAAAATTGCGTCATTTATGTGTATTTTTCCATGGCACAAAAAAGAGGGTTTTTTTTCAACTAATATTGAAAATCGCATATTAAATTATTTGTATTGGCTTTCTTACAACACCGATACCTAAAAGTGAAGGAAGTTCTACAGACGTTGTCTAAGGAATTTTTTTTTTTTTAATTATAAGGTACCTCTTACTCTTGAATGTTTTCTTCCTCGTGCTAATAGCCAAGGATAGGAAAAGACACATCTACAGATTGCTCTTAAGAATATTTTTTTTAACTTGAAGACTTAAAAGAAAGAGCAGGATTTTCTAATATGACTCGCACGAAATTTATACTGAATGTGTGAACTTTTTATTAATTTAAAGTATTACATGTGTCGTATGTTGTTAATGAATTTTAAAAAAAAAGATAGGCCTAAATCTAAATAATGATTTGAAGTTAAATATAAAAAGCGATACTCTTAATGAAAATCCGAAACATAATATAAATTATCATATGTATATTTTTAACAAATAAATAACATTAATAACCATGTACTTCTCTTACAGGATGCACGTAATTAATAGGAAATGAAATCATTATTTCTGATGAGTGTTAAAAGTATGATACAGTAAAAATATAAATTCTAATTTAATTAATTTTTAATAAAAATTTACATATAAACCGCTAATAAATAATTCTTCCCAAAATAATGTGACGTATTTTATGCGTACTTCTAAAACTTTCAAACTTTGAAGCGAACACTTTTGAAAATAATCATTATGATCATAATGATGGGATATTCATAAACCTTAAACATATATTTATTTTGAAAGAATTTCGTAGCTAATATGAATATTATTAATCTTTATTAACTTTAACATTTTTAGTATTAATGGAATATTATTATTACACTGTTTTATCTTCCTTGCAGCCCAAAGGTATATACAATATAGGAGAAAGTTAGTTAACCTTAAAGCTGTGTTTAATCCTACAATTTTTGTTCCATAGGCTGAGCGTACTATTATATTACTGAACCTATATATATATGTTTTACCTATATTGTCTTGTTATACATTAGTTGATTTGCTTTGTAAGATTTATATTAGTATAGTACATTATTATTAATTATATATATGCATGAGGCTATTATGAGGTTTATTACATTTCATGAAATACCTAAAACTTATAATTTTCAAAATATTTAATAAAGATGGCCTTTAGAAAATATTCCTTCCTCGAGAGAATTCATATTTTCTATTTTAAAATTAGATTTGTTTATAAATGTTGTGCAGTCCAGCGTTTCTCAAAGCCCTAGGGAAGCGTGATATCCCTATGTAGGAGGGAGAAAGCATATATTGAAAAATAAAAAATAAAATATTTAAAATAATTATCAATTTATTGAAAGGAAGCGAAACAAAATAATTTCTGACATAGTAAAAAAATAAAACACACATTCACACTGATAATATACTTATAAATGTAACTGTACTGCACAATATTTGATAATTTATCAACACTAAATTAAAAACAAATTTATTAATTGCTATCGACTTATGGGCTTGTCATATACAAACTTTAATACTTATATTGACAACTTAAACGGTTTATAATTAAAGTCGTATTGTAGCTTTAGCGTCAAAGTACATTATCATTGAATTACATTGTTATTGTAAGAGGGAGGGGGGCGATGAAAATTATGACAGAAATTCGGGTCGAAAATATTGGAAGTTTGAGAAGCACTGATGTAACCTAATAACATTGATATGTAATAAGTGCCACCAATGGTACTGTGTATAATCTTGTGAAACCTATTTCTAAATATATTAAGGGGTGTTAATTTTGTCTCGAGGGGTGAAAATATAAACAATCTTCAAACAGGTATACTTCTTTTAAATTTAAATTAAATAATTCGAATCTTTTACACTTTATTTACAAAATGGTTATGGTTTCAAAAAAGTAAAAATATTTGAAATATAATCATAATTTAAAAAATTATAAGCATATGTAAATAAGAAATAATTTAGTAGTAAATGTTAAGTAATTTTTATGTTGCGCACACTATTTTCTGAAAGTGTAGCAATTGATGTAGAAAACTTTATAGAGTTGTAAAATGTATCATACTCTATAAACCCTATTAATTTAAGAATAATATATCTTTTGTATTTCAAAATATTTGAAAAATATTGAAATTTAAAAAAAAAAATTCAAAATTTAATTATTATTTTTTTAAAAATATAATGTATTATTCTATTTATTTAAAATTACTATGGTGTAGTAATGACATCTTTAACTTTATTAATCAACTTACTGCAAGTAGTTAAAGCTATACTCCAGAAAATATCATGCGCAACGTAAAACGCATAATAAACATTTCTTATAGAAATATTTCTTATTTTCATATGCTTATTACTTTTAAAATTATTATTATATTTTTAACACTTTACACTTTTCTAAAGCCCCTTTCTTTATAAATAATGTGTAAAAGATTCGGATTATTTAATTTTAATTTCAAAGAGTTATATATATTTGAATATTGTTTATATTTTCAGCCCTCTAAAAGAAGTTGATACTCCTGAGACCCCTTAAAGAAATAAAAATAACACTAATTGTTAAACTATTTAAGAATAATCTTTTGCCAAACAATAAATATAGGAATTCCATTAGTAGCAGTACTTTAAAAAATTAACTGAAAAAGTATTGATCACATTTTTATTTGGTAATCTTGTTATTTTATACCACATAAATTATATTTACGTCAAATAACTCTGAATTCGAAAGAAATCATATTTTAAGAAATATCATTTTAAACGAAACCCAATTTTTCGCTTTACTCCTTAAGAATATATTAAATCAAATATCTATCTAGTAATCAAAATATTAAAGAATATGCAACCAGCGACACCGTAAAAAGACGATAAAAAACTAATCTCTTATCGCATTCATTATCATTACAAAACTATCGCATTTCCTCCTTATTACGGGGGTATTAGTATCTCACAAAAGACTATTAAAATTCCAGTGAGGCTCCAGATTGAAAACAGGTGTTACATAATCAACATATCTTTCAGAAATCTTTTTGGCAACTTTGGGTATAATTAGTAGAAGAATAACTAAGGGTGCGCGATGGCAACACTTCTTAGATTCCAGACTAGAAACACTCTAACAAAGGTTGAAGTGAAGCTAAAGGAGAGAATCATTATAATCCAATAAGGGGTGAAAATTGGGGATGTGTTTGAGAAGGTGCTACTCCAAAGCTTTGTTAAGGCCCTTATTGTTTGCAATAGTTGTTGGATCAATCTCTGATGGTGAAGATTAACTTAGAAAGTTTGATGTTAATCTAGGTTTCCCGTGGAATATTTCTTGATTCTTTGTTCACTTTGTTATGATGTGGCGTTTGCTTGGAGGAAATTGTTTTGATGAGGTATGGATATGTAAATGTTATTAAACCTGAGGATATGATGGGATGGAGAAAATTGTTTCATTAAAGAAAGTAGGACGGTCATGTGGACAGTATTTCTTGGGAGGAGGTATCGATTATAAAATAATGTTAATATAATTTTTCCTCTCTAAATAATTGAGCTATTAATTTAAATGAGTTTTCTCTTTAATTAAAATAATTAAAATACGTTAAATAAATCATTAATTTCATTAGGAATTCCACCAAAATAAATTAATGTTTAAACAAATATTAAAACATTTTTCATACAACAATATTTACTTGTAATATATCAGTTTTTAAAAAATTTTTTTTAGTATTTGAAATATTATATTTTTGTTATGCTTTTAGAACCAATAATTTATTCAAAATTGTTAGAAGTGACTTCTCTGTCAACTGTTTTTTTATAGGAGAAAGGGGGTTGTCATTCACATAACCATTCTTATAAGATTACATTTTTACTTCAGGGGACATATATAATACACAAATGTACGATTAAAGTAATACAAACACAATTATAGGAATTTATTTTAAATTATTGTGTTTTTTTACTGGAGATTGAGTACCTTTTAGAAATGTGATATTATAATCAGAATTATTGAAAAAAAATTACTATTAATCTCAATAAAATAATCTGCTTCTCTAAACCGATCTAGAGAGAAATACTCATCCCATTATTTATAAAGTATTGTTAAAAATTCATTGCAAAATTTAAAAAAAATAATATAAAGATTAATTTTTTCATTACATGCTTGAGTTAAATACTAAATTTAAATATTCTTTGCACATACACGGTTTTAAATTCTTAGCCTATACATTCAAAGAGTAGATCCTGTGTGTTCAGATTAAAGTCCATGAATATAAATTCTAAAATACCAAAAAAAAAAATTCAAAATTGTAATTTCATACAATAAAAACTCTAACTTTTGTTTCAGAGCTTTAAATTAAGAAATATACACTTGGATTCCCAGTAATAAATTTGTGACACATTAATATATGGCCTCAATAACTTAATTTAAAATCTACAATTTAATACATAAAAATTATAAACCATCAGGAACAACAATTCCAAAAGAAATCTATCAGAAGATGCTTATCTTTAAATACTTAAGTAACATCACGAATATACTGCATTCCTCGGTAGGCAGAACAATTTAGCATAACATTTTTTTTTCATTTAATATATACATAAATGACTTTAACGTAGAGCTTCGCATAAGTGCATTAAAATTTTTCTAATCATTAAACGGAAAAGTAATTATATATGTAAAAAGTGACTATTTATTTGACCCTAGTGAGATACATTAATACGTAAACAACGATTACATATTTCATATTAGCTTTTATTTATCTGATTATATGTAATATTATTTCTCAATTCTTTAATAAAATGTCGTAGTGACCATTGCAATCTTAAGCGCATAGTACTATTTTTCTATAGTATTTATTGATTTTGTAGAATTTTTAAATCTGTTATCTGAACAATAATTTAAAGGTACTTGCAGGTTCCACTCAGCAAAATATATGTTAAAGGAACTTGGTACGATTTACACAATTTTTTTTTAATTTAATGATTTTCAAAATTATTTTGGTTGTCAACTATGTGCATATATGATGTAAAAGATTCTGTGCTCAAAATTTCAAAAACAGCTGATCATTTATTTTTTTTAAGGAAACAAAAGTAAAAGGTAAAAAATTTTTAAAAGGTGAATTTCAGGTTACTGCATTTTTAAATTCTTCAGCTCATTACCTTTCCAAAAATACCTCATTTTGATCTCTAGCTTAATTAGAAGTGCTAAAATTTTGTTTTTAAAGAATCGTCTAAACGCGAGTCACCGATTTAAATGGACAGAAAAAAAGGTAAAAAATTGCACTTCCTCTTGGGTCAGCTTGAAGTTTGACGTCATTTTTCAAAATTTCTTTAGGGCATATTATGAAACGGATGGGATCTCGCCTCCGACGTTTCAAAGCAAAAATGAGGGGGCAAAAATTATCAGATGGCAAAGCATTGTGACAAAAATAGATTAACAGAAGCAACTATTGATCAATTGCAAACATATTATGGTCTTGCCATTCGAAGAAATTTATCAAATGTAAAGTGTATGAAACAAGCTATATGGGCAATATATCTTCACAAAATATCTACGGATAAAAATCCACAGCATGGATTTTGTTCATCAGGTCTTGACACATGGTATCAGTGTAAGAAGGCTCAATTGGAAAATAAAGTTTACCTCCACAAACATAAACTTCCAGTTGCTGTTGTTGAAGCCATTAGGCCTATTTTTAGGGACCTTTCGGATCCCGAATTATTGAAAAAGTGCTTGCATGAAAACACGCAGAATCCGAATGAAAGCATTAATAATGTTATTTGGTCTCGTGTCCCCAAAAAGACATTTGTGCACATAGAAACACTTTCCTTTGGTACATATGATGCTATTGCATCCTTTAATAAAGAGAATGCAACAAAGCTGGATATTTTTAAAAAACTTAACATAGTGCGAGGATATTATGCGACAGGCTGCATGGAACATCTCGACAAAGAGAGCAGTACAAGGCTAAGATATGCCAATTTACAGAAAACTAAGAAGACTAGAAAAGTAAAAAGACTTAAAAGAATGAAACAAGAAGATGAAAATTTAAAAAATGCTGAAAATTTGGAATATGGAGCTGGAATGTTTTGATAAGGTAACTTTATTTATAAAAATGTGTTTTTCTCAAAATGTCACTTTTGAAGGTTCGATGTACCTTTTCTCAGAAAGTATATATCTGATGTCAACAAAACTTACATGATACATTTTTATATATTCTAGTATATACTGAAATGAGCTTTTAGCAAAATTTTGTATACTTTTTTTTTATAATTTTTTTTCTGTCGAAAAACATTGTTTTCTCACTGTACATCAAATAAAAATTTTTAAAGAAAAACTAATGGAAATTTAAAAAAAAACTCATTTCAGTATGATATTAGATGTACGCTTAACGTGCAAAAAAAATTTGGGGATTGTATTTCCAACAGGTTTTTAGAAAAGGTACATTGAAAAAGCCCTTTTTAACATTATCAGTATAGAGCGTTCCGATACCCCTTAAGACTTTTGAAGGGTATTTAAAATACTAATCTCCTTTTACAAAAATTGATGTACACAGACGACATTTGATTTAAAAGTACGTCAAACTATGTATAACCAAAGTTGGTATAATTTTTCTTCTAACATGATTGATATCCATACACACACAGTATATTTTTTTTTATAAATACTTATTAAAAATTCCTTAAAATTGTACAAATTCTAAATTCAATTATTTTATATAAAAAACAAGTATTGCTTTTTGATTCAAAAATGCATACCAACTTTTGTTGCATGTATTATTAGCAATACTTAGAAAAAATATCTAAGCATTTGGCACAATAAAAAAAAAGTCTTAGCATTTTTACCGAAGACAAACTAGTTATTTTACCTTTCTGAGATAAGTCAGTTTAAAGCTTTAATTTCCCATAGGTATGTGAATAAAAGCGATCTTAAAAGTTATCGTTTGGATTTCTTTAAACTTTCAAATTGTGTGAGATTTCAGAAATGTGTGCAAAGAATAATTTAGGCTAAAAACAATTGCATTTTATTTTTGATAGATTTTTGTCAATTGAATCGTACTGTGTCCCCTTAATGTAAAAAATTAGAATTTAAAGTGTTTTTATATACATTTTTACATATTCTAAAGCCTGTAGCAGTGAGGAATCAAAAATAAGTCTAAAAGTTATCAATAGTTCTGCTGACAGTTAAAGTAGAAAATGACTGATTTAATCAATATTATAATTTGAATACGAAGTAATAATTAAGCAAAATGAGTTTCATTTAGCCCTTTTTCAAAAAGAAAAAAAAATTATAAAATTAAAAGTAGCTGTGGGTTTAAATATCAAACGAAAGACATTCACATAATCCTGAGGTTTTCGTTGCAGTTATTACAATCATGAAAAAAAAAGGCAAACCTTCCAGCTTGACAAATATTTGACCATTATAGAGAAATGCTAGTATTTTGGAGAAAGTCTGTTTGATGAATGGGTATCAAGAGAAAAAGGAGAATATTGCAAAATACTGCATGAAATATACTTTTTTTTCAATTCCTACTATTAGTTCACACTCTATATTTATCTTGTTCAAATTTTCAATCGTTAATGAAATGCATTTTAAAGCACTCAGAGCTGAAATTTCATATACACAATTATTTTCGATGACAATACAGTAATTTATTTATAATTAATAAAAATTAATTGATTAAAACCAATTATTCAAAGAATTACAAATACAGCCACGATGGCATCATTGTTGGCGACTTAGCGACCATATTGGCGACTTGTGTCAAAGCTTGAAACTGTTTATTTCTCACATTTTAAAGCACTCGTTTGAGCTGAGATTTTCTATACACAAATGTTTTGGGTAACAATACGATAACTTAATTATAATTAATGAAAATCAATTGACTGAAATTAATTACTTAAAGAATTACAGATGCAGCCACGTTGGCTTCATTTTTAGCGACTTGTTTCAAAACTTCGATCTTTTTTTCTTACGTTTCAAAGCATTAAGTTGAACTGAAAATTTATATGCACGATTGTTTTGGATGACAATACGATACTTTAATGATAATTATAAAAATTCATTGCCACTTAATGCTGTGATTCGGGCATATGTATATACATATTTATATTAATTGTAACTATTTAATAAAAAGAAACTAATATATATATATTTTTGTTGGTCCAAGTAGGAATTGACTTAAGACATTTTTTATATTACTTGTTCAATCTTAGAGTAAATTCAGCATTTGCAGAAAGCTAAGCCAGTTCATTTTTTATAAGGATTATTAATTAATTTTAAAAGATTTTGAAAAGCATTAACTTCAAATTGGGGTAAAAATACAAACACATACATATAAAACATAAAATTAAAAAAATTAAGTGAATAAATACTATTTGTGCAATCCAATGATTCTCAATTGTATAAAAGATCTCAATGCCAAGATTCTGATATTCTGCAATGCCATTATAATAATAGTTGTTGACATTTCCTTGTAGGAAAAAGTTAAGCTGAAAAACGTATATTCTTTTCAACTGCAATAAAATGTCGTTTGATAAAAAGATTTTTAAAAAATGTTTGCGTCAGCTCTTTTAAAATTTGGAGAAGCATATTTGGGTATATACAGTGGTCCATTGGAAGCATTGTGCAATCAATAAAATATACTTGCTAATTGAAATAAGTAAAACTAAGAATGAAAATATAGCTTCTGCACTAAACAAGTCAAATAAAAAAGTTAAAGAATTAAAGCCAATTCCTATTTAAGTCAACAAAGAAAAATTTTATTTTAGTTACTATTTTATTAAATAATTACTATTAATATGTATATACATATGAGGAATTCACAATATTAAGTGGCAAAACAGAAAGCGAGATTTTCCTTGAAATTTTCCATTTTCCTTTCTATATATGGTGTTGGTCTATTTTTATTGTTTGTTAATTTTATTCATTAATTATACTTAATTATTTCTATGAAACAGTATGGGCAAAAAAATCGCATTCTCAAAAATTAGGCCATTTCACCGTGCGATTTTAACACACGACCTTTAAATTTCAAGTCCAACGCGCTATCCATTGCGGTAATGAGTGTGAGTGAGTGAATATTAACGTCGCACTGATTAGCAACACGAGGGCTTTTGGCGACGGTCCGCGTAATTTTGAAAAATGGTCAAGTGACGCGGACGACACCTAAGCTGGCACACCCCTCTCCTAACTACCACACCACACCACACCGCACCAACGGGAGGACGTTTGAGCTCTCGACAGATTTAACGTGCATCGCTCCCCTACACGGCAGATCTTTAGTGGTACTGGGATCGAACTCTTGACACGCTAGCCATGATCCGATGCCTAGACCACTTGGCCACATCCATTGCGGTAAAGGGACATAACGAGCAATTTTGCTTTTTATATGGGGTGTTAGACTATTCTTTTGTTACTATTTATTTATCAAAGAATGAACTAATATTTGAAAAAAATTGTATTAATATGAAGTGTCATCCACTACAAGTTTAAAAAAAATGTATTTTAACTTGAGTGGATGTACAAAAAGTATTTTATTAACGATTGAAAATTTGAAATATATATATATATATATATATATATTTATATATATATAGGGAGACTGTAAACTAATAGTAGAAATTGAAAAAGAATGGAGTTAAATGTCCTTTTGATCGTCTAGTAAGGAAAGTATAATCTTTTAATCAACAAAATGCTAATGATCTAAGTGTCAATATTTGTCCAAAGAAAAGTTCTTTCAACTTATCCGGTGCCTTTAAAATCAATTAGGGGAGAAATTTTCAAAGAAGATATATCTAATGTGGGAAAAATTGTGTATCGCGAACATACGTGGAAATTCTACATATGTATTCCCCAGTCCCAATTCAATATTTACACAAATATTTATCGATACAATGTGTATTTTTAGGCAATTGTATTTATATTCACTTACACGCAAGATTTGAGTTCTATCAGAAGATCGTAGCTTATTTCATTAAAGTGTTGTTCAAGCAAGTGGTTAATAAAGAAACACGAGCGAGAGATTGACCACTAACCTCGTCATTTTAAACCTTAATATAGTGGCTCCAAACTACCACACCACTTCAACGGGAGTACTTTGATCCTCGACAGGTTTAACGTGCATTAGCCCCTCTACACGACACGTCTTTAATAGCAGTAAGGCTCGAACTGAATGACCCTCAGCTTTCGAGTTCATGACCAAAACCACTAGGTTACCACGACTATATAAGTATTAGTCAAACTGAAATTTGGAGAATGATAACAATTCAATGCATCATATATAAGAAAAAAACAAGTAACATTACAGATGGTGAACTAAGAAAAGAATTTAACATAGATACAAATTTTTTGTGCAAACCTGCTTCTCATCAATTAAGTCTAAAAATGGCGAAAAACAAATACTCATTATTCAGCTGCTTCTAAGTAAAAAAAAAAACCGATATATGTTATCGAATACATTTGAATAAGTAATTATATAACACAGTACTTCTCAATTTTTCAGTGATTACGATTCAATTTTCAATCATAATTTTCATCGCCCCCCCCCTTCACACTATAAAAATATATTGAGTGCAAAAATAATGCCCTTTGGCGTTAAAGCTGCAATACGATTTTATTCATAAACCGTTCAAATTATCAAAATAAGTATTAATTTTTGTATATGACAAACCTATGTAAATCAATATAGTAATTTTTAAACTTGTTCTTAATTTAGTATTTTGAGTTTAATTATCAATATAGATTGTGTAGTACTGAAACATAAGCATATTATATCAGTGTAAATGTGTATTTTATTTTTTTATTATGTAGGAATGTGTATTTTGTTTTGCTTACATTCAGTAAATTTGTAGTTTTTAAAATCCTTTGTTTTTTAACTTTTTGATATGCTCGCAGCCCCCTCGCAGGATTATCACGTCCCTATAGAAGTGCGTGCTCCATAGTTTCAGAAGGGCTGACATAACACAGAAAAGCAAAGTTCATTTTAATATTAGACTTAACAATCATTTAAAGTGCTAAAAATGCATTAAGATGAACGTATATAACATACAATGCGTCTTAAAAATTAATATCTGAAATTCATTCGTTCTTTCTAAGGACAGTAAAAATTTATACGTATTGTAATTCGTTATCAGAGGAATGATTTTAACTCATTCAACTATATGCAAAGCAAAATAATGACAATTGAATAAATTTTGCTCTAATACAAGATATAAAATTTAGATTTTTACTACTCTGTTAATATCTTGAAAAAAATAACTATACGAAAGACTAGAGTAAATATAGACTTCGATCAATACAACGAATAGTTGCATATTCTTATAAAATATATAGAATAACCAAAATGGATAGCAAATAGGAGAAATTGCTGATATTCATTTATAAAAAAACGGAACATACGAATAATAAACCCACAAAGCCAATTGTATAAAACTGCAATGACTCAGAAAAATGTTATCAATGATATTAAAATGAGTAAATATTCAATGAAGACGAAATAAACATTTATACACCTTCACACGCTGATGAATCAAAAATTAAATTTTTTTACTGTAAGAACTTGATTCTCGAAAAATTTAGAAGAAATATATTTTATGGAGAAAATTTCTGCTTTAAAGGATTCGTGAAGTTTTTTCAGAATCAAAAATAGTTTAAAATATTATAGCAAAAAGTTTTGGAAAAAATTTCAAAATAAGAATATTCTTCATGTAGCGTACAGGATAATGCATCCACTAGCCATTTTTTTTAAACATTTATAAACCCCGTGCACCACCGAACGTATAACACGGGGGTAAACAACACAGACAGAAGAAAGGATTACAACACAAACATCCATGCCTTCTCCGGGATTCGAACCCAGTCCCTGCGGCACCGCAGTCAGCTTCACTGACCACTATACCGGATGGGCGGCATCCACTAGCCATTGTCCACTAAATGTGTTGAGTATTTCATGAATTTGTATGACTACGTTGTTTTAAAATTATTTATATCCAAGTCCTACCGTTAAGCTTTTGATTGCATTCAAAAACATACTTATAGTCCTCACCTCTTGATTGAAACTAAACAGGATTTAAGTTTCTAAAGCGTATACACATTTACCTTTTTTGCCCACATGACCCCTATGTAATTCATACTTACCATCATCAGCATGACAACACTTTGTGGTCCTCAGTTTTCCTCAGAAGTTTTTCCCATTCTACCCTTCTCCAAGCAATTAATCTCCAGTTCTTCACTTTTAGAATGGCAAAGTCCTCATACACACAGTATTTCCATCCTTTTGGGCCATCCCTTTGGTATTTTTTTAGAGGGAGTTGCAATAAAGATTTTCAATTCTTTTCGATCTTGATTCGTTCAAAATTATATCTTTCTCTGAAACAGCTATTATCAAAACCAGCACCAAATATGGTTCGCGGGACTTTCCTTTCACAGGTCCGACAAGAACTTCTCTACTTTTTTTTTTGTCAAAGTTCATGTCTCTGCGACATAAGTCAAAACTGATTTACTTTGTACCTTATCCAACAAGATTTTTGTCATTATATTTATTAAGTTAGACTACAGTAATGCTCTTAACAAAAAAAAAAAAACGATTAGCTGCGATAATTATTTTTTTGATTTCACGATTCATGTCCTAGTTTATGCATATAAATATGTGGAAAGTGCCCGAGAGATATCCAATTTTACGAAGCATAAATACTGTATCCAAAATTCTTATATTTAGAATGATATACAAGTCCCTTTTAAATTGTAATTCTTCAACAATATTTTCAATTCACAAACTCAATAAATAGCGATTAAGAGGGTTCGTTCACCCGTGTAATAAGTGCAAAAAATCAAAAAATTTTTTTCCATAAATTGCTTCTTTAGCATGTCTAAAATACGGTGGTAAAGTGATTTTTTTTTAAATTCGAAGTCGTTATAAAGAAGCAAGTGTTAGAAGAGCAGCTGTTCGAAGCGCTGAGTTGGCAATCGAAGGCTGGGCCTATTGTGCACGATCGGCTTCATACCATTGATCCTTCTATGCAAAGGTAGGTTCCTACAAGTTTGTAGATGTTTAAAAGGAAATATTTAGTTGTTGAATATTTCGTTGTGAACTTGTTTCAGTCTTCACCACCAGGCATCGATGATTGAGGGTAAGTTAAGATTTTCATTGTTTAATCGGACTTGAAACTTTAAACGCGTTTTTCTCAAAACTGTGTTTTTCAAAATTTTCTCTATCGTATCTCAAGAACAATATGACCAAATGACTTTATATTTATATGGTAGACTCAGCATATACATACGCATCAAATGGATTACGATCATTCAAAAATTTAAATAGTTATATTTTTATAACAAAAACATAAAAAAAACCTTGAAATTCGAAACTTTTTCTTCAGAGGTCTACCAAAAATCTAATTTTTGATATTTTCAACTGAATGAGGAATCGTCGAGGAAGTGAGCGTCTTTTTTTCCGAAACGAGTGTGTTCAGAGCACTACAATTCACGTTGTATTAAATATTTTTGGCTGGATATTTATATACATACTCTTAAAATATATGTAAATAAATGATAGAAAGCTTAAAGTTCTATCTTGTTCTATCTTTTTACTGGTCGTCGAAAAAAATTCTCTAAAAATGCTTAAAAACCAGGCTGTCACATGGGTGAACCCCCTTAAGTCCTAACACGTTCATTTGTGATGGGAAATAAAAGGGGCTGAAAGTAAGGCCTCTTAAAATGGTTTTAGAAATATTTTAGGTACACAATGTATTTTATTCATTCAAAGAAACAAAGAATTAAAAGGAGCTATTGAGTATATGGCACAGAAAAATAAATTACAAAACCTCACAACTAAATTTAATTTTAATTTAAAATTCTAAGAATTTAAAAATGAGTATCATAAATATTTTATAGAATTATAATACTATTCGAATATCTTTCGTTAGTATTCACTCTGAGCTGGGGTTGACAGAAAGGAACAAAGTAAGGACATTACTCATGTGTGTGTGCTTTGGAAGCATTAATACACACGGAATATAACACAGGCTATCATTCATCTCGTGAAAGTAAGAGCAAGATCTATCAACTTCTAAAAATAGACTGTTGGATTATTACGAGAACATGGAAAGAACATAGTCTTGAGGGCATGGTAAAAGTATGGAAGACTCAAGGACAGGGTAAAAGCACGAGAATTATTGTTAGAACACAAAACATGTGTAAAATATATACTTTTAATTATTTGTTTGCTTTTTTATTACACATTCCAGAGGAAGTCCAACGAAGCTAGTTGGATCATTAAGAAAGTTGCAAAATGATTTATAATAAATTATGATCCGAATATTATTGCCTATTTGCAAACATTATCCGAAAAGTACTCTATACATATGCACTTTATCTGCAATTAAATATAATTTTGTGTTTTATAAATTCTGAATTTCATCTAAAGTCAAGAAAATCAGGATTTTTTTTACATGTCTACCACAAATGAAATCATTCGTTATTTTAAAATGCCATACGTGTGTGTGCAACACAAAATATAAAATAATACATTTATTGAAAATATAATTCAGGTGAGTATATAAAACTTATGAAAAAAAAAACTCTTAATAATGTCCATTCCTAATTGATTAAATTACTAAATGAATTTTTTGTTGGTATGCAAGACACACAAATTTTAAAATATTTTCTGTCCCTTTCTTTATACCTTTGAAACTTCATAATTCATTTATTCAAAATTCCTAAAACGTCATCAGATACCTTATTTTCCATTAATTAAGTAAATTACTTTTAGAATATTATGGTAAATTTTGTTTTTTAAAATATCTCTAACCCACATCTCATTCTTTTTTATTGATGCTTAGCAATTGTTATACTGTTAGTCAATTGAAGTCTTTATTGAGATATAATTGTATATTTTATTGATTTTTTAACTGAAAAGTGTTTACATTTTATTTCAATACAATTTCTTTGGAAAGCTCAGTTCTGTGATTCTGCTGAATTTTAGATTGCAAGAGCATCTTAGTAATAATTAATAGAAGTCAGTGTAAAAAACTTTTCAAATAAAAATATAATGTATATATTTAATGATGCTCATTAAATAACATTCCATTTATTAAATTGAAAATTAAATTAATAGATTAATGAAAAAAATTCCAAAATTGAATTTTAAATTAAGTAAATTATACCAGAAATTTGATTTAAGAAAATTTTTCCAAATCATAATTCAAACGCCTTTAGCATTTCAAATTATAAATCATATAATTTCTTATCCTTAAGTTGCAATGGATATTTAAATGTAATGAGACAAAAATATTTACTTTCAAATAAATATTTTTACACATATACTAATTACATTAATCACACATTAGTTATTTACACTTCAATATTAATGAAAATATTTGTTCTTTTCTTCTATTTACACTATTGATCCATTTTATTATTATTGATCCATTTTATTTCCTTTAGAGATAATTTTGCTATTTATTTGCTATTTTCTATTTTAACAATACAGCAAATTCAATATTCTTAAAAAAAATTCTAAATGATGTATTTTTTACTTTCTACATTAAAATCAGGCAAAACATTAATTACGCTTTGTCTCATGAAAAATTAATTTTTCTTATAATTAGTTCGCATTAATTATATTTTATGATCAAAATCCTGGTGCCACGGAAGAACCCGCCCGCATAGAAGGGTTTGGTGCACGTTAATTCTTTGGAGCTCAAAACATTACCGTTGGCGTAGTGGGGAAACTGGGGTATTAGGCATTTGAATTGTGGGTGTTTATTAACCTCGCTAGATAAAGCAACAAGGTTATTGATGATGGACATCGTAATTTTGAATCGTGGTCAAGTGACGAATACGTTATCCGAGCTGGCACCCCCTCTCTGAACTTCTACCCCACACCAAAGGAGGACGTTTAAGCCCTGATATGTCTTGCGGGAATAAAACCCTCTACGCTATAGGTCTTCACTGACACTAGGGCTCGAATTTAGAACACGGCAGCCACGGGTCTGACTATAGCCATTAGGCTACCTCTGCAACCTAGAAAAGAGGGGTGTCGTGTCAGAAGTCATCCACGTCACGTGATAAAGTTCAAAATTGCAAGAGCAACTGCCATTGGCTCTCATGTTGCTTTAAGAGTGATATTAATAAACACTTACTCACTTAAGGCCTTTTAACACGCATCCAGATTTAGAGCAATTTTCCTTTAAAACATCTCTTACGAGCAATTTCTACTCAGATGCCATAACAACGGCTTCGGAAAACTTTTTCCCAGTGAGCTAAAATAATTGTATGAAATTCCAGCTAATGGTGTTCTTCGTATCCTTACGTCATAAATATGGTGTTAGAGGCGGAATCCTGGTTTCGTCAAATGTATCAAAAATAGCGCATAATATTTTTATGACATACAATATTTTAATGACGTATAATATTTTAAACAGAATGGCGCTTCTTATCTGTTTACGATAAGGATCGCCATAAAGTATAAACTAAACCTTTTTTTTAAAAATTTAATTTCTTAATAACATGAATAGACTTGTAGCGCCATCAATCATTTATTATTTGTAGGTGGTGCTGCTGTTCCCTCATTAAATTCTACCTACTTTATCAATCACTGCGTACATGTGGCGCCGCCATTTCACCATACTTTACTATATTGTAAATGTAGTTACCACTATTTTTATTTCAGTACTTTTGTGCATATGTTGATATCAATTCAATAAAATGACTTGGATGTCCAACTTGGTTGAGTTATTTAACTGTGTACGTGGATTAGCACCCCACAGACTTATCAGTTGAATTTAAACATACAAATTACAAAAAAACGTTAAACGTCATTTCCTTATATGGAAATTATCTAAATAATTTTTCTGATGATAAATTTGTATACGCTTAGGAAAGTGCTTCCCAAACTTTCAATACTTGCGACCCAATATTACATCATAATTTTCATCGTACAATACATTCCCCCTCCATACAATAACAATGTATTGAATTGGATAATACGATATTTAGACGCTAAAGCTACAATACGACTTTAACGCGACTTTAAGCAACATACGACTGCCCCTGGTGTATACAAACGTTTCGCTCAGCCAGTGCGTAAATTGTCCTGAAAGTATATGTACGTCTTTCCGAAATACGATTTTTTTCTGTTCAGTGCTATCTATAAAATTATTCTGAATGTTTTCAAATGCAATTAAAAGACCTTTACAGTGTTTACGAATGATTTATTTTTTTCAGAGGATTTACTTATTCATTATTTTTCTCCTTCCTTAATACATCACATACACGTGCAAATGGGGGCATTGGGGAGCGAATCGTGTAACTTTTATCGACAATTGAGGTACTAAATATAAACCGTAGAAATTATCAAGATAAGTCTTAATTTTTTGATATAGTTTTATATAGGACGAACCCGTGGAATCACTGGTAATTAAAAAACTTATCCTTAACTTAGTATTGTTAAATTAGTTATAAAATACACTGTGCAGTAATGATACTTTTATTAGTGTATTATGTCAGGGAAAATGTTTCTTAAAAATTGTTTATTTTATCAAGTATATTGTTTTTGATTGTTTATTTTCAATAAATTATTGTTTTTTAACTAATCTTTTATTTTCCACTTTTCAAGATGCTCGCGTTCTATAGTTTGAGAAGCGCTGGCTTAGGACGATAATTCAGTTTCAAGTTTTATAGAAATTCAGTTTTATCCATAATCTTCAATTCACTTTTAAATATCTCCATAAAGTTTGGAGGTTTTTTAAACTAACATTTTCATAAAGTAGCAGTTTTAAATAACAATTTAAAGAATAAATTTATATCAGAAGAAAGAAAGAAAGTCTGACATTTTTAACATCACAGAAATCGATCAAAAAAAATCAGAGCTTCCGATACAAAGTAGTTGTACTCTCAAGTTTGCAAGGAAATAAAATCGAATCTGATACTCTACATCGCTGGAGACTTGTTTCGTAATACCCACATCTTTTTCGAACAGTATGCCTTCTTCCAAGTGTAAAATCTTATTTCTGCAGGAAAAAAGGAAAATCAGAAATGAAGTCTGCGTCTTTTGTTTAACCACTGAAACAAAACGTTCTTTCCTTTTCAAGTACTTTTTTTTAAAGGCAATTGTGTCTTGCTCTATGTTTTGGTATTCTACAATTGATATAAATCTCTACGACGAAAGATTTATGATTTTCAAACTATACATTGGTTCACTGAATACTTGACTGACTATTTAAAACTATTTTCATTTTGTAATAGTAAATATAAATACATGTTAAAAATATGAAGAACATGTGCATAGTCATTGTTCTTATATTTTTGTAGAATTTCAGGTGTTTATATATACAAGAACTTACACTCATGTAAGAACACATGTACTCTTCACCCCCTCCCTTCCATACTCCCGTCTCTCAGTCATTTCAAAATCATGCGATCATGTTTTAATCTTAGAGAGTTATGAATAACGTTTCAAAATTTTAACCTTCAAATTCTCAGGTTTTCAGTAAAAAAATATTCGAATTTATATATAAAAAAATAGAATGTTTTTATTAATTAAATTTTCCTCGACCTTTTTGATATTTTCCGGAATATAAGGATAATTTATTATATAATTTGTACAGTTTGAAAATATTCTACAAAATTCCTCTACTATTTCATGAATCAAATTTCGAGGAAAAAATTTACAGTTGCGAACACTTTCCGGATTATATATTTTTTTCTTCTTGTGGATACTTTTTTTTAAATTTAAAAGTACTTTTTTTGCTAACACGCGGTATAAATATTATATTCAAGAATTTAAGGAGGGTAATGTACGTGAGGTTAAAAATTTAAATAAATGATATTCCCTCAATCTCTCGTCTAATCTTAAAACTTACGTTTTTCACACAAATCCTTTTAAATTAATATTTTAGATTGAGTGGACAGGAAATTTATGAATTATTCATGTTTAATAAATGTGAATTAAACTAAATTCATATTCCTGGCATGTCGTTGTCTTGTCCAAGTAGGTCCAAGGAAACCAGGCATCCAAAACGGCCATAGGTATATCGAAGATTTTTGGTGAATAAAGCAGTTGATAGTTCGTGGAGTTTAGGTCTATATTGTGGAGTTTAGAAAATATAGAAGGACAATTAAAAATATGATTAGAGGCAGTTGAATGTCTGGATAGTGAGTAAAAGTACTACAACTCATTTGACGATCAGAAGTGTTTTGTATGTAGCTATGGTGGTCGAGTCACTGACTGAATATTAACGTCGCGTTGATCAGCAACACGAGGACTTTTGGTGACGGACTTTTTAACTTTGAACCGTGGTCAAGTAACGAAAACGACACCTGAGCTGGAACCCTCTCTCCTAACTACTACACCACACCAACGGGAGAACGTTTGGGCTCTCAACAGATTTAACGTTCATCGCTTCCCTACACGGCGGATCTTTAGTGGTACTGGGTTCGAACTCATGCCAGGTGCCAGCCGATACAGGTACGAGATACCAGCCACGATCCGGTGTCTCGTACACTAGGTTACGACGGCCACGCTATGGTGGATGAAATTACGCAGTTAAAATTGAAATCTGTAATGAGGTAGTTCTTTACTGAATTGTAGGTGAGTTTGCTTCTGGCTATTGAACCAGCAAGAGTAAGGCTCTTGGAAAGTTGAGGGGAATTTTAGGCATCCTTGGCAAATTTGTCAGTCTGCTCATTGCCGAAAATATCAACGTGGACCAGTATCCATTGCAAAGTCCAAGTTCTTTGGGCAATGATAACCTGGGTCTGTTGAGAGTTGTCCTTCGCTATCACCTGGAGCGCAGATCTTGGGAATTAAATTTTCAAGAGCGGTAGAAGTTTTAACTCTACCTGTTGGTCCGCGGAAGTTATTTTTTTATTTTCTTTCTACCACACATAAAATCCAATGGAGGCGCTCCCCTGCTCGCCTCATAGGGAAACTCTCTAGTGGTTACAGACATCCACCGAGGGATATTCCTAGCATGTAAATATAAAAAAAAATACATATATAGATTGAAATACTGTTTTTTATGGAAATGACATACATAATGAACATAAAGGCTTGTAAATCTAGAAGTATTCTATTTTACAAAAACCTGGCATAATACCTTGAATAAACGACTCAAAAACATAAGAGCGTTGCACACGTATATATTTCAGACTCCATCGTAAATAATAGTATCTTCTTTAAACAACAAAGTATACCAACAAACTAAAAAATACAGCTTGGAATTGTAGGTGCGCATTATACGCGCCAGATTTTATGGTACATAATTTTTTTTAAAGAAAAACTCAAAACTGTGTTTGGAACTTTAACTTTTTTTAATACAATATGCACAAAAAATAATCTTTGTGATGAACAGAATTCACGAATAATATATGAATCCAAAGATAAAAATACAACTATTAAACTTTTTCATGATACAAAAAGAAATACTAATGGTTACATATTCCTACATGTGTGTGAATAGGTGCCACACATTTTTCCACCTACGGTCATTTCCTAACAGTACAATTCATGTGGATAAATTCAGATAAAATTATGGTATTACTCTTTCAAAGAACTTTGGACAGAAATAATACTGAACATAAAATACACACAAATTTAAAAAAAATCTTTGAAAAAATTAAAATTAAAAAAATTATTAAATGAATGTTAATTATTTACATCTTTGTTGTTGGTGGTGGTTAAATAAAATCCAAACAATACGTAAAAACACTGAGTATATTGGGAGAAAAAAAAATATTCAATGAATACAAGGGTAATATTTTAAGTAATAAAATAATTTAGTTGTCTAAATAATAAAAAATAACTTTTAAGAAGAAAACACTGTTTACTACTTGTTCTTAGCAATTACGATTTCAAATGGAAAATATTTACCAAAATCTCATATACAACAAATAAAGTCTTTTTCCCAATTTTTGCTTACGAAATGTTAGAATTTTGGAATAAGTGCAACACACAATAAATATTGATATTATTAATCTTATCCAATGCCACCCCTTCATAGTAAAAAAAGTACATAAAGTGTTACGCGCCAAGTTTATTTTCGCCAAGATGGGCACATTACAATATGTTTACCTTAATATTTTTTATCGTATGACAATGTGGTTGTGCCCTGGGGATGACGTATGTTATATTTTATTTTTTATTGTTTTTTCTCGATAATTCTATTGTTTTCAGATGGTTTTAATTATATTTCTTTTAGAATTTAATTATTTTGATAGCAATTATTCTTCAAGCTACTGTTTCAATTTTCTTTGACATTTTGGGCTGTTTTCAAATATGGATATTTTTAATATCATTGACGAGTGCCGGGATACTTTTTACAGAACATGGGGGCTGTGCTTTTAATTATTACGGACCTAAATTAGTACAAAACTCCCACTTTCGGTCCCTTTTGTTTTTGTATTTGTTTTGTTGTCCATTTGTTCTCAGCGTAATGACTTTACTTTTTTATTTTTTAAATAAGATTTCATTGATTTAGGTGATTATAAAATGTAGCAAATGTGGAAGTCACATGAAAATGAACAATTTTTTCTCCTTTTAGTAAATTTCTTACTTCGGTTTGAAATTTTAGTTTTTAATTTCATCTTTTGAAACAATTCATTTTCAATATTTTACTTATTTTCACTTTTTTCTCCAGCATTTTCTATTATTTTAAATACTGATATTCATCGCTTCCCATGCTGTTCTCCACAAAAAATAAGTAAATTTTAAATAAGTTTATTATTTTTATTTCTTTAAAATTCTAGACCTATTTCAGTATTTCAAAAACTTTCGTCAGAAAAAAAGCAGCTGTTTAAGTTTGTTTTCCTGACTATTTGTTACCATCTTGGATCCAATATCACTTGACAATAAGGGCTAATTTGCGTATTTAAGAAATCGCAGCAAGCAGCATATGGCACTCCTATATCAAATTAGTTGCGGTTTTATTTTTTTGTTTTTGTTTTTTTTCTTAACGTCGAGATTAGAAGATACATCATAAAGACTATTGGTGAAGAATTTTGTAATCTTGAAATTATTTCAAGTCATGATGACGGTACAAAAGTTTTTAAACTTTTATACCACTCCAACGCGAGGACTTGAATTGATACGTTTAGTTACTTCTGTAATGCGTGACCTCTAATTTCGCATTTTAAAAACCTGATTATTTACTTTAAAAAGTTTGTCTGGACATTAGCTTTTGATTGTTGCATATTATTAAGGTTACCCTCCTTGAAAATTGGTTAACACTCATTTGAATAGCGCACAGAAGTTTGAGGATAAAAACACTTTCCACTACCAGTAATTTAAAATTGCACAAATAAAATTATCTAAAATTCTGAGTTACAAGCTTAATATAAGTTACAACTTAATATAATTATCTTGAAAATGTTTAAATAAAAATACTATTGAATTATTTGCCGTTGATTTGGCACAAATATATATATATATAATTTCTGCTGAACAGGGGAAGGTTGGATCCATAAAATATATTTAACCCTAATTTTGCTGGTCCTAATTCAGCAACAGCTTTAGAAATTATAACAGGTCTTCATTTTAGTCTATTGACTCTTTTGGCTTCTTACATTTTAAAGTTCCAATTCTGTTCCATGTTATACATACGCTTAGTTAATTCTTCTACAATAGACTTTTCTATCATTTTTAAAGTTGTGTTTCTTGAAATCTGGTTTAAATCTTCTAGCTTTGTTAGTGATATAGTTTTGTATTATCAATTTTATTATGCCATGTTTTTCTTTCATTTTATGTTACTATATATATATTTCAATTTAATTTTTTACAGTAATACAGACCCTTTATTCGTTTTTAATATTATTTAATTTCATTTAAAATAGTTCTTCTATAGTACGATGCTTGATATTATAATCAATATATTTTAATTTAATCTTAAATGTGAAACTTTATAAATACTTTACTGTATTCTTATATTTTGATATTAGTATTTATAAACAGTTCACAAAGATTTCAAATTAAATTTCAACGCGTCTCCATTAAACGAAAATATGTCCACATGTTTTAGTTTTCCATAAATTTTCCTGCTGATACAGTTATATACTAACAAACACATGATTAAAAAATGTAAATTTTATATATTCATTCTCTCTATAACACAATAACTTCAGATTAAAAATTACGAGATTTGCTCCCGCATCCACCGTTTTCGACAAAGGACACATATGACATGTATTGGGGGAAAAGAAAAGGCACAAATTAGAAAAGTTTCCTCTGAAGTAAGCAAATCCTTCGTACATACTGTGAAGGTCATTTTTTCATTCCAATGCCTTCGGAATAATTTTACTCATAGCAGCGCAAAGAAAATAATAGTTTTTCGGAAAGACGTATATATACGTCCGTGGCCCTAAATGCACCAGTTGAGTTAGATGGATGTATACGCTGTTGGCAATTAAGAGATTAAATTAAGGCTTCTTGCGTACAGTAGAAAAGAGAAAAATTTAAAAAGAAAAGTGGAAACACAATCATAAAAAATTTGTTTTTAAAAAAATATTACCTTAAAAATAAGAAATTCTATTTTATATGACGCTTATCTAAGAAAGATATATCTAGATAAACTAATATATAAAACTCTCCCTTTGACAGTTGCCTAACTTTGACCAGTCTAGCATTTTAAATTTATTTTATGCTGTCTTATTATTAAGTTAATATATTTTTAATTATGAAAGTCCCACTCAAGCTTAAGAAATTTAGAGAGTATACTCTTTATATACTCTGAAGTAATTTGTCTTAAGAAATTTTGACGTTACATGTTACGAAATGCAAATTGTTTTAATAACTGCTAATTAAAATTGTTTGTTTTCAGTAGAAACATTTTTAACGCATTTGTGCTGTTATAAAATGAGAAGAAAAAAAATATTCTAAATTAAAATTTTAACTATTAAAACACATTTTTTATAAATTATTTTTAAAAGTAAATGAAAAGCCCCTAGTCTAAGATTTAAAATATTTTTTATGTAAAACATCTTTAAATTGACTCACACAATTAACACAATTAAATTGACTCTTGGAATTTTTCAATTGACTTATTTTGCATTATATTTATTTTAAAAAAAGGGTTTCACAGTTAAAATTAATTAATATACCGTCTTTTATGAAACAAACTCGGATTTTACTCATATTCATAAAAATACATAACATGTCCTTCAAACAGTAGATTCTAAAGCAGAATTCTTAGAAAAAAAAAGGGGGGGGAGGTTATTTTATGCTTGAGATGCATTTACATTTTTAGTCTGAATTTATTTTATTGTTTGTAAAGTAGTCTAGACTTTCACTGCTTGTCTTACATTTCAGTGGATTGAGCTCCTCAAAAGTGGTCTGAAAGATCAATTTCACAATCATGATTGCATAACATGAAAGAAAATTATGTAAATATACTGAGAAAACAAACTATGCAATAAGATCTTGGGGGTTTGAATGTTTTTATATTTCTACGAAAATGAAACAAGATAAAAATGGTTTTCTACTAATCCCAATTTGCTCCCCCCCCCCTATCGGTACTTATATCTATTCCAAATACAATACTTATATATATTCTAATACAATATATCTGATTCCGCGTGAATTAAATCACGTAACATTTTCTAAGAGTTATATTCAATACTTCCACTATTTTTTCCCAAATAATTTAAACTGATTCTGGATTAGAAATAATTGAGAAAATTTTAATTATAACTTAAGAAATTGCTGTGGACATTTTTTTACATTTATCATTGATTACATTTGAACAGTTTTTATTTCCCTGCATATTTTCTTAATAAAAACATGACACCATTAAAAATTCTGTAACTTTTTTATGAATTAGAAAGGTAGTAAAAATGATAAGGTGAGAAAATTAAATTATAACATATAAAAATATAATGAATAATCTTAAAAGGTTTTAATTATTGTTTTAAAGAAATGCCCCAATATAATCGTTAAGAACCATAAATTTTATTTTAACTTGACTATTTTGTTTATAAGAAAATAATTTTATATGTAACAAACACGAATGAAAGCTTTTTTATTGCCGTGTACTAAGATGTTTCAGTTGTTTTCCTAAACGCTTAAAATAATTTAACATTTTGGCTTAGAACTCTTATTAGGTTCAAAAATTCATTTATTAATATTAAAAGCACTTTCCCAATATTCCAATTATTTTCTTTGTAATTCATTATATATGAGTAGCTTAAAGAACTCATGTTTTTATAATAAATCTGCCAACTATGAATAGTTGAATTATTTTATGTTATTTTTTATTATGGATCATATTAAACACTATATTGGAAATTCTCTGTTGAAATTTATATAACAGATTCAAAATGGAAAAAAAAAAACTATGAAACGGTATTGTACAAGTGCAGTGTTTGGATACAATATTAGAGATTTCAAATTCGATATTATGTAAAGAAATTAAAAATCACTTAAACGTAAGTGTAAAATAAAGGGCAAACAAGATACGGATGTTCAAAATAAAGAACATATTTTTGGGATAACAATTTAAATACTTTAATTTACATTAGGAGTTAGTTTTCAGTTCGAATAAAAGCGTTTTTGATAATTTTGTCAACATTTATTTTTAATGTTATCTAGTTATCTCATTATTATTCACTAGACTAATATTTAAGTTCTAAGTATTAAATTAATGAAATGAAAGGTGAACAAATATAGTTTGTCTGAATTATCATAAATAATTAAGAAATTTGCAAAAAAGAATTAAACATATCACTGTCACCCCCACCCAGTATAGTGGTTATGACACTCGGCTTGTAATCGTGTAGGCTCGGGTTCGAATCCCGAATAAGGCATGGGTGCATCTTCGGGAAAAGAATTTGGACTTTTACCTGAAAAGGATTCACGTCTCGAATGGAAATCAGCGCACCCCTTATGTTCTATGCTGCGATCAGTGTTTGTATAATAAAAGTCTATATTCTTCTGTGTTTGTACTGTAAAAGTTTCTGTTAATCTATATCTCTTCTTTCAAATGTATCCCAGGTTGAAACACACGGCAACAACAAACAAATCACTGTTGTTCTTAAGGGAACAGACACTAATATAACCAGTCAGAAGAAAAATGTAGTAATTGGTGACGAATTAGAGTTGTGGGGTAAGGAAACCCCTTGAATCAACACTCAACTTTCAAAAAAGGCCAGTTTCAAGATTTTGAGGTCTAGCAGGTTTAACCTGCATCCCGACAAGTTCGAAATGGAAACGGGATTAGTGCACTAGATAAGATTGAAAGAATTTCGGCTATGAACTCTCACCTTCTAGACTTCCTCATGCTGTTGTAAGATGCAATAATGTGTTTATTTGAAATGTTCTTAAGCACATGGAGTTCTGTTAAAAATTCCTTAAATATAGCCATTCACTTTTTCAACCTGAAATTCCCTCCACCTGAAAGAGAAATCTCAACATGTTCTTTGAATTTTAATACGAGTGTACAAGTTGACTGACCAACTTACAGGGGGCTACAGAGACGACTCGCAATCATATAGGAATGTAGGGTTACAAATGCCATAGTTGCGAACTATGGTGCAAAGAAGCAGAGAAAAGACAGAAACAACAATACTTTAAAGCTTAAACTTTCGATCATCTCCCCGACCCTTTTTATGTATCAGCGTGGCATCGTGGATACCAGGAGTGTAGCTATAGCCGTATCAGTCGTATAAATGATACGGGGGCCCCAAACTACAAGGGCCCCAACATGGTGTAACTACAGTCCCATTAACAAGACTTCCATATCTAAAAAAGGGCCCCTAAGGAGTTTTGATACAGGGCCCACTCAGAACCAGCTATACCAGTGTCGGGCACCCAAAATTTTGAACATCCCTCCCCGACTTAATATTCTTAAACAAAATGCAAGTTATAGTAGAGTTTTTTCATTGGGGACAACTTAGTGAGTAGCATGGAAAATCCCTCAATTATTCTGCGAGATCTTCAAAAGTCATTACTTAATGTTGAGATTTTCCTATGTTAAAGAACTCAACGTTCCCCCAGAAGTTCAAGGGCCACAGTAAAAACCTCTGTATTAAAAAGACAAAGTATTTTATTGAAAGGTTGTGCTGCAATAGGTGTTCTAAATTACCACCTCCTCCAGCAGTCCTGAGAGTGGTACTGCATGGGAATCCTCACATTCTGGAAGATTCAATTGGACAATCTTGCTGTCGGTGGCGCAAAATGGAACGTTTCGTGAAAACAGATCCTTGCTGGAATTCGTCATTTTCGATCCTTTTCCCGAGGTAGTTGGGTGAAGAGCTGGTAAACGTGGCGATCGTATAAGGAGTCGCGGATTGTAATGGGCACGCCACCTCGGCTGTTATAACAGGGACGTTTCTCGACCATGCACACATCTACGACTTTTGTAATTGTAAACAGAATGTGAAGTTATTCTTATTATGGTCACATGAAGAATTTGGTGTACGATATGATCATTCCTTCACTTGAAAATTATAAGGAATTTGCATCCCTTCTTCCCTGTAACTCGGCTAGAGGTGTGGGAGGAACTACATGATCATACGGCATGATGAACTTCAATTTTATATATCACTATTTCAACTCAGACACAACGCTCTAAATAAGATAAATTTGATCAGTCAGAGCACGAGAGGGCGACGAGATGGCATGGGCAGAATATAACCAATCCTGCAGATCTAACCGTATGATACCTTTATACAGAGCTTATTATTTTAATGACTGCTCTAATAATTTAACTCTCTAACTTGTTAAAGATCACAGTACCTGAACTCATGCAATCTTCTACTCTTTTTGAGTGGACTTAAGCACTTCTCCAATAATTAAAATAAACACTTCCTTACTATTCCAACTTCTCACTTCGTACACCGTTTACGTATACGTTTCACTGCCATTTCGCATATCATCTATTTACTTCACATCCAATATATTTTAAATTCATCAACTCCCAAACTCGTGAATACAGAATATATATATATATATAATTTAATTTGCATAATCACGCTCACTGTCTTCGGAGAAAGTTGGCTGAAAAAATGATGGCGCAAAGAATTCCCAAGAGGTTAGTAGAAGGAACCGTATAGCTCCGTCACAACATCTCATCACTCGAATAAAAAAAAACCCACCGGAAGGATATGTGGTACATCAGGAACATTCCAGAACGTAAAAAATTCATTAATGAACACTGTCAGGCCAATCATATGATTTCAGGTCATAATTTCGAACATCGATTTTAGTACGACCTTTCAATAAAATAGTTTCTGCCCCTTAAATATGTTGTTTGTTCTTTTTTTTCTCTACTTCTTTCCCGCCGCAGCTCACAACTATGGTATTTGTTTTTTGAATTATGTATTTTTTTATATCGTCTCTCCGGGTATGTCATACCCTTCGCGTGAATTACCGATACAGTTCTGAATGCATGAGCACGTTTTAAATCTGCCTTATGCTATGACATATTATTGTAGTTATGATGAAGAAATTGGGTATTTATGTAATTTAATACATGCAGTGTTTAATATAGTGCAACAGTATTTACGAATGAAATTATCTTCGCGTTTATGATGAGGAAAAATCAAATGATGAAGAGTATAACAGCAAGTATGATTCCTCCTCTGAAAATCCACATTTGGAAAAGGGAGACACTGTGGAAAATATTTTATATGTAGAGACACAAAAACATTTGGGAATAACGTAATTTTAAAGGAGACAACTGGTACACTTCTTATCCACTTTCAGATGCATTTTTGAAAAAAAAATCTATTGCTGAAACAATAAAAGAAAATAAAAAGTAATTCCCAAAATTTTGAATTTAAGGAATTGATAAATCTACTCTTACATATTTAGTTTTAAAAAGATACATATTAAAAAAATTAAGATCATGTGAAAACATTACACTAATTCACGACGAGATTAAATGAATGTATAAATAATGCACTGAGTGCCCTTATAAAAATAACAGAAAAACTAATTTTACGTTTGAAAAATGTAGTAAGCATATTGTATATTTCCTACTTTTCTTCCTTTTTAACCTATGTATACAAGTTTTACGTTAAAAACACAATGTAAACACCCTGGGGTATGACACACCCTACGCGAAAACTTTAGGTCGTTTTTTTCATGCGAGTGATGCCGGGTTAAATGAAATATAGAAATCAAAGTATTCGTGTAATTTTTTAACTATTATGGATTTCATTGAGACATGTTTGTAGTGTATTGTGATGTGTTAAGCATATTTATCTGTACGCAATTTTTTTTAAAAATTTAATTAACAAAAGAAAATTTAGATGTTTTCACGTCATTAAAACGTGTTTAAAGCAACGTAGAAATTCTAGTAACAAAATAATTTTTTTAAATTTAATTTATTGGAGGAAATGCTTTAATTGCAACTAAAATATTTATTGCTTATCTTGATAAAATCAGAAATTTTACATTTGTATTTCATAAGCTTTTTTCTGATATCAAAATGCTTAAACTTTTTTTTATGATTAAGATAGCTTGTGTATTGGAATAAGTATCACTTTATTTAATGTATGTCCATTTCATTTTAAATTAAGATGTTTTTCGAAAATGTTAAAGGTAAGATATGTGACTGAATTGATTCAAGTTATGAGATACTTAATATTACATTCAATATATCAGATTTACATTTCTCATTTTTGAAACATTAACAAAACGAGGAATTATTTTACATATTCAAAACATTAAGATTACGTGAATTGAATTTTCATCGAAAAAGGTTCTGAAACATCAGTACTTTACTTTGTAGCTTTTAAAACCATTAAGTGCATCTAAGTTGAGAAGACATATCCTTGTTTGATGTATACTATGTTAAATGAGTTTCAGATATATCAATATATTACTTGGTTAGATTTAAAATCAATGGACGAGTCTGAGATTTAGTTATTTTCATTATTTCTGGTACAGTGCTCAAGATGAATGTTTTATCTGACGTCGAGTTTTTTGCTTCATATTTAAAGAATATGAAGCCCACCAATTCAGTTTAAATATTCGTATTAAATAAACAATCTCGTAATTGTGAGAGTTTGTGTTGTGAAAATTCATGGATACGGTGAAAAAAGCAAATAAATCTTTGTTGAAATATATCTCTCAAAGTAAAAAAAAAGTTGTTCGTGATGCTGTAATAAATTTATTACATACTATTGCAACCATACTAATGTTCAAGATAACTGGCCAAGCTGCCAATCCCGATTTCGCATGTGCCGTACGTGCTGAAATGGCAACCATATCCTTTGATTTGTATGTGGAGAATAGAATTCAGTACCTTCTGCTTCGTAAGCACATAACATACCACTGGACCAAAATGACCACTTCAGTCTGGAGGCTGGTTACTGGCTTATTTAGATACCACCGCCACACATTCCCTCACCAGTGAGTGGGTGGATAGGTGAACGAATGATATAGTTGTAATGGTGAGCGTGTGAGTTGTTGCTATCGCGTCATTTGGGTATGATGTTTTTGTTTGCTGCGTCCTTCGTGTCTGACGACTTTGGTTGCTCGAGGTGGATACATGTCCCCACGATAGCTGCGTGAATGTTGAGTTTTTTTATCAGCGTCAAGGTCACCAAAGTGGTGGATAGAGCTCGCGACCTTCGGATCCGTAAGCAGATAACATACAACTGGACCAAAATGACCACTTCAGTCCTACACATATAATGCCGCCAATACGGTTGCGATAGTGCAGTATTGCAAGTCCTCGCAGAAAAATATCGCTACGCTTACTAGAAATATAATTGTTGCGTAAGAAGAAAGACGTTGGTTGCCCCATATGAAGACTTATAACCAAACAAAAGAACTAAATTCTCAATTTTCCCAGGAAACTGCAAAAGCTACAAGTTCTGAGGATTTCATCAATGAAGGGTTGGGCGCTATGAAGCTTTATCGATAAGTTTAAATGAATAAAACTATTGTCGTTATATAACAATTTACATTATATTAAAAAATATTACCGAAAATTTCCACTCATTCAGTTTTTAAAAGGGCAAACACTTGATGAGAAAAATTAAAATTTTAATGTTTTAAAATGACTAAAATTGTTTATTCTGACCAAGATGTTTGTAATGAACAACCAATATATTAATTATTAGTTGATCAATATAAAACTTTACTCCGTCAAAATAAACAATGCAATACATCAAAATCATTTCGGAGCCAAATACATTATACTACACACGTAATATCTACAGAATATTTAATGAATGAAGTAGGTTCTTTTTTTTTCTGAATGCATTTTTTAAAAATTATTTATTTATTAAATGTTGTATAACAGTTTTTTAAAGTGTGCATTATTTTGAAAATACATTAAAAAGTAATTCATTCAATGACTTCCACGTATAAAAGAATATTTTTATAATGCAAAAATGTTTACATAAGTGTCCTCTAGACACTTGAATACAGTTTCATACGTCAAAGTGTTTGTTCTATTCAAAAATAGAATATGCAAAGTAAACCTTAAATTATCTATAACACGAATGCAAGATAACCACAATTTTCTTTAAAAACTAAAAAAAAACATTTCTGGGAATAAAAACGCGATCAAATTTAGTTTTATTTCTAAGAAATTTAATTTCTTATGAAATAAGTTTTTATCAACAAGTGAAAAAAGTATATTAACCAAATATTCTTCTAAAAAGGGAAATATAAAAGATGAGAAAATGCAGCTTTAAATTTCGATTGTTTTAGAATAAAAAAAATTACAAAATTTACTGATAAAATGGGTACAAAAAAGTTGATCATTAATAATTTTCATTTGTACTTTCCTCTATATACAGGATATTGCCAAATTCGATCCCAACAAATTCAAAGATGAATTTAACATTACACAGCAATTTCTAGCTTTATCTGCTCTATTTCTTTTCAAAGCTGTGAAAGAATTTTGTGATTGTGGTGTTCACCAACAAATTAACGGTTTCCTGTTAGGGAAGTGATAACTTCCCAATGGTCACGTCGTTTCGCATGGTAAAGTACCAAAGACAGGACGATACCGAAGCTTAGTTTCCAGGACAAGTCTATTTGTGACCTCTTTTTATCCAGAAGACTAACCTGAATAGTGCTTTACACCGATCAAAGGCTTCAAAGTATACCCCATGAGTGGTGACAAGGACCAATAGCTGAATAATAATCCCAGCTACTTCCGAACATAAATGATTCTGCGTCACGTGTTTCTTTTGAAATGGTAACATATTCCACCTTAAAAAGACACGAAAATGGGAAACCGACCCTCTCCAAGACACTCCAACACACTATCAGACTATCAGATTCGCTTGGATCCTCTCAGAGAAAACCCGAAAGAGGCTAGAACAGGATTCGGCAACCTTTTAGCTGCAACGTGCCAAATAAATCTCTACCAATATGATTCAACGTACCACACAGTAGGGCATTTTCGAACTATTCGATTCGATAATGCATGCATAATTGGAGAATAGAGGTCATTAATATAGATTTACAGTTTAATTATTTATTAATTGTCCATTATTTAAAGATATATTTAACAGTAAAATAAACATCATAAAATATAAATAATGCTTCAATAAAAAATTTTAATTAAAATTTTACATATATTATTTATTTTTAAACATATTTAGTAAATAAAAAAAATCGACAACATAAAATATAAGTATTTCCCTTCATTATAGTTAAGTAAAAACATATATTAAATTTTTAATGAGAACCTAGTGCTTGTACGCCACTCTACTCAGATATTGTAAAATTAGGGTATAATTTGTGACTTTCAATTTGACATGATACTGAGCACTCAGATGTTAAAAAATTTCTTTGAGGATTCGAAATATTTTTCATATGAGGAAAGAATTTTTACTTAGATATATAGAAACAAAAGCGGAAAACAGAGAATATGCAATGTTTTCTCCCTTTAAATAATTAATCTCTCCAACAACGGCATTCAATTGTTTGCAAAATAGCTGTACTGTTACCCTTAGATTTATCTTTAAGATTTTTTTCTAATTCCGTTAATGTTCATAATTCTGAACATTGTCAAATAAAGTCTATTACAATGACCCACTTCCATTCCATCAAAAATTGATAAATTTGTAGAGTAGTGCAGACTGCCACTGACAATTGTACCCCGTGACATAGGTTGCCAACCCCTGGACTAGAATGAAATATCGGATAGTCCCATAACGTATGAGTGCTTTAAAGTTCTATTCAATTTTTAACAAGCTTCTGCTTCCGATATACTTTTTTACATGGTCTTTCAATCAGCAATCGAAGGCATCATTTCGCTTCACTATTGTTAACTACAATGCGCATGATCATAAAAGTATTTATAGTTTAAAAGTGCAAAACATTTTTTAAGTTTAATAAAATAAAAATGTTTTTACGTTTTCTAATGATACTAGAAGTATAAATATTTTATAATAAGTTAGCAATTATTTCTATTCAAAAGATTCTCTCATATCATAGGATTTGTGTTTTATGTAGTCGAAATTAGCACAAGCAAATGAACGATAAATAAACTCGAAGATTAATTTTAGAGAATGTCATTTTAATAAATAAGAAATTGCTGGAGAACAAAAATTTTAATAAGATATATTGCCCTTAATAAGAGTTGTGGAACATAAAATATTCAATGGATTTTCCAGCAGTAAAATTGCAACGGTAGAAACGTTCAAAATCATACTTTACATGTAATTATATATTATAATTAAAGCGATAAAGCTAAATGAATGAGCAGCTATGATTTACAAAAGTGCTTCTCAAACTTTGAATGTTTACGACCCAATTTTCAATCATAATTTTCATCGCGCCCCTTTCTACAATAACAATGTATTGAATGCAATAAAAATGTACTTTGACGCCAAAGCTACAATACGAATTTAATTATAAACCATAAAACTATCAAAATAAGAATTAAAGTTTTGTATACGACAAGCACATGGAAGCACCACTAATTATTTTACTGGGTTTTAATGTATTGATAAATTAATTATGAAAAATTTTGTTCAGTACAGATACATTTATAAATACATTTAATCAGTGTAAATGTGTATTTAATTTTTATTATCTTAGAATGTATTTTAGTTTACTCCCCCCTCCTTTCAGTAAATTAATATTTATTTTAAGTCATTTGTTTTTGACTTTTCAAAATGCTTTTCCCCCCATAAAGGGATATCACGCCTCCCTAGGGAGGTTCACCCCACAGTTTGAGAAACGCTGATTTACAGGAAATTAAATAGAAGCAATATATTCTATATGGAACAGAAAACTAGCAATTTTTAATTAACTTCAAAAACATTTTTCCATTAAAAAAGCAATAATGTTTGTATCGAACTTATATATAATTATATTTTGATCAACCATTGAAACTCATTTTATTATACTTTTAACTACCTATATATTTAAATTTAAAATGTGTGTGTGTTTAAAAAACTGTATAAGTTTTACAATTGTTAATGTTTTATAATAAAATTTTCCATTGATGTTACGATTTATTTTCAGTAATCATCTAAGTCAATAAAATAACTTTAATTCCTTAAGTAACAACTTGGATGAATCTTGTAGGAAAAATTCACATCACCCCCTCCCATAAACACAACTATAATATTTAATTCCTCACATATTGTAAATTCTGCTTTAAACGGGCTTCCCAAGTAATTTCGCACCTTTAAATATTTAAATGGTTCTATATTTACTCCCCAAACTCTTTCACCAGATTCTCTAACTGTATTTCCGAATAAAGTTAAGTTCAAACCCTCTATATTCAGAGCACATGTAGTAAAGTTTCACTTCTCAGGAACCTGTAATTACTGGGGGGATTATTGACGCCGAAGCAATTTTGTATTTCACCTTGCTTCCGTTTCATAAAGTGAGATGTGGCGAAATCAGAGAGTTGTCTCGCACCAGTCTAGTTTTAGTAATTAGAATATTTCCTTTTTGTCAGATAAGTTTTACGTCCAGAAACTCCCATAAAATTTGTTTCTTTTTAAAGTCATTTAAAATGGGTGTTGTGTAATTTTGAATATTAAGTCTGGTCTATTGAGACTCAAATTTTATATATATAGCGAGTTCTCAATTGTTTCAACTACGAATAATTTGTACATGGCAACTTGTCGAATTCATGCTTTTTTGATTTATGAAACTAACTATATAAGTACAAGTAATATGAAAAAAAAAATTTTGAGTCAATTCCTACTAAGGCCAACATAGAAAAATTGTATTTTAGTTACTTTTTATTAAATAATTACAACTAATATAAATATGTATACACATGATCGGATCACAATAATAAGAGGCAAAAAAAGAAAGATTTTCCTTGCAATTTTCCACTTTCCTTCTATATATGGTGTTTGACTATTGTTTTTGTTTGTTACTATTCATTCATTTATTAGATTTAATTATTCCAATAAAAATATAGTAAAAAGAAATTCCATTCTCAGAAATTAGGCCATCTTAGGTGGGATTCGATCCCACAACCTTTTAGATTAGAAGTCCAAATCACTATCCATTGCGCTTCAGGGACACATCGCAAGCGATTTTCCTTTTTATATATGCTGCTGAACTATTATTTTGTTAGCTACTATTTATTCACTAATTAATGAATTAATATTTGAAAAAACTATTATCAAATGTCATCCCCTACAAGTTTAAAAAAATGTGTTTGAACTTGAGTGGATGAATAAAAAGTATTTTATTAACGATTGAAAATTTGAATAAGATATATATATATATATATATATATATGTAGGGGGAGAGTGAACTAATATTAGGGTTTCAATAACAACAGTTGTAACTCACTTTTAAGTCTTTTAAAACTCATATTACATAAACGAAAAACTCGTATACAAATTTTGAAATATTTTCTCATTCGATTGACGTTGTACTATATATAGCAATTTGTATGTCATCAAAATATCCAAGATTTTAAATAAAACCAAACTATCAAGACTCCTACGATCATTATGGGGGGGGGGGCATGTTATCTCGACAACTGTTTCGTCATAACTTGGCTTCCTTCTTGGAATATTTTTTTTAAAACAATTTTTCCCTCTATTCTCCCCCCATTTTTGCATAAAGTGAGTGAATATTAACGTCACACTGTTCAGCTATGCAAGGGCTTTTGGCGACGGACCTCGTAATTTTGAGCCATGGTCAAGTGACGAGGGTGACACCTGAGCTGGTACCCCTCTCCTAATTACTATACCATACTAACGGGAGAAATTTTGAGCTCTTGACAGATTTAACGTGCATTGCTCCTATACACGGCGGGTTTTCAGCAGCACTGGGCTCGAACTCATGACACGCCGGCCACGAATCCGTAACTTTGGCCACCAGGCCACTGCAGCCACCGTCAAATCTGGAAATGAGATCTGAAATTAATTGCCAGATGCGGGATGGGATCTGTAAATGGGAAATCGTTAATCCTGATGATCCTGATCAGGACTTTTAAACAGTATTCATTTATTGTATTGATATTGGTCCTGGACAAGTGAACAAAATTTCGAATTATCTGACCTTTTAAATTAGATAAAAATTGTGTTCAAATATTCCGTAACAAACAAGTGAAGCTTATAAAAGGGTGTTAAAAATATATACTGTACGTTTTCATATATATTCCATCTTTAATCTGCATTACGGCAATGCTAAAGGCCTTAGAGTATTTCTTTAGACCATGAATTTGAATCGAGTATTTGTTAAAGAAGAAAAAAGTATGTTTCTGAGATACAATACAGTCAAACTACATAATACATAAAAATAAGATTGCAAAAAAGTGTTTCTGTGATAAATGTAAACATAGTTTGGGTTTAGAAGAGTAAGAGGACTCCAAAGTATACCAAAAATCAGTTACTACGCGTATAGAAGAAAATAAAAGTAAAAGATGATTCTTAAGTATCAGAATCCAAAAACCCAATGACGAACAGGATAAAAAAAAGATTAACTTAATTTAAACTTGTTTCATGCTATCAAGCTTCCCATATTGAAACTTGATAAGTTAATATTAAAATATTCATAACAGATTAGAAGCAAATATTTTTAAAGTTCAAAATCTACATTTTGAAAATAAAATTGGATATTCATTACCCATAAATATTGCAAATTTACAAAATAAATATATTAAAATTCTAAAATGTGATAGATCAACATTTTATATTAAAAAACATCACTTGATGTGTATTATTAAATAATATCATTTGTTATATAATTAAATCTGTTTAATTAATACAGCCTTTAAGCTAAACATGAAATGTATAAACTATTTCTAAGGATTTCTCAAATTATAACAATTATTTTACAAAACTAATTGCAATTATTAATTTAAATAATTTTATTTAATTTACATGATTTACATATTCCATCAAAGTATTCTTTTCTACATTTTTAAATGAAAAATCCTTTCAAACAGTTAATGTAGAATATACATTTCTCTCTATTATAAAACCAACACCTTATTAACTCAAACGTGAAATCAACAATTTAATAAGAAATAAAAGTACTTTTCCGTTTCGCCGGCGCAAGAATAAAGTCGCCAAAATGATACTCTGACAACCGTGGGCAAGAGTGCAAAAATACTCGACCGTCGCAATGGAAGATTCCGTTGGTAACCTTTTACCACCACATTTCCAAAATAAGCCACGGTCTACTTATCAGTAACATCTTTTTTTATAATGCATCAACAAGTAATATAAAGAAAAAAATAAGTCAATTTCTACTAAGGTCAGCAAAATATATATATATATATTTGTTACCTTTTATTAAATAGTTACAATTAATATAAATATGTATATACAAATGACAAAATCACAATGTTAAGTGACAAAATAGAAAGCGATTTTTGTTAAAATTTTCCATTTTTCTTTCTATATAGGGTGTTGGACTATTTTTTTGCTTGTTACTATTTATTCATTGATCAAATTTAATTATTCTAATAAAATAGTATAGTAAAAAGAAATCACTCTCAGAAATTAGGCCATTCTTGTTGAGATTCGAACCCACGACCTTTGGATTAGAAGGGACACAATGAACGATTTTCCTTTTTATATATGCTGTTGTACTTTTATTTTTGTTTGTTTCTATTTAATCACTTTTAATTTAAATAATGAATAAATATTTGAAAAAACTGTATTAACATCAAATGTCATCCACTTTTAGCTTAAAAAAAGTATTTGAACTTGAATTAATGAATAGAAAATATTTTATTAGCAATCGAAAATTTGAATATATATATACATACAGCAGAGTGTTACCTAATAGTAAGAATTGGAAAAATGATGAAAAACCAGTGAGAACTAACATTTAATAACATTTTTTGTATGTGTATATGGTGTGTTGCCACCCATAAAGCCTAATTGACAAGATTTGCACCAGTAAAATGAAAAAGCAGGGGAAAAAATCAGCTCCCCAGAAGTTTATATTTTTTTTTATAAAACTCATTATATCAATTCTTTTTTATAAATAAACCTTTGCTTATAGTAACGAAAGTGGTATTTTTCACCAGTATCCTGTGTTGAATGCATTTAAACATATCAGTTAAAGAAATTGTAGTCCGTATTTGTTGTAGAAACTTATTATATTAAACATACACTGACAATCTCTCTACAATAACATATTTCGAAAGGTATTTCTTAACTATCACCCCCCACCGCTCACACACCGATCCTGCAGTTAATTGCATGCCTAATAAATGGGAACAATTCTCACAGTAAACAAACAGAAACTGAGACACTAATAATGGTTAAGTTACAAGATTGTAGGAACTAATATTACACGCGAACACACGAGTGGAGTTCGTCTTCGTCTAATAACTGTCTCGTAATTTAATTTCGAATATTATTGCGGTTAGAATTCTCGTTCTGAGTTTAAAATAAACACCGTTCAATATTCTGAGAATCGTAATTAAGGTGGCTTCAAGTTTCACGAAAGTTGAGTTGGGGAAATAATTATGATATTTAAGTAATGGGACAAATAAGCGATTAATTGGTGTGTGTAATGGGATATTATTCTTTGTAAAGATAAATAATTGAAGAAAATTACACTATATCTATCCATAATTAGTCATTGGAACTTTGAACGATCTTGTTTCATGAAAATAACGTAAAACACATGTCGATACTGTGAACACCTGATATATATATATATATATATATATATATTTAAATACACATAAAATACATCACACAAATATAATTAAGCAAATATTCGAAATCATATGAATCCTAGAGTACGACATCCCATTTCAAAATATCAATGGCGAATAAAAATAATGAAGATCAATGTTTTCAAGTGAAATTAAAATTGTATAAGATAAAATTTATAAAATATCCAAGTGCAACCTCGGACTTAGGACCGATAAGTGGGGTTAAGCTAGTTTGATGGCGCCACCCTTCTCCCTATTGCAACTAGGTAAACTAATCTGGAAATATCCAAATTTAAAAAAATTTAAAATTTTTAAAAAAATGTTATTTAAAAAATATTACTTTTTTCAATACCTAAAAAATTAAACTATTCGGCATTGCATTCTGAAAGATATAACCATAAAAATGTTAAAATGCTAAGACAACTTAGTGCATAATAAAACAACCATAAAACATCAAAGATTATGCACCGATCTTTGTAATGGTAGTATAGAATGGAAAAACCTCAAAAGTTTGGAAATTCAATTCTAGAATGTAGTATATTCAAAAAATTAAATACTTAAGAACACCAAAACAGATTACATAAATCATCAAAAAAAAAAACTCACCGCAAATCATCCTATTAATAAATGAAATCGATAAATGGTATATATCACTCAAAAATTATAAATTGTATGGTTTAAATTATTATTTGTAGAATAATGATTTGCTTATTAAAATAACATTCATACTTTACAGTTTATCTATTTTAATTATTTACCATACGTGTAACAGTAGCTCTTAAAATAATGTCTACATTCCAATAATTTTATTTTTAATTTTAATTTTAGTATTACATTGTGTAGACAAATAAATAAAATATATATTCTGAGCATTGCTCCTATAATTTTAATATTTAACTAAATTTCAATACAAATAATTTCATATATATTGCTATGCTGCAATTCTGGCATTAATATAACTTTAAATCTAGATTTGTATTTGTGTAAACATTCTTAGGTAAGTTACATTTTTCTTATGTGTTTAAACTTTTTATCCAATATTTCCAATAGGGTTTCGCTCAGTATTATATAGTAAAAGGGGAAGGCTGACTATCCTCAAAATTGGTTAAACCTTACTTTTACATAAATTATTAAAAGTCGTACTATGTCAGCATTGTTTATATAACTACAGTGTCCTTTTTTAACCATTACATAACCATATTTTCCAATACATATCTGGCTTTTTTTCTTTAATGTTCAATTATGTATATTTCTCTAGGAGAGATTATTAAAACTATGCACAAACAAGTAAAAAGGGGGGGGGAGTAACACATGAAAAGAAAACCTTCTTGAAAAATGTACTTAATTTTAAAATCCAAGCATTTAATTTAAAGAAAATGAGAAACTTTCTCTTAGTTAACTACAAATAAAAAACAGTAATTTTCAAATTTTTATTATGTTCTTTCATACTAATTTGTGTGCTTAATTTTTATTTCACTGCATACGAGGCTGTACTTAAATTATCACATAAATTTCTCAATTAGCATCAACATGTTGTTTTCTTTAAAAAATATATGGTCCTTACGTATTATCACAACAATCGCCAACTCTTTTAATAACTCGCCAAAAAGGCAATATAGATTTCCTATGTGTCGTACGTATTGGATTGGCAACCAGGTGCTTCGTTTCATATAATGTCGCTAATAGGTTGCAGTAATACGTAAGTACCAAAAATATCTAACTGTTAAACAGACAAACTTTTAATGGAACTAAATTTAATCAGTGAGGAAAAGTTCTAAAGTTCATTTTACTTCGCCAATACAAAGGAGTGCAGAGCAATCTGAGCAGTTATTTTGAATTATACACTCCATTAAGCATATTTGTATTTTATCCCCAATAATTTCCTTTTCTACAAAGGGAAATAGTCGAGGGAGGAGGGTATGCTGATAACTGGCTAGTTGCTTACAATTATTGTATTCGTTTTGATTAGCACGTAACCCTCAATCAATTGCTCGATTTGTATTCCACTCTTCCCCAAAACTGTTATAAGTTTCAGATAAATTTAGAATAGGCAGACTACGCAATTAAAATTTCACTGTCTGATGGTATATCGTTTATTTTTTTCATTTTTTACGGTTTCGTTTTGTAAATTTATTCTTGCGTCATCATATAAAAATTGTTCCTTTTACCGTCGTGTAGTTTCAATATGTCATTACTATTTATTAAAAATTTTGTTAAAAGTATCACAGTGCCAATAATAATTTCATAACTTAATTTTTAAGAATATTGATTACTTTAAATAAATCATTTATCAAAACAAATTTTAGAATAAAAAAAATGACAAAGCATTTTCATTACAGATTTCCATTTTTTAAACATTGGAATATTGAGAAAAATTGATACTGCTAATTTATTGTTCAAATAAATTATTTCTGTTAATATTTAAATGCATACATAAATGCAAAGATTGAAATTACTGAAAAAATTGTAATTCATCATTTTTTGTATTTTGTTAGTGGTACACGTATTTGTTTATCGTACATGAATCGAAGGCACTACCTAAACTAGAGAATTTAGCAAATTCAATGGTAGAATATGATGAAGAGTTGCATCCATATAACATACTGATAACAAAATCCTTTCTGAAATATTTTACAGAGGCAGCTTTGGTACTTTTCTGTTTCACCGGCGCAGGCGATATAGTTGCCAAAAATGGTACAACTGACGCCAAACTGAATATTTCCGCTATAGTAACCTTTTACCATCATATTTTCAAAACAAGAGAGTTGCATGCTTTTCTTACCGCAGTAACGTCTTTTGATAAGAATACATCAAAATTAGATGAAAAACCAATGTGAACCCACATTTATAAAAAAATTTTAATGTGTATTGTCAACAATAAAGTTAGCTTAGTGTGATTTGTACATACAGTACGGAAGAGTTCCCTAGCTTTTTATTAGAGAACGAGTCGTATATTTTTTCAGTTTTTGCACTCTAGATTCGAAAACCATGTTTCAAAATTGTTAAAATTTGTTGTGGGCCCACATACAAGAATTTCTAGAAATCATTTAGTTTAGGATGCAAATTAAAATTTCCAGACTAAAATTTTTTTTTTTCAAAAGACACAAAATGAATTATAACTAATAACACATAAAATCCTTGATTCTCAAAAGTTACTTATTTGACAACAATTCGAAATTATTATTCCCATCGCCTCAATAACTTAGTCCAGATACTCTAGTACGATATTAATCAGTTAAACCACTCATCCAACTTATACGGGTATTATAAAATAAAGGGCATATTTGCAATAAAATTTACAAAGGAATTTTCGTCCAAAAATGAGTTCAACGATTTTAAGCATACACATGATAGATCTTTTTTTCATTTTATTATCTGAAAAAAGGTTTCTAAATCAATTATTGTGCTACTATTTCAGTAAATTTATCTTATAAACGAAATTATATGCATAGTTTTTATCTTCGTAAGTGATTCTATACATATTCGCTCAATGCTTTGTTTCCTGGGTAATTTTCTGTCAGGATCCTTTCTCTTTTGGTTATCTGAGCGGATCCCAACAAAGCATCAATCACTTCAGGAAAGCATTAATACACTCGAAGCATAACATATACGTGCTATCTTTCTTTTTGCGAAAATATGCAGAAGATGTAGGGGTGTCTAAAAATAGAAGAAACCACTAGGGTTTTTCTTTTGAGAATATAAAGAACACAAGAATATTCCAGGTCGTAAAATATTTCTTCATACGAATAATAATTTTTCAAAACTATGTTTCGTATATCTTACAAAATCTATTATGTATCAATAATATTATTCTGAAGTTTCGTTAAAATAGTATTTTTTTAAATATATTTTTCAGCTTTGCTGATGTTCAACCGGAATATTTATTTTGTGTGCAACATTATTTATTTTGCAATAGCAATAAAAAGGAATTTTATTAATTATTTTCTAAAAATTTGAACCTTAGAAATTTGTTAATTTCGTAAATATAATTATATACTTATTTTTTAAAGGAAAAATAATTTTTATATATTAAACTATAATATGTTTTATACAAGAGACGTGTGAATAAAATAGTTTAAAAATGTGTGTGGAAAAGGTAATCTTCGATATATAAACCGGAAAATTTACAATATATTATTTAAGGGGACATGGTACAATTTACACAACATTTTCTAATTTAATGATTTTCATATTTTTTTGATTGACTCCTATGTGTATGTATAATGTAAAACAGATTTTGTGCTTAACATTTCATAAAAAGCTAACCATTTGATTTTTTTAAGGGAAAACCTTGAAACTTCTAACATTTAAAATGCTATTCTTCCTATAAAAATTTACGTGCATATATGAAATTTGATTTACAAGTACGTCAAACTAAGTATAACAAAAGTTGGTATTGGTAACATGATTGCTATTCGTACAATAATTCTTTTTATGAATGCTTTTTGAAAATTTTTTTAAAAAATTTGTAAATTCTAAATTCAGCTATTTCTTACAAATAAGTTTTGCTTTGATTGAAAAATGCATACCAACTTTTATTTCATGTACTATTAGCAACAAATGAAAAACATGTCCAAGTATTAGGTACAATAGAAAATAAAAGCCTTCGCATATTAAATAAAGACAAACTAGTTGTTTTATCTCTCCGAGATGAATCAGTTTAAAGTTTTAATTTGCCATCGGGATGTGAATAAAAACAAACGTAAAATTTATCACAATTCTGCTATTTCTTTTTAACTTGGAGCTATCAGTTTTGTAAGTTTATAGAAAATGATATAAAAAAATAAGTTAATCTAAAAAAATAAATTATTTTTTGACCGATCTTTGTCAATTGAATCGTACTTTTCCCCCTTAATGAACTATTACTTTGTAATAAATTAGAAAGTGAAGTTTCAACCTCATATACGCCAAGTGAGTGAGTATCATGAGAGTGAGTGATTATTAACGTCCCACTGTTCAGCTACACGAGGGTTTTTGGGGACGGTCCACGTAATTTTGAACCATGGTCAAGTAACGCGGACGACACCTGAGCTGGCACCCCCTCTCCTAACTACCACACCACACCAAAGGGAGGACGTTTGAGCTCTCGACAGATTGAACGTACATCTCCCCTACACGGTGGGTCTTTAGTGGTACTGGAATCGAACTCATGACACGCTAGCCAAGATCTGATGCCTAGACCACTTGGCTTCCGTGGCCACCAAAGACGATGCAGACCACAGGACGAGGACGATATCCGATCTTGCAATCCTATTCAAACTACCACACTAATAAAATTATTTTAAACTACGACAGATTCATCGTGCATCAGCTCCTGTACAGGACGAGTCTTCTGAGGCACAAGGGATCGAACTCGTGACCCGCCGTCTTCGAGCTCATGAACGTGACTAATAGACGGTTGTGGTCTTACCGTACCCGCAGAAGGAATTAAAAACTAGGCGAAGTTATGCAGAAAACGTGTTCTAGTACAAAATAATATTTTTTTAAAGAAAAAAAGATAAATTGACTATAATAAATTTAGATTTTTGTCTAAAATACACACACAAAACTTTTTAATTTCAGAAAATCACGTTTATATCACAAAAATATCAATCATTGGTTTTTATAACCTGAAATAATGGATTATTTTACAGGTAATAAAAAGGATTGACAAACCACCAAATCTAATAAAATAATGATGAAAGCTTAAAATTAATGAACATGTAACAAAATTCACATGTAAAAAACAACTTCCATATAACTATATCTTTCTTGATAAATTTGGAAAAAAATATTATGAATTATATTACAGGCATTATACTTATAATTCAACAGATATTATAATTCAACAGATATTATAATTCAACAGATATTATAATTCAACAGATATTATAATTTAACAGATGTAATATAATTATAATATATATTATAATTATAATACACATAATTAGAAACTGGTAGTTAAAATAGGGTTACTCACAGTGACGTATACAAGGGCTGGGCTTCGAGTTTTACCCCTAAGGTCACCAGTTTAATTTTTACCATTTAGTAAAATTAGACCGTTAGCCCCTTGGCGCTTTCCTCCAACTATCTCACTTCACCATGAGATAGATCTGTAAACTCTACTGGTAACTCACCAATACCGAATTGATTGATTATTTATTACCATCTTCCTACGAATTATCCCACTCTCCAAACATCCGCAGCCCTCAGGGGGCTCAATTTCTTAATATGAATACGTATGTCATAATCCCAAGGTGCCCTAGTAATATTTTCCTTTTCTCAAGGGGTTTACTGTCTTTGGTAAACATGGGTTTCACGAACCCGGGGTACCCTAGTGGTCCTTCTCTCTTTTCGACCCTCTTTCTTGTCATTCAATTCATTCTTTCTTTCTCTTCCCGTCTAGACCACAGATATTAAAACAAATGTTCGGCGCAGTATAGCCGAAATCGGCTCTTGCGCCAATAAACCCCAAAATCACTCACTCACGCCAAGTGGTCATGGTATCGGACTCATGGCTGGTGTTTCATGAGTTCGATCACAGTACAACTGAAGACCCGTAGTGTAGGAGAGCGATCCACGTTAAATCTGTCGAGAGTTCAAATATCCTCCCTTTCGTGTGGTAGTTAGGAGAGGGGGTCAGCTCAGGTGTCGTCCTCATCACTTGACCATAGTTCAAAATTACGAGGTATATCGCCAAAACCCCTCGTGCAGGAAAACAGTGGGACGTCAATAGTCTCTCACTCACCCTCGTCTCCTTGAAACAGATTTCCCGGATTTCATGACCCCGGGGTACCCTAGTGATTCTTCTCTATTTTTAACCTTTTTTGTCACGCATTTTCTCCTTTCTTTTCTTTCCGGCCTAGATCACAGATTAAATATCGTGTTTAAAATAAAATTAGTTTGTTTTAATAAGATTGCTTATACATTATTATTAATGTTTAGAAAAGTATAGCCAAAAATGGCTCTTGCGCCAAAAAGACCCACATTCACTCACTCACCCAGTCTTTCTTTTTACACCGCTTAGGAATTTCCGCCTCGACAGATATAATGTGAATCATCCCCTCTATACTCGGTGGGTATTTCATGGTGACACAAATCTTACTCAGACATGCAACACTGACCTCAAGTACGTGAAAATAACTAGTCAGCTCTTGCAATGACCTTAAACATTCAATGATAAACGCTTGTTTGCATTTAATACGAAATGAAATTATTAACAATTATTGTTGCTAATGCCACCTGTCTGACGTAGTGAGATCGAGGCCCGCGAAATTCATCATGGTATCAGGCTAGATTGTACGCCTGTCGTTAGCCGTAGCTTTGAGCGCCATTCAGGTGACAGTACGATTTGGCTCGGTTCCACCCCAGTTTCCAGGAAGAACACTCTGGGAGTGGTCCGAGGCCTCCCACTTCTCCTTCCTCTTCTACCAACCTCACGAGAGGACTTGCGGCTCGATGGCTATTAGATGGCCATGCCGTGAAGACAAATAAATTGTGAAGTATAATATGCATTTACTATATTGATTCCTATTTCAGCTAATTAAAATAAAAATTTAAGAAATTAATTTTGATGTTCACTGCTCCGTTTAATTATTATAAGTTATGATTGTCAGTACAAGCAGATGTTTAATAAAAGGATTAAAATTAATACAACTTTAAATGCAATATATAGTCATACAAAATAATTTCAAAAATATTCAGAGTAGGTATAAGGTATGGTGTATTTATATTTAACATTTATGATAACTTTAATTAAAATTTTAAATAATACATACTTCGAATATTTTTCTAATTGCATATTGGACCAATTAAAAACTACAATCGATAAAAAATCTTATACAAAACATGCACAAAACGTATTTGAAAACATTTCATATCTTAAAATTTGAGTCAGGTTTCACAATATGTAATCTACACGATTTGAGATACAATCTTATACGCAAAGTATTCAGCGAAATTTTCTCTGGATCCATTCCACCTGTTTTCACTGAAAACTTCCTGCAAATTTCAATTCAATTCTTCCTCTAAAACATTTTAGCAGACTCAAAATCTATCCCGCCCGCATAAATATTCAACTGAAATCAGTGGTTTCGAAGCAAAGTTTCATTTCACCGTAACATCTAATTAGTCGCAGAATTATTGACCTTGTGAAGGTTACGGAATCCTATAATTGTGCTTTACTTTTAATTTTATATGCACTGTTCCTAATGACTCGTCGGGAAAACCGTGGGTCGTCTTGTTCTAATGGGATTCACTTTTCATCGAAGATCAGGTCTTGCTTCGAAATGAGTTACCGAAGTAAATATTGGCAGAAAAATATATGTTAATGATAGATCTGCGGATTGCTAATGTAGAATACAAATATTGCGATGTTTTAAAAAGAATACATACTGTTGTATATACTCAGTTTTGCTAATGGATTTTGCTACCTTTAATTTTTACTGAATCCACATCATTATAGATATATCTTGACAAGATTTAAGTAAAATGTTCTAGAAGACGTTCGTTTCTTCGTTCAGATACACATTTCTTGTTTTTCTTCAAATCTAGGATCTCATATCACTTTAAACAGTTAACGATCGTGACTCAGGCAGCACGCTTAATCTTTACACTACAAAAGAAAACCCCCTCCCCTAAATTTTAAAATTGGGGATTGTCGTTCTAAATTATAATTTTATCTGCATTTTTGTACAGAATGTCAAAATAGAACATATGCCAAACTCAATTACTAAAACAGGTAAATGGGAATGTTTGGAAAAATAATTCTGTAATCAATTGAATCCATTAACAAAACATTCGCGGGAAATATATTATTTCAGAGTTTGTGTAGTATAACAATATATTAATGCGTCTTTTCGTGTTTTGTTTTCCAGTCAGCATGATTTTGTACAATACTGAAATATATTTGAACAAATGAAAACAGAGGCCCAATTATGACAATTTCCCTGGAAATAATTTAATTTTATTCTCCCATAAATTAACAAAAATCTACCAAGTTGATTTATATTTTTTCAATGGATATTGTGCATGTTTATTGTGCATCAAAAAATATAGTTACATACTAATATTTACTCTTAACAAATGAAGGTCCTGTAAAGGTTAAGAAGTTTACCTAGTTATGTCATAAGTTTTGTTACAAGTAAAAAGGAGGTAAACTAACTTGTAATCAGATGTAAAACTAAATCTTCTTAAGGTTTTAATTAACATTCTAATAGTCCAAATACTTATTTAAATTAATAAAATGACTTGAATGAATTCCTGAAAAGTTTTTTTTAAACCTCGTCTTAAAATTGCTTGATTTTGGATAATAAATCTTCCTATTTCTTTTGCTTAAAGCAAAACTTAAAAGTTATCCTTTCCCCGAAATAAAATGCAATAATGTTGCGCGTATTTTATTATAGTTAAACATAATAGGAAAAGCAAATATTTTTCTTAAATTCTTTGAGAAAAAAAATAGTTTTTTATTTTTTTTATTTCCGACTTTCGCGCTATGTAATATAATTAACTGACTTAAAAAATAAGATTTGTATAATTAATTGAGCATAGCTAAAATGAGTAATGAGCAAACTAGAGTTTAATGATCAGACGCTTGTAATTAAGTTAGTTATGCTTTATGATGAAGATGCATAAGAACATATATAGTATAGTACATTTAACACAGCGTAACTATACTAAAGAGTAAATAATACAACAAAAAAACTGGTTTAGTTAGTAATAGCAAACCGGGTAAAAAAATGAATATAATTTTTATAAAATTCTAAATTACACTACATTTTAGTTCCTATGAAAACTGTCATACTGGAGGATACTGACAAGTGAGAGAGAGGTCATTGGTAACAAATAACCATTTTTCCCAGAATTAAAGAATTCGTAAGCCTGGAGTAACCCTGTGCAAAAGTTACAGCTGTTGGGTTAAGGTATCCGATTGGTTGCGACAACTTGTTTTCTAAAAAAATGGAAAAATGGGGATTTTTTGGGGTTTATAGATTTGTTTAGTGCATTTTAAGAAAAATGTGATGAATTTAAGAAGATAAAAAGAAATTACTAAAATGGGAAAAAATGGGTAAAAATCTACAAAAAATAACATACACACAGACCATTTTGTACCAAAAGTCTATGAACAAATTTTCAATTTGTCAATTTTGATGTGTTGCTATGTTATTCATTTTTAAAATGACCTTCCGGATAAGAGATATTTTAGACTTTACAAAAACTAGAACATTTTATCTGAGTTATTACATGAAATTGCTTTGAAAAAGTTATTATATTAACATAAGGGACAGTAAATTTTGTAAAACCAGTGATTCATAAATCTGTAGATAAAAAAATTCTACTATTATAAAGAACTTACACAAAAAATTCCAGTTAATTTTTTGCAAACATTCTTTGAGCAATCGCTGTCCCTGTTTGATGACTTTCAAAAAAGGTCACATTTCGAGTGAAATGCGTTTTAAAGCATGACATCTCGCTTAAAGTAATCTGCTTTTACTAAAACACTTCTAATACGGAAAATAATAGTTTCGGTAATTTTATAAAGCAAAATAAGATGGCCGATAAAATACAATCATAAGACAATTGTCAAGTTTTGGCAAAATTCACAATTTTAGGGAGTCTGATACTTTTTTTTTTTTGAGACTCTAAGTAGACTCCTTGTGTGCCAACAAGTATAACACAAGGCTTACAAACGTAAGTCAATACTCGATCAATAGTGGTAGGAAGTTTTAAGTACAGGGATACAAGCACAAATGGGAAATCGAAAGGTAAAAAGAAACAAGACGGGATGCAAATACAATAAACACAGTACAAAATACAACATTGCTCACATGCAAAAACGGAGACATTCAGTAAATAAAATTATACAATGGTGAAGGTTTGGAAGCACATGTGTGATCAGAATAAGATTTTCAAAATACAAATGAGTAAAAGCATGCATACACACAAATACTTAAGAATATACACACAGACATATATACACATATATATATATATACACACATACACATACATATATATACGCAATTTAAAAAAAAACCAGAGATACATACGTACACAGTAATTGTTAGCAAACAAAAATAATAAAATAATAAAAAAAAATAAAAATTTTTTTTTTTAAAATTAAAAAATTAAATTGACAATCTAAACAAGACGAGAAAAAATGCTATTAATATATGCACAAAACGATGTAAAAGACGACTTGCTCTGAACAAAGGCAGAGAAAGGAGGAGGCCACGCTATATTGTTCTTTTGTAGGCAATTCATGAGAGTACGTCTTTCGGAAGAGAAAGTCAGTTTAAGTTAAATCACTCACATATTTATTTTACTATTGATTATCAAGATATTGAATAAAATTATTAAGCATGATTTTTTTATTCATTAAATTCATTTTTGTTTTGCTGTGTATGTAGTAAGTCCCAAGCTCTATTACTAAATAATTAAGTTTCCTATTTGTTTTTAATATCACTCCAACAACAAAAGAGTTTATCGAAGAAAGAAATTACCCTATCGAAATCTGAATGAATTTTTCTACACAATAACAAATTGAACACTTTCTAGACAGAAGGAATTGAACAAATATCATGCCAATATTCTTCCATTACGCACTCGTTTGCTTCAGTGCCAGACTTAATTTGGACGGTGTCATCTTCTGCACCTATGGGATTTAATGAAAGGGAAATACAACTTTTAAGGAAATATTTTCCAGGGACATTTTTAACTTTAATTCGCTTTATTTGTTCCGTCAGAATAACCTCGAAACTTAGCTCATTAGTTTTCCCTATGTTACAGGAAAGAGCATTTCCCAGATTGAAAAGTGTGACGATGCAGACCGATTTCCCATCAAGTAAATGACTGTATTCTTCTAAGGGGTTGGGGTGACATTTTTCATGTCATAATTTCCTTGTGTGCCAGGCATTAAAATGTTAGGGACTAAAAGAAAAAGATCCATTTCCTTTATGTGGAGATGTCTATCTTAAGATGTATCGATTGCAATTTAACTCTGTGACGCTTATATGACTAATAAAAGTATATACATGGTAACAGTAATTGTATTTTTCACTTATCGTAGCATAACCTGATGTAAGCTTTAAATGTAGCAAACAGAAAGTATCAAAAAAATATAGACATTCAAAAGTTTTTAATAAAAGTGCGTCAATTATTTTGTAAATCGGTTCATCAAGACCTATCATGAAGGAATTCGTAACAAATTAATAATTGATATTTTATATATTTTACGAACTTTAATTGTATTTTGAAATCATTTATGTGTTAAAGATTTCTGAGTACAATGCGGTATTTTTTTTATATTAAAAACAAGCAATATTAAAAAAAAATTAAGTCAGTTCCTACTAAGGTAAACAAAGAAAGATTTTATTTTAGTTACTTTTTAATAAATAGTAACAATTAATATAAATATGTATTTATATGACAGAATCACAAAATTAAGTAACAAAACAGAAAGTGATTTTCCTTGCAATTTTCTATTTTCTTTTCTATATATGTTGTTTGAGTATTTTTGTTTGTTATTATTTATTCATTAATTAAATTTAACTATTCTAATAAAATAGAATAGAAAAAAAGAAACCCCATTCTCAGAAGTTAGACCATCCCAGGTGAGAATAGAACTCACGACCTTTGGATTAGAAGTCCATCGCGCTATCCATTGTGCTACAAACAACATTGTGTCAAATGATTTTCATTTCTGTATATGCTGTTCGACTTATTTTTATTTGTTACTATTTATTCATTTTTTAAATTTAATTAATGAATTCATATTTGAAAATTTGAACAAGATATGTATATATATAGGGAGATAGTGAACTAATATTAGGAATTGAAAAACGAGCATGATTTGTCTGCATTGTTATAACAGTGTATACCTGGATTGGCAAGTTTGGCTGAAAAACTGGCTTTCGACGCCAACTTTTGTCATTGTTTTAACCGTTACAACAATGAAGACAAGTTTAAGTTAATGTCGAAAACAATTAATTAATTTAATACCATTAATTAACTGGTAATTAATAAATGAATATCTAGAAAAAAAATGTATTAACATTGAGTGCCATCCACTACAAGTTTAAAAAAATTTATTTGAACTTTATAGGAGGAATAGAAGGTATTTTATGAACGATTGAAATTTTGAACAAGATAAATGTATATATATATAAATATACAGAGAGTGAGCTAATAGTAGGAATTGAATAAATAATTAGTCAAACATTGTTAACGACAACTATTTGATACTTTGTTTTATCTGTTTTCTTAGTAACAAAAAAAATATATTATGTAATCGTAGAACGCAGTACTTCCTACACTTATTTTTCAATTTTTGTAACATATTGAGAGAAGAAAGCTCTAGAAAAATAACATAACTTCTTTAACTCAAAGTGATTGTACAACTCATATTTAAAGTAACAGAGGATACCCAAAAGAGGTAAAACATTCTGCTATAGAATACATCATATATGTAACCATAAATAGGGAAAGAGGTACAAAAATGTAAAGTGTTTAGAACAAGCTGACATAAACTGTATTCTCAACAAGTATCTAACAATTAATACAGTTCTTATAAAAATTGTTGAAATTATGCAAAAAATTAAAATAATCCTAGAAACTATTGGAAATATATAAGAATAGCTATTAAAAGTTTTAATTCTTCGTTGATAAAATTTACAAAAATTAGGGTTTGCAGCCTAGGAATCCCGGTGTTTTTTCAAATCCCGAAACCAATCACGAGATTTAATTTTTGTCTAAATTATGTTTTTAAGTTTTTTTCTCAAAATTTTCTAAGAATTAATTCTTAGAAAATTTATATAGAGAGCTTATAGTGTATATATTATTATTTTTAGTATTGAGGTTTGTTTGAGTTTTTTTATTAGAGTTAATTTTCGTGTTTATTATGATTAGTTTCTAGAGTTATATTAATACATTTTTAAAAAAGGAAAGTATTTTTTTCTGTGAAAATTGTACAAGTAGAAAAATTTTATATTAAAATTTATGTAAATCCATTCTATTGTTTGTACGTGTTTTGTGCAGGTACACGCGAGTTTATCGGGAAAAAAGTTCAGTTCAGACATCATAATTTTAATTTTCAAAAATTTACTCCCTTAGAATATCTTACCTTGCAGTTATCAATTCTAAATATATTTAACAATAAAAATATACAGTGTTTCAATGAAAATAAAATAGGTTTTTTAAATTCTGTTTTAAGTTTACAAAAATATTCAAGAAAGTCTCAAACATCGATTTTTAATTCAAATGAGTCAATTTTAAAGGAATTCAAATTGTACCATTTTTATCGAATTAAATATATTCTATTTTCTATTTTTTATTTGTTTTTGATGAACTAAGTTTGGTTTTGATTTGTTTCAATAAATAATAATATTAAAACAACTTTTTAATTATGCCTACAGATTTATTATGTAATTTCAACCATGCTAACGTTTAAGTATTTTTCATGAATAGTCCAGTCCTAATCCCGAGATCCGGGAATTGGATAATGTAATTCTGAAATCCCGAGATAGAAAATATAGCACGAGATTGCAAACCCTAACACAAATGAGAGATTTGTGGTGTCAGTACATGTAAAAGCTATTTGAAAATCAACTGTAGCTATTGGGTATTAAAAAAATCCTCACGAACGACAAACGAGCAACACACTATTTATCCATGCTGCAAATATGGATCTACAGTATAATCCTTGAGTAAAATTTCAAAAGAGGATTTAATAAGCAAACTCTTAAAAAATAGTCATACAATAAATTGTAATGAATAGCTATGATAGGCCAAGACATTATGTTAAAAGGAATCATAAGAAAAAAAAATACTGCCACAAAAGCCTAAAACCTTGTTAGTAGAAAATGGCGAAAACGAGTGATGGAGGTTACTACATCCACGCACTCAAACTAGTTCGTCAAATAAATTTTTAATCAGGTGTACTCAACAACTTTCAAGTGAAAATGGTCATTAGTTCTTGGGGTAATAGGAAGTTGCAGTTTATTTATAATTAGGATAATATACATTTTGTCGATGGATATGTAGTTTGTGTTTTCAATCGGTACTTAGATATTGTTTTGCGTGGGCAGCAAGAATATTTTTTTATTATAGATTGCTTTGAGACGCTCAGTAAAGTTTAACTACTATTATGATTAAGAATGGTAGACGAGTTTTTAAGCTTAGAAAATGTACTTTAATAGGAAGAGTAAATTTAGAAATAAACGTAGACGAACTTATACTTCAACAAGATAACTTTCAACTCGCCAAGTAACACCGCTGTTTTACCTTAAAAGGAAACTAATAATTTATAGTTTTAAAAAAACTATAAAACACGCTTTTATACTGAATCGAAATAAAAAGTAAAAAAATAATTCTTAATATGAGAATAAAATGATTAACGAGAAAACTAATGTCATTGGGGTAAAAGCGTGGCGTGTTTGTACTATATTTTTACGCTAACTCAGCTTTTCGGAATAGAAGTTAGAAATTATAACAATTGATACATTTATAGAGCACCCAACGCTTTTACCCCAATGACATTAGTTTTCTCGTTAATCATTTTATTCTCATATTAAGAATTATTTTTTTACTTTTTATTTCGATTCAGTATAAAAGCGTGTTTTATAGTTTTTTTTTAAACTATAATTTATTTTTCATTTTTTAGTTCAATCTACAATAAAAGCGTGTTTTTTAGTTTTTTTTAAACTATCATTTTTTTTTCTTTGTTGAATTTATCCTTGAGGTTGATATTTGAAGCTGGAATTACGTGGCTGCTGGAATTAGTCTTGCACTTTAATGGATATCAATTAATGGGTCTGAAGTATATTTATTCTCTCCGTTTATGGAGCTTCGAATGAGTCCCGTATCGTTATATTAGACACCGTCTCTATAGAACATGTCAAACAAATAAAATTGTGTTATGAAGTTCGGATTAAAAAATAATTTTATGTTTTTAATACAATTCCTCCTTTTCGTTTTTTTTTTTTATCTATTTTCACATTTTCATGCATTGTCATCCACTTCTGAGCTATGGTCCAAATTTCAAGTCTCTAGCTCATCGGGAAATCACACAATTTAAAATCAATTACAAAATTCCACCTGGACAGACATTAAAGAAAGCGAGTTAATAAAAACCTGGTAATATTAAGTGTCAATCGTTTCTTCACCTTTTAAACGTATTGCTATAATGTTAATTCGTATCATCACTTCTAAACGTATTGCTTTATAAAAATAAAAAAAAATATTTAGCAGTTACAACATAAATTTTTTTTCCACATGCACGAGCCTTTTTTTTTTTATTTTCATTTTCAGAAAAATATTTATATTTTGGTAAGGAATTGCAAGCACACACCCACCCTCCACTTTCTCAGATACAGAACATTTTTTTTTGTTTGGTTTATTTCTATTAACCGCAAGTTTATTTTATGTTTGCATATAATTAGTTTTACATTCAAAACACTCGCTTTAGGGTTACATCTTATTCTTTTAGTCGCTAAATCTGAAATTGGTCACCAAATCTGGAAATAGTGTATGAAATTAGTTACCAAATCTGAAAATGGTACATGGAATTTGTCGCCAAATTTGAAAATCGTGTATGCATTCAGTCGTCAAGTCTGGATGTGGTATATAGAAATGTCGCCAAATCTGATTATCCTTATTCCTGACGATCCCGAAAAGGACAATGGAACAAAATTATGAAATTATTGTATTGTCATCGGTCCTTGACAAGTGTGCAAAATTTCAAATTGATCTGACCTTTTAAAGTGGGTAAAAATCGAGTTCCAAGATTCCGTTACATGCAATGGAACTTATAAAAAAGTGTTAAAAAAACTATTTCTTTGGCCTACTCGATTTAAATGTCATGAAATATATATTTTTGATGGAGCTGCCAAGGACAAAAAACTAACCGTAGAAAAGAATACAAATTCAATAAAATAACTATCAATAAATGTAACGGAAAATAATTAACTCAAAAAATTCCACAAAGGTGAGTATGATATATTAAGAGCACATCTCGAGGGAGAATGAGGTGTCACTAAAGTGAGTGAGTTTAAGGGACAGACCTCGTCATTTTGACCCATGGTCAAGTGACGAGGACTACACCTGAACCGGCACCTCCTTCTTCTAACTACCAAACCACACCAACGGGAGGAATTTTAAGCTCTCGAAAGATTTAACATGCATCGTTCCCCTAACACAGCGTGTCTACAGTGGTACTAGGCTTGGACTAATGATACGCCAGCCAAGAGTCTGTTACCGTAACATGGCTACCGCGGCCATGAGGTATCACTAAAACTAACTCTTCACAATGTTTCGCGTTTAAGAGAATTATCTACTTTTTGTATGTTATTTCATTTATTTTTCTTAAAATGAAAATGTGACAATTGTTTATTTATTTGTAAATTCAAGAAATATTTATTGCAAAACTCTCTGCAATATGAAGAAAAATGTTTTATTGATTGTCAATATATGTAGACTGTTATACAGTGATAACCCTAACATAATGGATAGGTGGGATTGAGAGATATCCGCGTTAAGTGAGTGAGTGAATGAATATTAACCTTACACAGTTCAGCTACTCGAATGCTTTTGACCACGGATCTCGTAATTTTTAACCATGGTCAAGTGACGAGCACGACACCTGTACCTGGCATGTCTCTCTCCTAACTACACCACACCAACGGTAGGACATTTGAGCTATCGACAAATTTAACGTGCGTCGCTCCTCTACACGGCGCGTCTTCAGTGGTACTGGGCACGAAATCATGAGATGCCAGCCATGAGCACATTACCTTGATCAATAGGCGTGATACCCGCGTAAGTCACGGGGTATGATTTCACAAATAAATACATGCAAATTATTTTTAGTTAGGGCTGGAGACGGACGAAAATGAAAATTAAGAAAAAAATGTTTCGTAAAATCTTAGAAAACACAATTTGAAGATCACAAACCGCTTATATTTTGATGCAGAATGTTTCATAAAATTCAACAAAGTATTCCGCCACCGCAAAGATTATTCTTTTTTCTCCAGCAAAATTACCTCGCAAGTACGCTCGAATTTTTTTTATTTTATATTCCTTGTTTTGTTTTAAAAAATACGCTCATCGTCGGAATTTTTATTTTCAAGAATTTGCAACAATTTTCCAATTAAACTGAGGACTTCTGTCACATTCCCAACCGTCATTCTATCTTCTGATTCAACTGGATTTTAAGAGGGTTCACTCATGTAATAAGTTCAAAAAATTCCAAAAAAATTTTTTTTCATAAATAGTTTTTGTATTATGTCTAGAATACGGTGATAAAGTGACTTCTTAAAATTCGAAGTCATTATAAAGAAGCAGGTGTTAGAAGAGCAGATGTTCGTAGCGCTAAGTTAAGATTTTCATTGGGTTTTAATCGGACTTGAAATTTTAAACGCGTTTTTCTCAAAACTGTTTTTCAAATTTTTCCCCATCATATCCGAAAAATGGTTGGACCGCATTACTTCAAATTTATAGGGTAGACTCAGCACATATATACGGAACAAATGGACTACGATCATTCCAAAATTCAAAAAATTTCTATTTTTTATAACAAAAACATAAAAAAAACCCCATGAAATTCAAAACATTTTCTTCAGAGGTCTACCAAAAATCCAAATTTGATATTTTTAATTGAGTATAGTCCATTCTGTGCATTTAAGCTTATAGATTAAAACGCCGTTTTTTTTTTTAAATTTTAAATAAGCTAATCAGCCGGAATCGTGGAGGAAGTAAGCGTCCATTTTTTCGAGGAGAGTGTTTTCAGTTTTTCAGAGAGTGTTTCGCGTTCTATGGGACATTTTTGGCTAAGCATTTATATACATTATCTTAAAATACATATAACTAAATTATGAAAAACATGAAGTTCTATCTTTTTACCGGTCGTCAAAAAAAATTCCCTAAGAATGCTTTAAAAACAGGTCATCACATGGGTGAACCCCTTTAAGACCCAAGTTTCTTAATGTCTTTCTCTTGCTTAATTCTATGTGAAAAGCTCATCAATATTCAGCTCCTGATTGTGAAAATCCGATAGATTTTGAATCATCTTTATCCACTTCTAAATTTATTTGCGTGGCAAGATTGACAACTTCTTCAATAATATTACCAATTCCCTCCTTTTTTTTCACTAACAAAAGACGAATTGACGAGATTTAAAACTTAGAGTTCATGTAAGTCTGTACTGTACTACAATTTAAAACTATCAACAATTTATTTCTAGCGAAATAAATCCGAATAAAAACCCACTTTTAGTTTAAGTTGTATTGTAAAAAATTTTATTTTATAAAAATATCAACTTATCCTGATAAGTAATGCAACAAAATAGCCATTTTTATATTGTTAGAATATAAATGTTATTCTATTTTTAATAACTTAAATTAACAATAAAAATATACACACAGTATAGAATATATTAAGTATAAGAAAAGCAATGATTATCATTTTAATGTTATGGAGTTACTCAACACTTTAGACTTACAAAAACTGTAATTATAATCATCATATATCTCTAGCATTTTTTATTAAATATTCTTCAATAAGATATGTATTGCTATATGAATCTATTTATTAAAGTATGGGTATTGGGAATTCAATAACATCTTGGCTAATCATTAGCATAGTTAATTATGCGTAAAAAATTAATGATAGTACTTACTTGGTAAATGTTTTGGCAGTAAATAATATATCGAAATTGAAGTTAATGACTGTATAAAATAGGTAAGCAATTTGATACTTGAATGAACAGAGTCAAAGGTAACTGAACAAAATTTAACCCGATTTATGTTTATGGATGAAGTTGATTTTGCATAGATATGTCATAAATACTAATAAATGTAAATATTTCAAAGTAAAATTAGCATACTTTATCGCAGACATTCGAAAAAATAGAATCCAAAATATTAATAGTTATTTGATAATAAATCAATACCCAAATTGAACAAACTATGCAAAATGCTAGAAATATATCAAAAGTATAATGAATATTTTTACAACTAATATTATAAATATGGATGTAATCAGATAAAATGTTTGAACTTAATTTAGAACTATATTTATAAGGTATATGCATATAGTTGAATATAAGTGTAAAATGTATAAAGTAGAAATATTTTTTAGAAAAAAAACTAATTTTTAATGTAACATAGTAGAAAGTTGTATATTGATATTTTTTTTCAAAGTATAACACCTTTAAAGCATATAATTATTTCTAGAATGAAAAAGTAAGGAATATATCTCCAATTTAAATTCTTTATATTATTACTCTAGATTACTCTATTTTAAATATTAAAAAATATTTATCATTTGTTTAGTGTAATTACTAAAAGACAAATATTCTTTATACATATTAAAATTTTTAAATTATACGTATTTAATTTACATATTTACCCTCAAAAATACGATATTTTTATGAATGAGTGACTTTTTATTACCGCCGTACTATAAAGCATTACGAGGCTTATTGGCAATGGGCCTCGTATTTTTGAACCACGATCATGTGTATTAGACGACACCTGGGTTGGCATTTCATTCTTCTACCTACCACACCACACCATTGGGAAAACTTTGAGTCACGATAGATTTAATATGCAATAGCTCATTTACATGGCGGATCTTCAGAGACTCTCGGTTGAACTTATGACGTGTCAGCCACGAGGTCGAGGGCATAACCGCGCAAGGCTATCGCAGCCCTTCCTTTTTTACGATAGGAATTGTACTCAATATTTGCAATGCATCTCAGAGTTAGATTGCATGAACGGTAATAAAGTACCAGAAAGCAATAAGAAAAATTTATGCAAATTAAAAATTCTCTGAGTTTCAAATGAAATTTAAAGTTCAAGATTAAATTATTTTAACGTGAATATTTCTATTCATAGCTTTTATTTAAGAATTTTTAAAGATAATTTAACACCCAATTCATTTTCCTCGGGGTAGTTATATTTAAGTGATATAGGATTTGCTTGAAAACTCATTTTATATAGCTTAGAAACATAAGGACTCTATTATAGACAAATCTATAAAACTAGATATACAGTTAAATTACGATGGAGCCTGTTGAGTTTGCTTTTTCTGTCCTAACTTTTCATTAATTTAACGTGAAGAATGAATGGCCCAAATTGAAGCAACAAAATGAACCGACAGGGTATAATTCTCAGAGAAACAGTGTACCGACCTCTGTACAATCCTCAGTGGCACTCTGCACTACTATACAAATTTGTCAATTTTTGAGTGGATGGAATAAGTGAAATGACACATTTGACAAACATTTAAACATTTAAAGAATTACGGACATTTATGGAATTACGAAAAAAATATGAAATATAACTTAAGGTCACTTTACAGTTATTTTATAAACTATTGAATGTTACTACTGGAGAGATTTAATTGTTTGAAGAAAGAAAATTCCATGTACTCTCTCTTTGCTTTCCTCTTTTGGTTCTACATATTTAAGTTAAAAATGTTTCCTCATATGAACAATATTTCGAATACGCAAATTAATTTTTTTGATAACTGAATGCTCAGAATCGTGTCTAATTGAAAGTCACACACCCTGGATTTTGCGAATTGAATTTAGAGCGGTATATGCACTAGGTTCGCATTAAAACTTTCATTTAATTTTTTATTTAACTGTAATGAAAGTAATTATTTATATATTTTATGCTTTCCATTTTTATTTAATTATTGTTTAAAAATGCGTAATATATGTATGCAGTTTGAATTGTTTTTATTTTTGTTGATGAAATAGTTACATTTTATTCTGTTTATTTTTATATTAAGAAATCTTTGAATGGTGCAAAGTTAATATATAATAAAATCATAAATCGACATTTTCGACCTCTATTCTTTAAGTCTGCATGTATTATCGCGGGAATTGAATCGTTTCAAAAATGTCTTGTGTGGCACACTGAGTCATATTGGTAAATTGATTTGCCACGCCACATCTAAAAGTGTGCCGAAACCCTTTGTTAGACGAATAATTATCTAAATGTGCGGCCCTGACTGCAGTTCTGGTAACAAGCAAACCGAAACAATTTAACTAACGTATTAAGCAACTTACCAGAATCAATAAAAAGTAAGCTAGTAGTTTTGGCTAAATCAGTAATATATTCTACCTTCTTTACTTAGGAAAACCCGTGGCACGCGCCTGAGTTGTAATAATAACACATGAAGACTTACTGAAAAATTAAAGAGTTTCAAAAAATAATAAATATCATTTTTTACTGTTTTATGGAAATGCAGCTCTCTCAGACAAAAAACCACACACACAATTTATTTTAAATACATTTACTTGAATTACAGTAGAAATATTTCTTCACTGTTTTGAGCGCCAGCTTTCCATCGGAAGTGCACTCGTGAGATTTTGGAATTTGAGGGAGGGGGTATTAAAATATCTGGATGAAAATAATGAGCTGTCCAGTGAGTGTTTACTACTCAAGAATAAAGATTGGATTTAAAATTTAGCTTTTCTTACCAAAACTATAGGACAGTTTTAAATAATTTAAGATTATAAGGAAAAAAAATTGAACGTCTCGCAGTGGTCCAACACGTTTCGCGAAACAATTTCAACATTTAATACATAAAAGGTCATAATATATGATAATTACATGAAATAATTTTAAAAAGCCTTAAAATTATGCCTTACTGAACAGTAGTTCGTCAATTTAGTTAAAAACAATTACTTTATATGTTATATTTCGCGGTGTCAAAATGACCACTGGTGGACATTTAAGCACAATCGAAATCCCGGACGTTCTAGAGTTATGAACGATGTTAAAACGATGCGTTTCTCAAACTGTGGGGCGCGCCCCCCTAAGGAGGCGTGATAACTCTACGAGGGGGGCGCGAGCACATTGAAAAGTCGTAAGCAAAAGAATCTTTTAAAAAATTAATTTATTGAAAGTAAACAAACAGAATACACTCTGGCATAAAAAAAAATACAATACACATTTACTCTGATATAATAAACTTCTAAATACATCAGTACTGCACACTATGTATTTCATAATTAATTTAACAATACTATTAGAAAATGTTAAATAATTACCAGTGACCCCAAGGGCTTGTCATATTTTAAATTATATTCAAAAATTAACCCTTACCTTGATAGTTTGTGCCGTTTATAATTAATCCCTTATCTGCAGATAAAAAGTTATGCGATTTGCTCCCCAATGCTACCATTTTCCACGTAGGAACGCGTGTATAATGTATTGGGGGGAGGAATAAATAAGCAAATCTTCTGAAATAAGTAAATCCTTCGCAAACAATGTCAAGGTCCTTTTTGCATTCCAAAGCCGAAATAATTTTATGGATAGCTGTGCACAGAAAATATTGTATTTTGGAAAGACGTATATATACGTCCAAGGTAGTGAGTGAGACGTCTATATACGCCCGGAGCACTTAAGAGTCTAAAGTCGTATTGTAGCTTTAACGTCAAAGTATAGTAATATTGAACTCAATACATTGTTATTGTTAGGAAGGGGGGTGCGATGAAAATTATGATTTAATATTGGGTCGCAAACATTGAAAGTTTGAGAAGCACTGTGTTAAAATAAACACTCATTTTCTTTTCTTAGCACTTAGTAGAAGTTATTTTTCTAAAAATATTAATAACACAAAATCAGATGCTGTCTCACATTTTCAGATAAAATACTAATTTAAACCAGAATTAGATTAGCAAAAACCATGTAAAGTTTTACTTTAAAAATTATTGATTCTTAAGTCTAAAACAAATATTAATTACAAATAAAAGACATTCTAAAAGACTGTACTGTTATCTCTTTAGATTTGGTTGACGTATTATATACAGGCATTTTTCGATTTATTTCTCTAAAGAAATAGAATACGCTTCTGTTTACTATAATATAAGAGGCTATATATGCCAAGAGCCTTATATTGGACTGCTATGTATCATCATACGAGTAGGTGCATCAAGGAGCATTTCAGATTTTAGCATTCAAGAATAAATTGCGTTCGACGATTGAAGTCTCGTCGAACCTTATGTTCTATCCTTCATAACATAAAATGAATCTATTTCAATATTTTGTCATATTAGAATTCTAGGGAAATATTGATATTTATCATACATATGCTTAACGGAAATCTAAGATTTCGATATTATTCCTACAAAAGTTCAAATCTCTTTATGGTATTACTATAAGTCTACTAAATTTTTAAGATTTCGGGTAATATGATTTACGTGGGACTGCAAAAATACTTTACTTCTTATAAATTATTATACCCATTAAAATATGTTTCTAATTAAATAAAATATCTACGATAAATAAAGTTTTAAATTAGGGACCTTGTTTCCTAATATTTTAATGTTTAAATAATCCATAAAATGTAATAGTGAAAAAAATGATCTAATATGATTGCAATAGAATTTTTCTATAAAAAACTAAAATGTAAAGATAAGTTTTGTTGAAAATTTTTTTTGAGTATTTTCTACATTGTGAAGAGGATGGTAATAAATTTAAAATTTAAAACAAAACATTTAATTTCAAGCTATAACTTCCATAAATGTATAAAATGTTCGTCAAGGTCAATATTTATTATAAAACCAAAAAAAAATTGAAATATGATGAAAAACATAACTTTATCTTACATTTTCTGGTGCATTTTATTTTTCTAACGCCTAACTAAAAAGCAAAATTTATACTTTTTTTAAAATTTACTAGGTGCTGTCCGAATGGAGAAAAATGACAGAAAAACAAATTTCTTTATTTTTGGTGAATACTATTCTTTAGAACATAATGTACACTGAAGCAAATCGCAAATATTACGGCCTTTAAAATATGCATAACAATGTATTTAATTTCATTACTTTAACTTTGAATACCAGGCTTAATTCATTGCCTATAAACATTTTGTCTCCTTTTTAAACTTAAAGCTTCGTAATTCTTGAAATTTGTCACACAAATAAAATAATTTAGTGTGTCACTAAAGTTTTAACTTCATGCCCTTTACTATTGAAAAGAATCAACACCAGCACTCATCACTTATGGGTAATTTATTTTTCTAAATTTTACAAATACAGTCGACTCTCGATAATTCGAGGTTTGAGGGACCAATGAAAAACTTCGAATTATCAAGAGGGTAGGAAAAACTTCCAAAATACACGAAGAGAAATTTTTTTCTAACACATTTAAATTTGAAGCTATGTAAAAAAACAACAATTGTATATGTGTATAAAATTATTTTAACGTACTTTTAAAAGTACATATTATTAAATATCAATATTATATACAAGTTAAATGTCCTGTATTAAAAGAATACGTTCAATACACGCATAAACAATCCTACGCATCTCCTTTTCACAATAGAGGACGATCCTTTTTGAACACATATGTGGCAAGGACACGTGTTAAACCAAAGATATAGACGGCTGATAACAGATGTGGTCAGTTTGAAAAAGGAAAGCAATAAAAGTGTCTTTTCGCCTGAAGAACCAGAAAACACAAATAAGGGGTAGCAGACAGATGGTTATCAAAGGGGCTACGTTACATGGGAGTCACACAAAAACAATATAACGCAAAACTTAAAAGCTCCAATCTTTTTGATACAAAACTGGGCATGATAATTAGTGTTCGAATTGTCAAAAGTTTTAAATATAACTTCAAACTATCGCGTTCTGTAGTCTTACCAGCCACATATTTTACTTCGAAATATTGAGTGTACCAAAACGTATTGTTTTAGTTAGAAACATCAAGAGTTTTTCTAGGGACTGAGCATATACTTCGAATTAGGGAGAAGTTCGTATTATCGAAGGTTTGAATTATAGAGTCGACTGTATTAACTATTAATTTAGTTAAAGATGGGTTCTTCATTAAAAAAAATTCCCTTTCCATAATTTGTTTTTTCGTATAAGATATTTCTCTCTATTTAATATTAAAATTTAAATAAAATATTTGCTTACAAAAGGCTACATTATATTTTTAGTATACAATTTTTAGTATTATCTATACATCGAGTACATGACACAACATATGAGTTTTATTAAACTGATTATGTACATAAATCAAGCTGTCATATTGTTTTCCTCTCTAATCATCACAAACCGCTTTCAGTTTTCAATTTCTGTAAGTTCTATTAAGTGAGAACTTTTTTTTAAATGAATAATTAAATATATTAAAGAACATTTCTAACAATATTTCAGAGAAATTTCACAAATGCATTTTAACTATTTATTCTCCCATTACATAATTTTAAATACATTAATATTTGTATTGCGTCCATTCTAATAGAGAATAATGTTAGGTACATACACAACTAGAATATTTTAGATACGAATTTATATGAGCTAAAATGAAACGCTTGAAATATGATTATATATAATCCATTTACCAACTACGTCTAAATAAATAGTTCAAAAATATAGTATGGGGTTTGAATTTTATTTAAAATAGGATACTTTCCTCGTTAAACAATATTAATATTGAAAATTGTGTTATGCTACAGGGAATTAGGAATGAAATTTATTAAATATGAGTATAATGATAAGAGAATTTTAGTCAACATTGTACACTGTGTTTATATATGGTGTTACCTTATCTCCAAAAAATCTTTTTTAGTAATTTCATATTTTACGTTTTTCTTGGTAAGGTACAATGGTTATGCTAACTTCATTTAGGTTAAATATAGAGTTCTTTTCATTTCTAATAACATTATTATTATTTTATTAAAACAAGTTTTATTTTTTTTTCATCTTGAGTATTTACAAAACATAATAGTTTATGTAATATGATTGAGCATTTATAATAGTGTAAAATATTATAAATTGTTATACAGAATTTTTTTTTAAGAAAATACTTATTCTGAGATATTTTAAGACCTAGAAATTGAGCAATAATGAAATCAAATATCTAATAAAATTCTAAATAGTCCGATAATTTGGAATTTTTTAACGTAAAAACCCTGTTAACTAGTTATTTTAGATACATCACAGTTTTCTAGATAGAGCTATGGTTACGAATTTCTTGGCTGGCGATATTTTAATTCAAAGGATGACTTAAATGCTTAATCAATTTAAGTTATTTTGTGTTTGAATGCATATGTCTCCTATATATAAGGATGAAAATATAAAATACATTTAAAAATATAGAAGAATAAATGACAAAAGCAAAATAAATTCAACAAAACATAATATTTAAAAGAAGGAAATTGATTTTAACAAAAATGTAAAAACCATCCCAGCGATTCAAAATACACTTTTTGACTTTGGATAAATAAGTGGGGTTAAACTTGTTTGATGGTACAAAACTCTTCCCTTTGCGACTAGGTAGGTCAATAAGGGAAAATCCAAACATTAAAAAAGTGCATTGAAAGAAAAACTGCCAAATCAATGAAAGAGTATGCATATATATATATATATGGTGCCGGTGCTATTTCCAAGCTGCTTCCACAACTATCCTGCGCATGCCTAGGAGCGCTCTCGATGTTTTGGAAGCCTGACAGTGGTTAGACACCCGAGAGAGGAAGCCATGCTATAAAAAACGACTAATGACGAATCGAGCAACGAACTACTAACAATTGTTTGAAGACGAGTTGAGGCATTGAAAAGACAATTTACCCTTTCCCTGAAGTGAGGAACTGGCCTGTAAATATTTTGTAAATAGTTATGAACAATTAAACTAGATTAATTAAAGACAGATTATTTCATTGTTGATAAGCCATCACTGACTAGCCCACCACATATATATGTATATATATATATATATATGTATATAGCATAAATACATGCATCTCTAAAAAAACTTGACGACCTTACCAAGAAAATTAAGTAACAATTTAAATTATATTTTGTTTTTGAAGACATTTCTATTTTGTAAGCTTTATCCTAAGAATAGATAATTCTATTCAATTTTAACGAGCTCTCCATAACACTACCAAGAATAGGACACTTTTGGAAAAAGAACAGGGATAGCAAAAATTGTGCCATCATTCTTCCATTACTGGTTCATTTGCCTATGTGGCAAACTGAAACGAGCGTCATTTGTAGGGAGTCTTCCTTTGCACCAATGGGCAGTAATGAAAGGAAGAAGACTTTTAAGGAACCATTTTGCAGAGTCATCTTTAACTTTAATTCGCTCTATTTGTTCCGTCGAAATAACCTCGAAATTTAGCCCATTAGTTTTGCCTGTGTTCTAATTAGAGAAAAAGAGGGCATTTCTGAGATTGAAAAGTGTGACGATGCGGAGTGCTTTTCCATCAAGTAAATGACTACATTTTCTTAAGATGAGAGACATTTTTCACGTCGTGATTTCCTCTGTTTTGAGTCTTGATGTTGAAACAATTTGAATGTCTTTCTTGTACAAATTATGTCTTTTTTCGGGTTTTGAGAAGAATGTAAAGACATTAATGTCTACTAATGAAATTCTCTGAACTTAAGATTCAAAAAGAAGCATTTTAATGAACTGGAAAATAATGTACATCGTTTTCTAGAGGAAATATATAAAAACAATTCAATATTTTTTTCATTGATATTTTTAAAAAGCATAATACTTTATTTAAATTCGTCAAACTTACTAATATTGAACATCTCAATTTGGTTATTTAAAGACATTTAATGCACATGATTACCAATTAGTAATTTAAAAAAAAGACTTTTTTTCAAAATAAATATTATATAAACTTACTAATTATCTATTTAAATATTATAATTATCTATAGGTTTAAAATATATTTACTGTGTTATATTTAATATCCTTAAAAGAATATTGTCTATTCCGAGTAGGACGTTAATAAAAATCAAATCAGTGGAAAACCACAAAAATAGATAATGTAAATAAAATATTTCTTTTTAGTTTTAGAGTTTATTTGCACAATTTTAAACACAATACAATGTATTCGAATTACTTCAGTGTACAGATAGTATTGTGACTAAAGCTTATTTAATTTGAATAGTATTAATTTAATTATTAGAGACTATCAACCAAACATTTTTCCCACAGAGTTTCGGCCTAAATTAGATGTTTTGGTACATATGTACTATCACAACATGCCAAATTTCAGGAAAACTCACCAAATTATCAGCCTCAATTTTTCACGTGCCGTAAGGACTGAATTGGCAACCATGCGTCTCGTTTCATATATTTCATGTCTTACCGCCATCCTATAACCGTTCAATGATATGGCAAGCTCCAAACCTAAAACGCAAATCTGGAATGCTGCAAAAATTCTTATACAAAATTTAAAAATAAAATTAAAATAATTACATGCCAATTATTATTGTAATACTTGTATATAATGTAATAAAATTATTAAATAAAAAATTAAAGAATAAAAGTTAGATAATTTTCATTTGATTATTATATATTTGTAATTTGTTTTTGCTTATTAATTTTCAACTACAGGGTGGGCAAAAAGTTCGTAAAAACTTTACAAATCTATAAAACCCAGAAAATTAAACAAAATAAAAACAGTTTGCAGGTTTAGCATCAATAAGTCACGGGATTCAATTAAGGTAAGAAAAAAAATTAAAAAACACCCGATAGGTGGCGTTTTGTACATAAGCGAAAGAAAAGACTCGCAAGTAACAAGTAACGTTTCCAAATAATTTTTTTACAGTAGCATGTGCTCCACATATCCATCACAAGGGATGACACATTTCAAGCGTGTGACAAATCCGGCAACGGCAGAGTGCGCAGAATGTCTGCCTGTATACATGACAGCTCTCTTGGTGGATCGCATCTTTCAATTCCGACATATTGGATGGACGGGATTAATACACCCGGGAATTTTATATCCTCACATTCAAAAGTCTACTGGAGACCGAGGAGGCCGTGTAAACTTGCAACGTTTGCTAATGATTCTTAGACTTGGTCGTCCGGATCGCTTAAGCGATTCTCGAGCGATCCAGTTTCCTCAAATGACTGAACAAACTTTATGAGGTGTAACACTGTTGGTACCACCTTTTTATGTTTTTCACATTTTTCTGAAGTCGGAATTTACGCAGTGCAACAGTCACTGATTCCTTGTTAATGAAAAACATTTTCACCCACAAAGCTTTGTCCTTTTCGATCCGCATCCTTGTTCACTTAGTTGGCATGCAACAGAGAATCAGATCTGGATCAAAAGCATCAGTATTTGTAATTGCCCTGTCTTATTTACATATTTCCAAGTCATTCGGTTGTACGAGTGCCACCTTTCGGCAGTTTTTTCCCTTATCTTAAAAAAAATCCCGTGGATTATTGATGCTAAACCTGCAAACCGTTTTTTATTTTGTTTAATTTTCCGAGTTCTATAAACTTTTAAAGTTTATACGGACTTTTTGCCCAACCGGTACATGCTCCACATTTCCGTCATCGTATTCCGTTTTTAGCATTTGTGCGATTTTGTTCGATTCCACTATGGTTGCGATTGTACGAAAGTATAGATGTTTTTCATATATTAGAATTACATGAACAATAAAAATATACTTCATTTCTATGAAAGTTTTAATGTGACCAACATATTTATATATTCAAATTAACTTAGCCAATACTGTTTTTCCTGTTTCAGAACATAAAGTTTCTTGTTACCTCAATCTGCATCATTCTTCCCTTTCTTTAATCACTATCCATTTCCATATACAACTCAGCACATTTAAATTCATCTCAACAAATAAGTCCATCAAACATCTAAAGTCATTTTCCATATTTTAAAACTCTAGTTTCGTATAAACTTTCCCTTGTACCTGTTAAAGTCAAAGCTTTTGAGACAGAGATTCATCTCCCCGTAACATCTAATTACAGCAAGGATTATTGACGGTTAGAAGGCCACCGACTCTTGTAATTGCAACTTACTTCCGTCTCACGCGGCGTTTACTAATAACTAATCAAGAAACCTGCGGGGGTCACCCCTCTCTCTCTATCGATAAAGTCTCTCTTTAATTTTGGTAGAAATCTTTACAGGGCCAGAATTCCATTTCTACAAATTCAAGCGAAAATAATTTCAAACATTTTGGATTTAAAAATATATAAGCGATTTACCGGGAAAATGTGTTTCTCTAAGCACTATTTCTGTATTAGGAATACATAGAGTGTAGGACTTTTGAAGTACCGTATATTTCAGTGCATATGTTACTATAAAAGTATGAAATCCGTTATTTCGTAGAACTAGGTTTTTCATGGAATATCTGGACAAGTCAGTTAAAGTATATAAAATTATTGAATTCTTTAATTTAACTAGTTATTCTACAGAATTACGATTTCTTGATTATTGAAGTATGAAATACAGCACTCGAAAGTTCTTTGAACCGGTTTTAACTGCTTCAGAAAGGATTTTTCGATTAGGAACTAAAAATGGCAGAAAAAAAAACAATTGTATTCTAGATACCCTTTCAGTATATGTCAGCGAGAATTAATTTTCATCCAAAAAGTTCCAAGTACTGGCACAACGCTTCGATCTGTTGCAACAGCTCAAAGCTGTGGTAACTGGACAAGAATTCAAAAAAAAAAAAGGCTCGCGTAAAAAATAATGTGAAATATTAAAAGTGTACTTATTTCAAAAATTATAAGAGATGCAATCCAAAGTGTCATCACAGAAATTCTTCCTCTAATAAATAATGAAAAGTAAAATTAAGGTATATCATGAAATTTAGATTAATACTTTTTACATTTTTGTTTTAAAATGTTTATCCAATGTCTTTATGAAGCAACATTTTTTCTTCAAAGCATGTATTTTTGTTGATATTTAAATAAAATCTATATTTCCAATATATTCTTTCCCCCCTTTCTGCTTAACTAATGTTAGCAACATTAGCAATAATAAATTATATCATCTGCCTTTGCCTTTTTAATCAATTATTCATCCGCTAAAGGGATAAAATGTATTTTTCCAAGAGAATTTAGACATTTATAATCAATTTATAAAATAACTTTGAAGTTGTTTATTTTTCACTTAAAGGTCTATCCTTAGTTGTTTCATAAAATAAATCTAGCTATTCCATAGAATAACTGGGTAAAGTAGGAAATTTTCCATCTATTATATACTTTAACTGACGTGTCTAGTTATTTCAAGAAATACCTAGTTTTTCTATGAAATAACTGAATTATACACTTTAACGGTTACATATACACCGAGATTGTTCGGAATTTAAATACTTACGTATTATCGCAACCTTATTGGCGACATTGAATAAAAGTGCACGAATTCTAAAAACGGAACTCGCTGAAGGGAATATTGAGCAGCACATAGTAGAAAATACTATGGGAAAAATAGTAAATATTTATAACTAAATAATAATCAAAAGAAAAAGAATAATTATTTACTTAATTTTATTAATCTTTTATTTACATAGATTAATTTTACATTGTATTATTTTATTATACATAATATAATAATTATGATTCATAATTATATTATTAAGTTTTATTATTTAAGAATTCGGTAAATCTGAGATTTAAATCATAGTATTCAAAGTTGCTATACCAGGAAAGAAAGCACACTGTTATAGACTAAGCACCTACGACAAGAGCGAAATCGGGGTCGATAACTTGGTGAATTATCTTGAAAGTTAGAGTTGTTGTGATATAGTACGTAAATATCGGAATTCCTGAAGTTAAAGGGAACTCAACATATGTACGGACTAAATAGCGAAAATAAAAATTAAAAAGTTTATAAAAAATTATTTTTGTTTAGGCATTTCTCATTAGCCATGCAAAGGTAGTTTTGACTTTTTGAGAATCTTTATTGTAAAAAGAAATAAAAAGTCTCAAATACTTCAATGTTAGTGTCAGAAACTATGTTTCCTACTACTTCTTAGAATTTACATTTGGTGTTTTTGATGTCTAAATAGATATAACACACACTTCCTCATTTTCGATATCAAAATAAAAAAACTGACGGAGAAAGTACGACTAGAAGATAGTGTACAAGTAAACATAAATGTGACATCAAATGTTTTACCTTCAGTTATCAGAGATAAAACTATCTCCGTTTGTGTCCTACTGTACGGCAGTTTAAATGGAAAATATTTGACTCATTTTTTCCCCACTTGGCAACATATTTGAGAATTACAGAATTTTCTTGTAATTCAGTTTATGTACGGGTTTCGAATTTGGAAATTTTTTTTTTTTTTGAAAAAACGTACTCTGCTTATACTCGGATAGCCAGATGTTCAGAAAAAATTCCTTCTTTCAAATGGGCTGCATTTTGACAATATAGATTATGCAGGCCCCAAGTGTAAAAGCCATTTTATTGGTTGTACCATCTAGTGGCTGTTCCATTAACAAATTTTTAATGGTTGAATTTATTCAATCAATCAATTTCTCGATGCTCCATATTGCTGTGATTAATATTGATGAGCGAAAATGATGCTCAAGGGATATTTTACATGCCACATAATCCTATGACATGCACGCCTATGATTTTTGCATTTAAAAAATCTATAAACTCAACCCGGGATCAAACCGACAAACTGGGGCTTACGAGGCGGGCACGCTACCTCAAAGCCTCTCCGAACCAACTTATAATTAATATAAATTAGTTAATTCATGTAAAATTATCTTTTAATAAATTTTAAAGCTCAATTATGTTTCTTATTCAAAAGTTAGTTTTAATCAATAAGTTTAAGTTGAAACAATATTCTTAAAAATTCATTAATTATATTAAGTTTATGACTTTACTTTTTTATTTTCGTACTAACTAAACACATTAAACTAACATCAACTAGTTTATATGACAAATGAGACAGTACTATCATTTAATGGAATTACAAATTTTATTGATTCTCCATTTGTCTGATTGAAAATGTCTCTATATGAAAATCATTTGCATTCAAGTCTCAAGAGCATTATTTAAAACAAATTAACTTTCCATGTTGCCAGCTTTTATAATATTTGTTCATAATAATGATATTCTACTCACGAAAAATGTTATTCCATTTTTCTGTAGGGTCATTTGGATTATATTCTTTTTTGGAAAATGTCTGGAATTTTAGCTTAAGTTTTTAGTAACAAATTAGAAAAGGACTTCAGTGTTGCAATTTCTTTTACAACACATGCTCGCTGAAAGACAGTTTGAACGCTTCTACTTTGCTCAATGTATCTTAAAACGTGTCAAAACACTAAAAATGTTTAGAAACAGTGATGGAATACTTCATTTAAACATTACAGGAAAAAATTGGAGACGTCGAGAAAATAAGAAAGTATGAGAAATTCGTCGAAGATATATTTCCATGAATAGAAACATTGTGAGCGTATAAAATAACTTCTATATAACTTTTTAAATTCTTTTCTGTATTGGAATGACGTAAAAGTTTTTACAATATTTATGTTATATATCTTGGGAGTAATATATATTTATGTTTTGTTTTTCTTTTTTTTTCATTCTAAAAAAAGATAAAACAGGAAATTTATAAATTTGTACGTCCCGAAAAGGAAAACTTACTACAAAGACAATTCCAGAACAATTCTAGTAAGTGAATATTAACATCGCACTGTTCAGCTACACGAGGGCTCTTGGTGATGAACCTCGTAATTTTGAACCATGGTCAAGTGGCGTGGATGACACCTGAGCTGGCACCACCCTCTCCTAAGTACCACATCAATGGGAGGAAGTTTAAGCTCTGGACAGATTTAACGTACATCGCTTCCCTATAAGGTGGGTCTTCAGGGGTACTGGGCTCGAACTCATGACACGCCAGCCATGATCCGAAACCTTGACCACTTGGCTACCGCGGCCGCAGAATTTAAGGGAGTAGTATATTTAACCCTAAAACAGCGATTCTCAAATTGTGGAGTGCGCCCCCTTTAGGAGGGCCTGATAACTGCACGTGGGGAGGTACGTGGCTAATCGAAAAGTCAAAAGTCAAAGTTTATTTTTAAAAAAAAAAATATTAATTTACTGAAAAGGAAGCAAAGAACAATCCATTCTGACATAATATAAATCTAAATACACATTCACATTGACATAAAATGCAATATTTAAAACTGATAAAGTTCTGCGCAATGTATTTGTAACATAATACTTGTTCTATTATTTAAAATAACTTACTTAAAATTTGTATTTTTTTGTAGCGATATAATCTGTAGCATTATATCGCTATCACTGGTAGGGGATTGTCTAGTGATATAATCTATATAAACCAGTACAGCCTCCGCACCATGGTGATCATTTTGGTGTAGTGGTTAAGTTACTCGGTTTTGGATCCAAAGGTTCTGGGTTCTGTCCTCCGGATAAGCGCACCCACTTCATTTTAAAAAAATCACCATGGTGCGTATGCTGTTACTGGCTTATATAGATTATATCGCTACACTTCAATTTAAAAGTAACGCATGCAAAATTTAATATATATTTGAGAATTTTTATGGTATATAATTAAGGTCGTATATTGTAGCTTTAGCATCAAAGTACATTACTGTTGCATTCAACACGTTGTCATTGTACGGGGGGGGGCGTACGATTAAAACTGATAACAGGGTCCAAATACTGAAAGTTTGAGAAGTACTGTTCTAAAGCAATATTAGATACAATCACCCAAATAATATTAGTAAAAACATGTGTATATTTTTGATATGTAAATAAAGTTCATTGTTTCCCAAACTGTGGCGTCCCCCCCCCAAGGAAGCGGGATAACTTTGAGGGGGGCGCAAGCATTTTTAAAATTCAAAAACAAGAATTTTAAAAAAATATTAATTTACTGAAAGTAAAATAATTCATTGTGACACAATAAAAAATAAATTGCACATTTACACTGATATAATACACTTATAAAATGCATTGTACTGTACTGATATATTTATAACTAAATTAATAATACTAAATTAAGAACTAGTTAAATAATTACCAGTAACCCCATGGGCTTGTTAAATATAAAATTATATACAAAAATTAACACTTAGCTTGATGATTTGTACGGTGTATAATAATATATTTATAGAGTTGTCTTAACTGCCGATTTAAAAGTTATGCAATTCACTCCTCCAATGCCACCGTTTCTCACGTAGATGCGAGTACGTGATGTACTGGCAGGAGGGTTAGGAAGAAAAGTAATAACCAAATCCTTCTCTAACACTCTCAGGATCCTTTTATTGCATTCGAAAACCTTGGGAATATTTTTTATGGATAACAGTACACAGAGAAGATCGTACGTCAGAAAGACGTATATGTACTTCCGGGGAAATTAATGCTTTGGGTGAGTAAGACGTTTATATGCGCCGGTGGTACTTAAGAACTTCAAGTCGTATTGTAGCTTTAGCGTCAATGTATAGTATTATTGAATTCAATGCATTGTATTTGTATGGGGGGGCGATGAAAATTATGATTGAATATTGGGTCTCATGTATTGAAACTTTGAGAAGTACTGATGTAGTTTTATATGTTGTATTGTAATGTATTACTGATAGCACCACTGACTGAGTTATTCATAAGATCTCTCAGTATATTGACTGACTGAGCATTGAAGTTCATCTCTGAAGCTACACTTGGACTGTTGGCGACGGATTTTTTAATTTCAGTCAGATAACGATGTCATCACCTATGTGCTGGCACACCACTACTTAAACATATCTTTGAATGGAAATGCGTCAGTTCTTGCCATCTACAGCAAGATAGTGGAAAGCCGTGATTTGGCTACCATTTGCCTGCAATGGTCGCCACATCACTCCTTCTCTGAATCCCTCCAGTTCTACAGTTGTCGCTGAGCAACATATTGCTATATAAGCAAATTGCAGAAGGATTTGACACCACTTGCTGAAATATTAGTAAGTTCTGAGTGCTATTTCAGCTGGACAATGCCCCCATCTGCCTTCGGTTTATAATTATGTCTAATTTTTAAACCAGTTTATAATTTTGTTTTAAAAATATTCTAAGCTTTTGGCGTGCAATTTACATACGTTCGGGCAATCACTTATCTAAAATTTTGACTTCATAATAAGACAAGGAGACAAATAATCCTTTTTGCGTAGTTCGACACATCAGTGACTTCAGGCACACACAGATACACACTTTAGTGTCCTTAGAATTTATGCAATAAAATTTAATAATTATGCTTAAATTTTAGTATTCATGTTTTCTTTCAATAGAAAAACAATTTTAGGAAATATTTAGTCTAATTAAAATCGACTTTCCAGTTTCACGCCTGCTCTTTTTAGGCTTAGAACTACAATTTCCATTTTATGTCCCCGTGATAGCATGTGTTTCAGTATTACTTATTTTATATTTAACCATTATTTAGTGATTTTACATTTACCGGGCAACTATTGTATGTGATTATTTTTAAACATAAAAATTATCACTCGAATGTAAATCAGTTGTAACTTCAAACACTAATAATTGTAAATAATTTAATATGCTGTCATATGTTGTTTTTGAAGATATTTGTGAAACAACTGTACTGTTTTTCTCCCAAACTATAGTTTTTGCCAAGTACAAAACGCATCATAGTTATTATACAGCTGGACAAAAAAAAATGGAACTAAAAAAATTCACAAGTTGTTCCATGAAAAGTAAAATTGTTATACCTGAAAACAGATCTTTATTATTCGGCTTATTTTTAATTTTCTTACAATAATCAAACTTGTTTGTTTGTTTCTTAAAAAAAGAAAACTATTCTTGTGATTCATATAAGATATTATATACTTTATCAGAGCAGAGTTCGATGAGTTGTTGTTAAAGCCACCTGATTGGCACTGCCAAATCGAGGCCCCGGAATTCATCATGGCAATGGGCTGGATTGTACGTCTTTCGTTAGCCGTAGCTTTGACGCCAGACAGGTGACAGTACGTCTTAGCACGTTACAACCCCAATTTTGAGAGATAACACCCTGGAGTTGGCTAGGGTCTCACCTCTCTCTCTTCCCTTCCACATACCTCACGAGAGGACTTGAGGCTTGAGAGTTATTTAGAGAGCCCCATGCAGTGAAAACACTGTTTTCAAACATCCATGACTTTTACAGGATTCGAACCCAGGTCCTACGGCGCATCAGTCAGCGTCACTAACCACTATAGTGAAGAGATGGCTCGATGAGTTTTGTTTTGATTATTTAGACCGCAATAAGTTTACTTTGTTTTTATTTAGGCTTTGTGAATTTAGAAACAAAATGGCTACTTTTAAAACAGCAAATGTGAGTATTGTGAATATCTTCACTTTGCATAGACATACGTTTTATTTTCAAAATTTATTTTTAGTCATTATCAAGTGATACATATATGCCTAAATATTCTGAATACTACGCTTAATTTACAATTTTACGATTAAGAAATATTTGAAAATTACGATAATTTTTATATCATCTTATTTGTCTATTTTTAATTTCCCAACAAGTAAAAGCATAAACCATAGTGATTTGCTCTTAGTAAATATAATTAACAATATTTGATGTAATTATAAAAAGTTTTGTTATTATTTTATATTAACGCTACAATCTGAGGGTCAACATTAATGAATTCATAATTTGATTAAATTGTTTAACACGAATTTTTATTAACAAGTTAAAATTTTAAAACATTTAAATAGAAAGCTAATCAAATCTAATTTAGATTTTTTTTAGTAAGTATGTTAGTGAAAATTTTAGGTTTTATTTCTCAGAAAGTATTCAATGAGAGAATATTAACGTCGCACTGATTAGCAACACGAGGGCTTTTGGCGAACGTCCGCGTAATTTTGTACCATGGTCAAGTGACGTGGACGACACCTGAGCTGGCACCCCCTCTCCTAACTACCACACCACACCAACGGGAGGACGTTTGAGCCCTCGACAGATTTAACGTGAATCGCGCCCCTACACGGCGGGTCTTTAGTGGTACTAGGATCGAACTCATGACATGCTAGCCATGATCCGATGCCTAGACCACTCGGCCACCGCGGCCTCCAGAAAGTATTCAAAGCTGCTAACGAAATTTAACATTTAAGATAATGTTATTACCTGCAATATATATCTCCGAAAACACGTTTTAATAATAGGATTTCAAATTAGAGACTCAAAGCAACATCTAACCACAACAAAAATTATGAGAAACTTCCATGCTTCTATAACTCCGGAAATTACGTGCAAAATAAATGGGTAACACTTTCAATGTAAACACTAGTGCATTGAGACACTAGTAATAGTAAACACGTACAGGGGAAGTTGTCAGACCTGGTATAACAAACGGAATTAGTAAAGTGTTGAGTTAGTCACTGTCAAATAGTTGTCTCGTAATTTAATTTTGAATATTATTCTAGTTAAATTCCCGTTATGAGTTTGAAACTGATATTTGTTCAGTTTCCTGGAATCATTACAAAAGAGGTTTCAAAGTGTGGAACTGAAGTCATTATATGGTATATAATTAAAATAGAGCTATTGTGCTAATACAAAAGAGCTTTACCTTTTACAATAATAGTAGTAACTTTAATAGAGAGAGTAATATTAATGCTTAAAACAAGTTACTTGTATTCATTTAAAATTAAGAAAAATAAATATGAATTTAAAATGTGGAATTCAAATTTTACTTTCCATTACGAGAATGCACACAAAGCATATTCCTACAAATTAACATATGTATTAAACGATAAATAAAGTAAGTTAGAAGTAATCGAATTCCAAATATCTCTCCAAAATTAAGGGGACACAGTATGATTCAATTAACAAAAATCGGTCAAAAAAAAATCAAATTTTATTTTTTTAGCTTAAATTATTCTTTATATACTTTTATATAACCTGACAAAATTTGAAAGCTCTAAACTAAAAAAACCACAGAATTTTGATAGCTTTTGCGATCGTTTATATATTCACATCTCTATGGCAAATCAAAACTTTAAACTTGCTTATTTTGGAAAGATAAAATATCATGTTTGTCTTCATTTAAAATGCTAAGGCTTTTTTTCTATTGTGCCTAATGCTTTGAATTTTTTTTACCTATTGCTAATAGTACATATAACAAAACTCGGTATGCATTTTTGAATCAAAAGCAATACTTATTTTTTTAAAATAATAATTGATCTCAGAACTTGTATATTTTTTAAGGATTTTTCAATATTCAATCATAAAAAGAGGTATTGTATGAATACCAATCATGTTATTGCAAAACCCATACCAAATTTTGTTATGCATAGTTTGAGGTACTTGTAAATTAAATTTCATGCATGTACGTAAATTTTTGTAGGAGAAGTAGCATTTTAAAATCATTTCATAAATTTGAAGTTTTTTTCCTTAACAAAATTAAATTCCTAGCTTTTTATGACATTTTGAGCACAAAATCTGTTTTACATAGTTTACACTCATAGCAGGCAACTAAAAAAAATTTTGAAAATACTTAAATTTTTTAAAAATGTTTTGCTTAAATCCCATTAAGAGTCTATTGAACATTAATGTGGTGTAAATATTTGTTAAATAAATAATCATTAATTTCACGAAAATACAGTGGGGATCAAAGAAACAACTTTCAATTAAAAAAATATGGAATCTTAGGACAATTATTTATGAATTGTTTCAACAAAAATAAATCAAAAACTAAACTTAAATTGGAATTATCATTGTTACTTATAATTACACAAACTTTCATATTGCACATTATATAACAACTCTTTACATTTATGGTGTCATTTGATTTGATAAATTATATATTTCTGAAATTTCTGCACGTCAAAGAAACCTTTATTATAATATATATAAATAATACAATGTAACGTAAATTTTATTTATACCGTAACAAAATAGTAGTTAATGTATGCTATCAGGTTGAAGTGTTGTTTAATGTTAGGGACATTAGAAAAAAAGAAGAGATAATTATTGTGAGAAAGAAGGGATATATATAGAATGGACAGTTTGGAGAGTTTTTTTCTAATATCTACTTTAACTCTCTCTAACTTATACAAATATTTCTTTTAAAAAAAAATGTGTTTTTTGAAGAATGAAATTTTCCTGATAATTTATGTATGAAAAACGGGATCTCAAAGTAATCGAATAAAATTTATTGAAATTTATAACACTCATTATGAGGCCTTCAGAGTGTATGAAACCGCAAGCTTTAAGATACCGCATTTATTCGAATTCACGCCGCCATCAGTTCCAAACGGCATCCAAAATTCACAAAAAGGGTTTGCAAAAAATAAAAGTGTAAAATGGTTATCGATATCCAATTTCATGAAATTAAAATAAGTTTAATTTAGAACTAATAAAATTAAATAATTAATTTATCAATATTATAAACATTTGTGTACATACATGCAATTTATTTAATTGGCCCATCCAACGAACTTTTTCCTTCGATCCTAAGCCGCACCCAATTTTCATCAGCATTAAACCTTTAGCTAACATTAAAAAAAGTGTGACTAAAATTCGAGTAAATATGGTAGTTGCATTTAATCCCATCTTACAGCCATTTTTAGTATAGAATATGAAGTAAATTTGACGAAAATCATTAACGTCAAATTAAATTTTTATAAGATATTTATTTCTTTAAATATTTTTTACCCTGACGATTCGAGACGCTTCAGATGGACCAAGATGTATATCAATGGAATTCAAATTACATTATGTCCACAATGTATTTATTTGTGATGTTTTTATACCGAAAGTTTTTCTAAAATTTTATAGAAATTTTACTTTTTTGTGACAAAATCAAGTGATGATACTTGTTATTTATTTAATCATTATTAATCTTTTGACGGGTGCTTACGCGTTTCACTAACCTTCTCTCAATTCCTTTAAGATTGTATTAATTTTAACCAATCCCCGCTGAGAGCCAAAAGTGTGACTTATGCAAACAAGATGGTTTCGGGTTTAGCGAGTTCGAAAAAGATATAAAAGGGAGAGATGAAATGATGAGGATGACTACGTGGTTTGATAGAGGAGATAACTACGAGGTTGATTAAGAAGGTGATTCTGAGAGATTAGTTTAACTAGTGAAGTTTGTTCGCCGTAGGAAGATTATTGAAAAAGGTTCATTAATTCGGTTCGGACGGAACTGAAGATATCAAGGATTGAAGCCGCTCTTTAGATCCATTTAGTATTAAAGAATCCTGCCTTAAAAAGATATCAGGTCTGTTATTTTCATAAATTAGATATAAATGCGTAGTTTGATTGTATGCGTTATTCTCCGTAGTTTCAGTTAGTGTTCCGTCGTTCATAATTGAATTCTTATCGCACTCCACTGTAATTTGTTGTTCTTAAAGTTTGATTAATATTTGTGTATTTCTATAATAAGAAAGATTAATAAATAATATTGGTTTATTAATTAAGTAGTTGTTAATTATGAATCCAACATACCCGAATTTAGATAATGTGCAAAGGGGAGTTAATAATCATTGTCGTAGTCTCTCACTACCCCTATCTTTAAACTGATTAATTTTTCGTAAAACAATACAATTCTCTTAAAAAACAGTTTTGAAAAATTGGCCTGCGAATCTAGTCTATTAATAATAATGACATAATTAATAGTTAATAATCAGCACGTTTATTTGTCGAAATGTTATTAGGGAAACATTCTGCGTTAGGGATTTTGTGCGTGTATGAGAGAGAGATAGATGACAGTTCCCGTTTTGATAAAATGGAGAAAAATACACATTTGACAGATATTTCATTATGAAATACGTTAAAAAATTTCTTCAAATTTTAATATATATTCTAATGTAAAAAAATGTTGGCCTTTCGAACTCTTATCAGATGTGCAACAACAAAACAAAGGAACTATTTACTGTGAAAATAAATATTCTTGTATAATAATTTCGTAAAAGAATATTTTAGTAAATATTCTAAAAAAAAAAATCCATAAGAATTACTTTTTAATAATTTAATTATTTTATGTTAACAGGAGTTCAGTTTATACGAGGGTTGATCAGAAAAAAAGGTTACAAGCCGCAGCATTTGAAAACTACATATTGTGGAGAATTATTTCCCCAAAGTGACACATAGGGCGCTACTTGTCACACAGCTAGTTTGCAGGTAGGCAGTGAAAGTTCCCAGACAGTTCCGGCTGATTGGAATGGCAAGAGCTTAGGAAATTGGTCTCATTTAGAAGTACAAGCCGTAATTCAATTTTTATGGGCAAAGAAGGTGTCTGCATCTGCAGTGAGCAGACAACACGTAGCGAAATGGTGTCACTATTTTCAATCGGGCAGACAGGATGTCGAAAACTTCAATATGACTTGAAGCTGAAGGTCATGTACTTCAATAACAGAAAATCACCACGGCACGAATTGAAAAAATGATTCAAAATGTTCGACGCGCGTAAAATCTCGTCAGAGCTGGGACAGGGCTATGGTAGCGTGCAACATATCGTTTCTGATGTGCTGAGATGTTCCAAGACAGTTCTAAGAAAACACCCGTTGAGACCTAGCTCAACGGACTAAGACCTGATTTTCGCTAAAAAGGGGTAAACAAGTTGGTCTTGCGTTCTGGTAAATGTCTAAATAGACTCGGTGATTATGTCTAAATGTGATAGACACGTAAATACTTCTAAAGTCCATTTTCTATTTTCTGTCTAGTAATAATAAATAATTTTTATTTGACTTGTAACCTTTTTTTTAATCAACACTTACCTTATTAATTTCTCCGAAATTTTTATAACTGAAAATATCAAAAAAAATTTAAAGAATATCTTTCCAGTTAAGTAGAAGTCGACGAAGAAAATTGAAATCTAATGATTAAATACAAGCTCCAGTTTTCACTTCTAAATTTTTTAGTTTCAAGACATAAGAATTTACACTTGGAAGAAAATGCTGTTAGAAAAGATGTGGGTATTACGAAACATATCTTCAGAGCGTTAGAGGGTCTGAATTTATTTTTGTCTGAACTTCGGATTATAATTCCTTCATTTTGAAAGCTCTGAAATTTTATAATAAATTGAAAGTTGTGGCTTAGATTTAGGAGAATTTTATTTCGCAATTTGTTTAGTAAAAAAATATTAGTTTCAAAAAAACTTTTTAATACCACTAACAATTATTAATCAAATTCGCGCGCGCGTACCATGGTAATTCACACAAACAATTTACATCATGAGAATTTTTTGGAAGTTAACTTTAAATTTCACAAATAAAAAAGTTATAGAAAAAAAAACAATTTTAAGGCACTGTTTTTTTTAAAAAAACTGTACAGTAAAGTGAAAATGTATAGTTAAAAGTCACAGTGTCATGTAATTAGCCTATAATCCATTGACAGAAATCCAAAGAAAAACCGTATTTGTATTCATTTTGAAACATGATAAAGACGCACCTAATAACCGTACGAATATTTTATTACTTCTTTGAAAATTGATAAATATTTTTTACGTACAAGGAAACTTTAAAAATGCATTATTTAAAAGTAAAATAAAGTGGAAATGCATGATTTGCAGCAATTATTAAAAGCACAGCCTCACATTATTTATAAAAAATATGCCGGTACACATCGATGATATCAGAAATATCCATGGTCGAAAATAGTACAAAATACTGAAGCAGCTTATTTGAAGAGCGATTTTAATGAAAATGGTTACATATTTAAAGAAATCGAATTAAAATAGTCTGAAATTATTGTAATGTTATCGCTCATCTTGGAGAACAAGCAACTTCGCGCATAGCACTCCTATAACAAATTAGCAATCATTTCATAATTATAAATCTTCCAAGCAGATAAATATTTATTAGAAATCAAATTTATGGATTTATATCGCTGAATAAAAAGTATTTTGGGTATGTTAATTATTTATATTTTAATAAGGAGTTTGTATGTTGTGTAAAGCTTAGACTGGATCCTGTTTCACAACTCTTTCACAATTTGGCTAAGGATTTTTTTTTCGAAATGCAATTTATAAACAGTAATATTATGCTAAGATATGCTATTTAGTTATCATAATATTCAAAACTTGTGTATATTTCTACATTTTAAAATGAAGAAATTGATATAATTAAATAGAAACAAAAATAGTTAAACCTACATAAATATATAAAATAATACGTAGTATTATTTTAAGTATTTATTAGTACATGTATTATTTTTAGTGTAATCCATAAGCTTATTGATACATATTGTTCATACATAAAAATAGTTTAGTTCTTAAATTCTTGTATTAAAAGCTTTCATTAAAGGTGTTTAAATATAAAGTTTAATTAAATGGATACATATAGAACACCCATTAGGTTTCACAAGTAATTAAAAAATGAATACCCTTCAAGTAATATTGAAAATTATTAACTTAAAGCCCTATTCAATTAACCCGGCATCACTCGCGTGAAAAAAACGACCGAGAGTTCTCGAGCTGGGTATATCACACCCAACGGTGTTTACATTCTGTTTTTACTATAAAATTTGTATATAAAAGTTAGAAAGGAAGAAAAGTACGAAATACAATATGTTTATTACATTTTTCTCACGTAACTTTTGTTTTTCTGTTCTTTTTTATAATGGCATTCTGTACATTGTTTATACACTCCTTTAATCTCGTAGTGAGTGAGTGCGATGTTTTCACTGGATCTTAATCTTTTAATTTGTATAATTTAAAACTAAACTTCTTTATTCTTTAATTTCAAATATTTTTTGGAATTTCTTTTTTTTTTCTCTAATTCTTCCAGCAATAGTTTTTTTTCCTTCAAAAGTTCATCTGAAAGTGGAGAAAATGATTACCAGTTGCCTCCTTTAAAATTATGTTTTTCCCAAATCCTTTTGTGTCTCTACATATAAAGCATTTATTTTCAACAGCGTTTCCCTTTTCTAAATTCGATTTCAGTAGAGGAATCATACTTCCTGTTAAAAACTTCCTCATTTGATTCTTTCTCATAATAACCACGAAGAGAATTTCTTCATCCAAAAATAATGTTGTACTAAATCTATTAAATTACTTAAATATCACATTTTTTCATCATAGATACAATAATACACCATAGCATAAGAAAGATTTAAAATGCTCTCATACATTAAGATGAGACACACATAACCGAAGAAGTGGTATCCAAAAATATATATTTAGAATTCGCTTACAAGCTAAGGCCCCTCAAAGAATATGACCTTAAAGTCAGCTGCACGAGAAACTATCCATTTTCCAAGAAAAGTTTAGAAGGAGCGTTGAAAAAATTTACAGTGGGTATGACACACCCTGCGCAAAAAGTGACGGGTTAAACTAGAATCTAAAATACTCAATCTTTATAATCGGAAAAAATCCAAATATGTTTTTATTACTCAAAAATTAAGGACACTCTAAAATATAGTATAAAATTTTAGTTCAGCTTAAACTGATTACAACGAATTGAAGTAGAAGCGTATAAATAAAATTCAAGAAGGATATTTTTTTAAATTTTTAAATTAATTTTATGATTGGAAGATTGTCCCAGTCGTTAAATTATTAGTTCATTACAAATAAAGAGAAAAAATGGGCAAAACATGGCTCAAGTGTAGATTCGTATATCCTTTGGCTCGCAAATAGGCCTTATCCTAAAGTGTAAATTGGAATTTAGCGCCAATTCTTTTAACGACCATTAAAAACGGCCGCCAAACTATTCATAGTTATTTACAGATAGCAAAATAAGAAATTCCAAATAAAACAATAATACAAGATACAAATTTCAGCGTTTATAAAATAAATTGTTGGAATTTAGTGAATTGATAAAATACTTTAACATTAAGAAAGAATTTTATACCATTTCTAAAAAACAAACTTACCTTCTGCTAGAACTTTGATTTACAGAATAATAAACCGTTCGATAAGATAGTGAGAAAAATGTAATACCATCCTTTTTCCACATGAAATTGAAAATTTGGAATATAATTGAATCTCAAATGAAGTTGAGTTGAACTTGGGAGGCTTGTAATCCAAAACAGTAATCTCAAAAAATAAATAAATAAATAAAAATGAATTTGCAGTTAACTGTTCGAATCCAAATATTCATTCTCACTAAAATCTGGATCATATATAACCTACTTTTTTCAATTATTCTTTTTACAGATCATCTGACAAGATGCTTACTCATATTCTCCCTTGCGGAGTTTACAAATAAATCCAATGGTCAATTACTTTTCAATCAAATGTTTATCATTTTTGCGTGAGGGAGTGAGCGTCGCACTGCTCAGCTACACGAAGGTTTTTGGCGACGGACCTCGTAATTTTGAACCATGGTCAAGTGACGAGGACGACACCTGATCTGATACACCCTCTACTAACTACCACACCACACCAACAGGAGGGCGTTTGAGCTCTTGACAGATTTAACGGGCATCGCTCCCCTACAAGGCGGGACCACTTGGCTTCCGCGGCCACTTATCATTTTCGCAAACTGAACTTTCGATAATAATGAAAATTAAGCTTCTAGTGATGCATCTTTTTATCGCTTGTGCTCTAATTATCATTAAATCATTTTATTAAAATGATTGTTAATTATACGTCTCAGTTGTAATTTTTAGAAAAAACTATATAAATTCGAAAGCAATATCAAAGCCAATATATTTACGAAGTCGTTAAATTAAAACAATGAAATGCATGTCAACAATGAAATGCTAAAAAATCATCTGCTTTTTTTTAAAAAAACATCTGCCAATTTTAAATTATGAATGGCTATCAATTATGGAGAACACGTGATCTTAATGGAGGAATTCTGCGTTTCATTGTATTTAGGCTCCCAAAGTAAGCAATATACCATATTATAATCGTTACAGAAACATGAAATATAAGAAAAACATCGCCAAATCAAGTTCGAAAGGTAAGTGTATACGTTTATAATAAATATTTTGCTTAATGGAATGATATAAATATAGATTATTTTTTTATTATACGACAAGCGACGCATTAAAATATGTCGTGTTGTAAATTGCTGTGACTAAAATTGTATCGTACCGTTGGTAAAACAATAGAACTAAATAGCCACCATTAAACTGTAAGTTGAAAAAAAATTAAATGTAATGTCATGTTTCAAAATATTTAATATAATAAGTTATTTACACAAAAAATGTCTTAAAGTACCTATCTTAATTTTGTATAAAGCCAATTTCTTGGAGGTACAAATAACGTCAATTTTGAAGATGTATAAAAATTATGTATTTTGTAAATAAAGTTAAAAAATTTACTCAATATATCTTTATTATCAGTTTTTTTCAAAATAGTGTTTTCTCTAATATCTTTCTAAAAACTAGCTGAAAGCAAACTATGGTTAAGTTGAAAATCCGCAGCTGTGTGTGTGTAAAATTTCAATTTATTTCTTATCAGTGTTAATTAAGCAGTTAAGATATTAATAAAATCACAATTTTTATGCATGAATTGATTGTAAAAATAAGTATATTCAGTGACTGACATTCTTCTAGAAAATTGGTGAAATTTTGAATATTGAGCAAATAAAACAAAAAAAAATTTACCTTTTTAAGCAAACTATTTTTTTTTTTCCTATTTTTCATGTTTGTGTGATATTTTTTTAAGAATTTAAGTATTTGTTAATCTTTCAATGTAAGTACTTTTCTGAATTCCTACCAGCAATGATAAATAGGATAAAATTATGGCTGGTTTTAGCAAAACTAAAATAAAATTATTCAAATTTAATAAGATTATAATTTAAACGAAGAACTAATTCTACAAGTTTGAGTTATTTACCCTCCAAATGTTCCATGTTATATTTTTCTATTGAATACTTCTGTTTACTCTTTGAAATCTTATTTATATACTAAAGCGAAATTTATCCCCTACATCTTCTAAAGTAATTTTCCATGCTTCAAAATTTAAACATGAATTTAACTTCATCACTTTCTTGTTGAAGCCAGAAATTTTGCCGAAGAGTTTAATCAATCAAAGAATGTACTCTTATAAAAATAATTATTTAGAGTAGAAAGCTTAAGTTTTGTAAACATGCATTGCTTTCTGTTATTCACGTATTTTTTAATTGTTTTTTTCTGTAAAGTGAGAAACCGTCTCTCTAAAGTTCTAAGTTAATTACAATAGGATTGACATTTCTAAGAAAAACAAGTTTAATTTGAAGAAGTTCGAAAAATAATTATCATGAAACGAAATTGGTGTACACCCAGGGTATCAAACTCAAAGGCTGATTTGTGCCAAATAAACAAGGTTTAATTTAAGGTAGGCCTAAAAGAAAATTCATAGATTCGAAGGTGCTAGTTTGATATCACGGGGCACGCGCCAAGGTCTTGTTTATGTTCGCCAAGACGAGTGATAACATTACAATGTGGTTACCTTGATATTTTTATTGTCTGGCGATGTAGTTGCCACACATAGATAGCAAAAATTAGAAATAGTTAACTTTTTTAATTATATTCATTGTTAAGTTTTAATGTATTTTTTTAAAAAATAAAATATGAAAATACAATTATTATTAGATGAAATAACCATATAATATTCGTTATTTATATTTTTTTTCATAAATATAATTACATAATGTTATTTTTTTATTATTGTTATATGAGTATTCTTATGTCTAATTTTATACTACAATACGATAATTATTCCTTTCTATAATGACTAAAATTATATTATGATAATTATAATATGAAATAACTATTAATAAATCATACTATATAAATATTATATACTATTACTATTAAAGTATATTAGATTATTATCATATACTGCGTAATATTTGTACATGTAACTTATTACTATATTTTATTTAACTATGATCAATCAATAAATAATGAATATACTCTCAATCTCTTCCAATATTCTTCATTTGAAATATATTTCAATGTATTTCAAAACAATTCTTTAAAACCATCTTCGTGACGATTTTTTACCGCTAAGCCGACATCTTGAATTTCATTCCAGCGACGACAAATACTGCTTCCCGTGATATCAAACTGGATACCTCTGCTAATATTTTTCCTATTTCAAGAGAAATTTCGTTATTTTATTACATATTATTGTGTGCCAATATACTGACCGGGCCGCAAAAATGCTAATTGTGGGATTTGAAAGCCCTTGTTGTACACAAATACTCTACAAACGCCCTCCCCCGATATGTAAAAGGTGTGGTGGGGATATTTAAAAGTGGCGGTAGGTGGGTGTTTGAATGTGTGTCTATAATTAAGGTCCGTATACTGGGATTATACAATGTATTATATGGGAAACCAATTTGCCGAAAATTGCTGAATGTATACAAACCAGTGAAAAATGTTGTTCAAATTAAATTTGTAAATTAGACAGTCAGACACCTATTACATCCAATCCATTCGATTATATGCCTAAATAAACTTGGAAAAACGCGCTTCAGGTTTTAATGGTAATTAGTGAAAACGCGAAGAGTTGTTAATTCCTCATAATTCTGACTTATCCTAAAATAGTAATGTAGACGTGGTAGCCTACATGTCAAGGTAACGGACTTGTGGCTGGCATGTCAAGAGTTCAAGCGCAGTACCAATGAAAACCCGCCGTAAAAGGGAGTGATGCACGTTACATCTGTCGGAATCTCAAACGTCTTCGCGTGGTGTGGAAGTTAGAACGGGTGCCAGCTCAGGTGTTGACCTCGTCACTTGACAATGGTTCAAAATTACGATGTTCGTCGCGAAAAGTCCTCGTGTAGCTGAACAGTTCGACTTCATATGAAACGAAGCGAATGGGTTTGCCCATTCAGCGCGTACGACACAGGTGAAATCGGGGTTGCCAACTTGGCGAGTCATCTTGAACGTTGGCATTGTTGCGATAGTACGTAATGAAATTATTACATCATTACGGAAAAACCTTTTTATGTAGAGATAAAAGTGTTGGTATAATTTATTTTTCTAATTGTATTTAACACAACTTGGTATGTTTCATCATATAATAGTATTATTATTTAAATTATCTTAAATTTATTGAAAATGAAAAATTAACTATTCATCTATTAGTAAAAATCTATTAAAAATATTAAAACAATTTATAATGTTAAAAATTCAATCATTTAACAAATATAAGGATACTTTTTCTGTAACTCACATAATTCAGAAACATTTATTTACAATATGACAAAATCTGAATCTTCAACATGTTAAATGAAATATTGCATGAGTGAAGAAAAAAGGAACTGTAGAGAAAAAAGAAATGAATTTTCACAAATTAACTTTTTTGTTATTTTAATTAATTATTTAATTCATTAGCATATTTTTTTCATCGAGCCATCAACGTTAAAACCAGTTCTGTTGAGATGTGATAACAATTGTAATAGTTTAAAAGGCTGTATTTTTCTTTCACACCGACTGCAGTTCATTTTTACTTAAATCGCAAAAGATCCCTTCTAACGAAATAATTTAATTCATAATTAAATCCAAACTTTCATAAAAAAGAATAATTTAACTTTTTAAATTGTTTTAGAAATCTTTTGTAACAGTAATGGCATTTAATTTTTTTTATCTTAAAACTTTCAGAGAACAATTTTTAATGGAAATATTCTATCAAATTCCCTCTTATTTCAAAGAAATAATATTCCCACATATAAAGAGGACTACTAAATATGCATAATTTAAGGTATCCAACTAACCTAAAATTGTGAATTTGCCAAAAATTTACAATTTGTTTATGATTTTATTTTATAAGACAATTTTTTAGCTTTATAAACATATTAAGTTTATTATTTTCCGTTCACTAGAAAAAAATCTACAAGTGTTTTAGTACAAGCAGATGCCTTTACTTTAAGCAAGATGTCATACATTAAAACACTTTTTATTCGAAATGTGTTGTGTGGGAAATGCTCAAACGGGGTCAGCGATTGCTCAAAAAGTTTTGAAAATAATTAACTCAAATTTTTTGATCATGTTCTGTATAATAATAGAAGTGTTTCAACCTTCAGATTTATCAATCACTGTTTTATTACAAAATTTACAGCTCCTTACGTGAATATAATCAGTGTTTTTTTAAAAGCAATTTCATATAATAACAAAGATAAATTGCTCTACTTTTGGTAAAAATGAAAATATCTCTTATCCTGAAGGTCATTTCAAAAACTAATAGCGTAGTAACACATCAGAATTGAAAAATTAAAAATCTATTCATAAACTTTGGACACGTTTACATTATTTTTTTGTCTATTTTTACCCATTTTTTTCTCATTTTAGTAATAACTTTTTCTTTTCTTAATGTTAGCATATTTTCTTAAAATGTACTAAACAAATCTAAAAACAACACCAAAAAAATCCCCATACCTCGATTTTTTTTTAAAAAAAAGTTGTCGCAAGTAGTCGGATACTTTAATAGTATTAATGAAATATGGGCGTAAGAAATAATTTAAAAAGAAAACACATAAATTAAATATATTTAAAAAAAACATTACTTTCATAATGATAAAAAATTTTATTGTTAAAAAATATATGGATATTAGTGTACAAATTTTACCTACATTTTGTGGCCTCGGTATTCTAGTATTATAGTTAGAACTCTGGTAGAAGTGTCACGGGCTTGAGTCCTGGTGCCACTGAAGATCCATCGTGTAGAGGGGTTCCGTACAAATTAAATATGTCGAGGATTAACCCATTGAGGACCATGATGACGGATATGTGATCACGCATTTCTTCCTCCAGGGCCCACAGTATCATATGTCAGTGATTTCCAAAGTCTATATGGACTCCCATGGGTCTATGACGGCATACAAGGGGTCCACGTCAGCGGAAAAATAATTTGGGGGTCCCTGAGATGTATAGTTCAACAGGGTCATGACTAATTTTTAAGGAAAATCTAATAAAGTGGAAACCAGATTTAGTTACTTAACATACGTACTTACTAAATTTAATGAAGTTATTTTGCAGTTCCTAGGCAACAGCATAAGTTTTTTTTTAAAAAAAAATACCATCATTTCTTTGTTTTTTGCCAGAATTAAGCTAGAGGAGTGTCATATTATACATCACAAAAATTTCCCAAGTTTCTCAATTGTTCACAGACAATCTGCCAGAGAAAGGACGTTTTAACCTATGTTCACAACATTTAAATGTCTTCTATTCAGATATTGAAACTAGGTCAGAGAATGCTTTGTCTATGGTGATACCACTGTAGGCAATAATATGGTCACATAGAAAAAAGTCAGATTGCCAGAGAAACTGATAGGAAAGACACTAACGGAGACCTCGAAGTAAAGTTTAGAAACTGATGACAGCCTTTTGGCTTTAAAAGGCTGTTCCTATTATTTATCCCGATTTGTAGAATATCTTGGAAAAGTTTTTAATTGTTTTCCCTAAAGAAAATTTCAATACGGTTGCGAAACTAAAAAAAAATGACTAGACACCACTAACCGATGACATTTAGGGTTAAATATGGCAAGATTAATACCAAATGTTGAAAATTTAATTAAAATACCAGATTCATCCCTCCTATTAAAAACATTTTTTTATAGCTCAGTTACTTAATGTAACAAAAATTTTATGTATTAATTAACATGCGATTTTTACGTTAATAACAATATATATATCACTACAGTTTGAAATTTAAATCTTTTAAAGTAAGTTGCATTATACCTGCTGACAATAAGACATGTAAGTTGATAAATTTGCAAAATTTAATATTAGAGGTATATACGGTTCTATCCAAAATCGAAAAACATGGCAAGGGGTCTATGAGACAAAAAGGTTTCGGAACCTTTGATATATGTGATTGGACTTTCTCTTCTCTGAGGCCCATGATCACACCGGTGTGATCAGAGTTCGGAACGTTTTTATATTATTTTTTAACAAGGCAGTATAGTTGGCGTTTAAAGTCTGTTTTTTATTCGAGTAATGTAAAACAAAACTTTGAATTTCAATAAGTTCTTTCGGCTCCGAGTTTTTTTTTTAAAATTAGATCCGGGATATTTATGAATGTAAGCAACTGCACATGTTTAGATTTTTCGAGAGAATCGGGCATTTAAGGGTTTGTGATTTATTGCTCACTGGATTTCTCTTAATGTTTTGACTAAGTTGGAAAAAGAAGGAAAACTTACTTATTTATTGGGCATTAGCCATTCATAATTATAGTTTAAGTACTTATTTAACTTTTGTTAAATAAGTACTTAACTATAATTATGAATAATACTCAACATTTACAATAATTTTTTAATACTCAACATTTAAAAAGCATATCTTCATAGAACAAACGCGATGACTTGTTTTGAACAATAAAGAATTGTTTATTCTTACTGGCTTATTTTTAATTCAGTAAGAATAAACGATTTTTTTCGTTGCTATCACACTTAGAGTTTCTACAACCATAAGGACAGAAAACATAATACTAAAGTGATAATAAGAAAGCGCAAAGCATTATGAGGATTAAATAAAAATCAAAAACGATACACACATTAGATGTTATTTGAAAGATTTGTATCAGTTAGAACCGCATCAAGTTTATGTGAGAGTAAATTCATGGTTTGATATTTGCCTGATAGTAATTTGTAAGTTTTGCGTCTATTTTAATCATCATGGTGAAAAGAGTACTTTTTTTTTATTAAAATGAAAACATTTACTTTAAAATACAAATTCTTTGTTTTTTTTAAATACAGCGAAAATGTTTGTACTGTTTTTCAGATATTATCATTTATAGTAAAATGTCTATGTTAGCATATTTGATTGCATTTAAGATTTTACATGAATTTTTAAATGAAAAATTAAGTTTAGCAAGAAAATCCCCCTCCGGTACCGTGCGTGCGTATACTCTCGGAACACGTTGGCCTGGGGAAACGCTCCTCCTTTCCATCCTTCTGAAAGGGTTTATCCTCCCATTGCTGGAGTATTTATGGGAGGAGGGCAACTCGGGTATCTCTTCTCGTTACTTGACTCAAGTTCAAAATTGCGAGGTCAATCGTCAATATCTCTTGAGTCGCCTTACAGAGCGACACAATAATATAATTTTCACTCACGCTACCTACATTTCTTATTCATATATACATTAAAAACCACTTAAGGTACCCGACTGGTTGCGATAACCTTTTTTTTAAAAAAAAAATGGAGATATAGAGATTTTTTGTTGTTGTTTTTAGATTTGCTTAGTGTATTTTAAGAAAAATATGCTAAAATTAAGAAGAGAAAAAGAAACCATTATTACTAAAGTGGGGAAAGAATGGGTAAAACTTTACAAAAAATAACATAAAGGGTGCCTATTTTGTACCAAAGGTGTATGAACAAATTTTCAATTTTTCAAATCTGAGGTGTTGCTACATGATTCATTTTTGAAATGATCTTCAGGATAAGAGATACTTTAACTCCCCCTAATTGGGAGTATATAACCCTTTTGATTTAAACTAACAGGGGCCTTCTGTCAAATCCCAAACCATCAATCGATTTTCTATCCGAATTGGATCTAAATTACCCTCTTCGATATTTTGCTCTTGGTCATGCATTTCTATGAGCTCATCAACTGTCAGCTCCTGATTGTGGGAGTCCAGCCGCTCTTGTACATCACCACTATTCACTTCTAAATTCATTTGCCTGGCCAGATCGATGACTTCATCAGCCTAATTTCACAAGGATCTGGCTCCAATTCCGTTTAAATTTCAGTCATGAAAAAACAAAGCAAAAAATAGCGAATATTTGAAAATCGCGTAATTCGGGATTCGCATGAAACAAGATGTTACTGTATTTAATTTTACCAGTTTATTTCATTTGCGCGTAACTCTAAATCTTAATTGATTAAATTAATAAAAAATGTTAACTATTCCACCCGATCAACAATAATCTTGGATCGAGACCCATGAAGTTCATCGTGACAAAGGAGCGAGGCAACTTAATCTGATGTTTGGCAACAGCGTTGATCACCATATCAGATGACAGTAAGATTTCACTTCAATTGCTCCTTCAAATAGTGGGGAAATATCCCAGGGATTAGTCTGGTGATCTCTTACTCCTGTTCCTCTTCCACCAACCTCTCGAGAGGCTTTCAGCTCGTCGAGTATTTAGAGTGCCTCCAGGCCACACAAGCACTTTACATTTACAAACACTAATGCTTTCTCCGGGGCTCGAATCTGGGTTCTTCGTTTCAAAAGTCAGTGTCACTAACCACTATCTCGTCAGGATGACATAAAAATTCTAAATAGTTTTCCTTTATGATAAAGTTCTAATATTTCATTCCTTTCAAAGTTTTTATTACACATGTACAGGAAAAATGTAGGTACAAGTTTTTTAAAAAGAAATGCGAGCAATATTTTCTAATCATCAATTAACTATTTTTTTACTGTCTAGTTTAAACGTTACGAAGGGGATCCGATACCATGTGAGGTGTCGCTGTCATGACATTATCTGAATTTAGTTTATAATTACCATAAGCCTTGCCTCTTGTGCCTGCGCTCTTTCTGTGTCACTTAAAAACACAATAAATAAAACTTATAAACAGTAAAATAATTACAAAATTTTTATCGTAATTTGTAACATCTTTCTCAACTTGAAATGAGTTTATTTCTAACTATTTCATCATTTTTCATCCATGTTTAGATATCTAGCAACGTTAGGAAATATGATTTTGCATAAGAATATAAATGAATGTTTTTTTTTAATGTTTAGAGTCGCCTTGTTTAGAATGCACGTATAAAATTATTTTAAAAATATAATTATAACAAAAAATTATTTAAATGCAATATTTTAGAAAAAAAAATAATAACATAGAATTACAGTTAAAATCGTTTTACACGAAACTAAGGAGACTGAAATATTTTTTCGTGTTGAAAGTATTTCATGTGAAAGAATATTGCAATAAAAAATATTAAACAAAATTAAATTTATTAGATTACATTTCATTTGCATGGATATGTAAATATGCACATATTTAATAAATATCAATGAAACAAAAACAGTCGCATGACGTTAATGAAATTCAATACAAAATTTTCAAAAACAAAAGATTTATTTTAAGTTTTTGACAAATAATCTGATACTTTTCTTCACGTTGTTTTTTTAGCATCAAATTGTCAATAAATTATTTGATGTCATCCGTTTTTCTTAATCATTTCGCTATTGTAATGTGCGCCTTAATAACAGTGCATATTTTTCATGATGTTCTTCATTTGAGAGGACGTGGGAACTGGAGCTGCATTAGTCATTTCATATTCGACGTCGGTATCTGCATTAATGATTGTTTCTGAACTTAAAACAATGACTTTGCCTTCGATAATTGGGGCTGTACACATATTATTATCTACTGTAACAAATTCCTCCGATATTACAGTAAGGCAGTTTGGTAATACACAAACATTTCATAAAGTATCGGTTCAGTTTCAATACCTTTCTTCTCCGAAAAAAAGAAATATGTTCGTGTTAAGCGATTTTCGTTTCGTGTTAAGAGAAAAATGTATGAAAATGCATAGTAGTTTGTCGGAACCGTTGTATTATTTCGTGTTAACTAATATTTCGTCTTAAGCGTTCCGCGTTAAACGTATTTTAATGTACCTATTTTCAAAACATTCTTTTGAAAAATTCTTCTATAAAAAGAACGCTCGCGGATCTCTGTACAGACAATGAACTAAGTTTTTTCTTTCAAAAATTCTAGAAGTAGAGATATTTAATACATTAGAGTGGGGAGAAATTTTCACAAAAAAAATTCTGAGAATAATGTGTTTTTCAAAAGTCATAGTTCAGACTTTATGAAAAAGAGTTTTACTTATATACATATATATAAGCAAAATATTATTAATACAGATGCATTTTTCATAAAAAGAAAGTTTTGAAAATAGGTTCATTTTTTTGCCAAAATATTGCATTTAAATGATTTTTAATGTAATAATATTCTTAAAACAATTGTATACGTGTATTCTAATCTAAGTGACACTGAATATTTAAAAAAAATACTTGTTTGTACGTTTTTGCAATATAATAGTTCCAAACGTATGCCTTAACACACCTAAATACTTTTATAATCAGTTCCAGAAATTCCGTTATTATATTTAAAATTCTCTGCCTCTATAACAATCATTCCTGCTTTCACTAAAATCGGTTCTTTCAAAGAACAGTTTTATTCTACCAAAGCATCTAGTTACAGAGAGGATTATTGATGCTTAGAAGGTCATTGAAATTTGTAAGTGCAGCTGCCTTTGCTTTGTATTACGTTTCCTAATAATTCATTCAGAAAACTAGGCACAGTCTGGTTCGTGTCTCATACTGTTTAAAAAAGAATACCTTTCAGTAAGAATGCAAACTATATTTTTAGAAATATAAAATGAAATGAGGACAAAATGGCTTAGAATTTTAGAATTTAATGTGAAATGTAATATTTAAATATGGTGTTTTAATGGAGGACACAAATTGGTGTAATATATAATCTGATTTAAAACTGTGGTAATTATCATTTCAAAAAATACAGAAGGATGAATTAAAATTATTTTACTAACATCATGAGATTTTCCTTGTATTCTCTTATTAAATCATTTTTATTTCAGATTACTTTAGAATTTGAATATTATCAGTATTGAAATTGTTAATAAATATATCTACATCATAAATTTAAAATATTTATTACATATTAATTTTTTTGCGTATATCAGGTATTATAGAAAAATGTTTATTTGGGGGTAAATAGGGTTCCGGAATACTCAAATTGGTGATATAATATATTCTTTTTTTAAAAATCAATTTTTATGCTTAAAAATATATTTCCTATTTGCAATAAATATAAAAGACTGGTCTAACCTCATAATTGCCATTGAAGACCCCCAGTGCAGAGCGGTTCATTCACCAGCGCATAACGTACACCCCCGAAACCTCCGCAACGAGGGGAGTTCAATAGCATGACTGCCGCCTTTTGTAAAATCTAACTTGAGGGCCCGAAACTTGACTTTTCAAATGTTCTCCGTTACGCCAATGCCATGCACATTAAATCTGAAAGTTCTCCCATAGGTGTGGTGTGATAATTTGGAAGAGGGTGAGGGGTGCCCGCTCAAATGTCCTCTACGTCACTCGACCGAGGTGCAAAATCACGAAGTCCGTCGTCAATAGCTCTCTTGTTGCTTTACAGTGAGATTTTAATAAATTTTCACTCGCTAATAAGAGAGCGAATAAACTTTGAGCGTATTAAGTGTTCAATTAACAAATTTAAATTTATTTTTTTAAATCAGTTGTACTTTTGTACATGTTATATTTTGTACAAAGAAATGTGGCATTAGATACTGATGAAGCCCTATTAAAATGTAAATATAATGTAATTCAACATATAATTGAAATGAATATTTATGTAAAATATAAACATTGATTCACTATATTTTTTGCATCAATTATATTATTCCGATATCCGTGCATTGTATAAATTCCATTAAAAGTAAAATAAACGATTTATATATATATATATATATATATATATAATACAACGTTCCTATTTTATTAAAACATTATAAAACTCTGTTATCGCATGCAAAAAAATGGGGGGGGGGAATTCCTAGATCTTTTTTCTTTTTTCAATTCCTACTATTAGTTCACTCCTCATTTATATATAAATAAATCGTTCAACTTTTCAATGGTTAATAAAATACTTTCTATGCATTCATTCAAATTCAAATACATTTTTTAAAACTTGTAGTGGAGGGCACTTGGTGTTAATACAGTTTTTTTCAAATATTAATTCATTAATTTAAACTAAAAAAATGAAAAAAGTAACAAACAAAAATAATAGTCAAACACCACATATAGAAATGTAAATCATTCGTTGTGTCCCTGTAGTGCAATGGATAGCGCGTTCGACTTCTAATCTAAAGGTCATGGGTTCGCATCCCGCCTGGGATGGCCTAATTTCTGGGAATAGGATTTCGTTTTTTGCTATACTATTTTATTGGAAAATTTAAATTTAATCAATGAATAAATACTAACAAACAAAATTGTCCAACACCATATGCAGAAGGAAAAATAGAAAATTGCAAGGAAAATAGCTTTCTATTCTGTCATTTAATATTATGATTCTAGCATATGTATATACATATTTATATTATTTTTAACTAATAAAAAGTAACTAAAATAAAAATTTTCTTTGGTGACCTATGTAGGAATTGACTTTATATATATATAATTACTTGTTTTGACATAGAAATAAGTAGAGATTTGTCTTCGGGATACCATAACCTGAAAAATTGCGATGTGAAAATGACTAAGGCAGAAAATGTATGAGAATATGCTTAATTGCGAATGGCTATATTTGAGAGATCCGGCGAAACATACAATCAGAGTTTCTGCTTTTCGAATGGCTGAGAAAAATTGATTGGTTGCCTGTGCGTGAAGATGACTGTCATTGGCTGCCGAACATGTGCATTAATGTTGTATATGCCATGGTAGGCGGAGCTTGTCCTGCAGGAGATTCAAATTTTAAAAAAATAATTTTGGAAAAATATATTTTTTACTAAAATGTAATTGGAAAGATAAATATTATTAGAGAAATTTAAAGCATTACGTTGGATTGTTGTAGTAAAAACTGAGGAACACAATATTCTCCATATTTTCATCAATATTTAAGCTAAAACCGTTTAAGCGGTTAGAAAATAAAATAGAAGTTTAAAAACCACAGGAAAAGTTATAGTTCCCAAGGAAGTGTTTCCTACATTTTTGTCTCGAAACGAACATTCTCCTGTTTTCCACATGGCTTATGTAAGTTTTTAATGAAATCTATGAAATTTTATACATTTTCTAAAAACTAACTTACCTGTCGTAAAATACACTGATGGCCACCTTAAATGTAACACCCTGAAGGAAGCACGCAAATAACATGAAATTTACAACATGCATTAGCGGAGGTGAGATATGCAAAACATTAGAATTTCAGCACAAACACACATTACGCACGCCTGTGGCGCCACCTCAAAGCGCTATTTAAGAATTGGAGATTTCGACGATTTCAATTTCGGTAATTGATTTTTTCTTGTGGTTTTTTCAAAAAGCGATCAGTTATGTCTCGTAGAAAACAGCGATTAGCTTTTGATCAAGTATCCGAGTTCGACAGAGGAAGGATAGTGGCCTACCGAGATTGTGGATTATCTTTCAGGGAAATCGGTAGTCGTGTTGCATGAAACCAAACAACTGCAATGCGGATGTGTGGCCGTTGAATGCAGGAAGGTACGATGGACCGACGTGGTCGATCGCATCCACCCCAGTGCACCACCACGTGAGAACAGGCAAATTGTGCTCATGGCATTGACGGATCGCTAAGTCACATCAACAACCATAGCACAGCACATTGAGTATGTAACGCATCATTCAGTCTCTGCGCGCACCATTCACCGCCGTTTAAAGTAGAGTTGTCTGTCCGCAAGACGTCCATTGACTGGTCTACGCTTGACGCAGAACCACAGACGTCTCCGCCGCCAATGGTGCGATGAAAGAAGAATGCGGGCGGCAGAATGAACGGAAGTTGTCTTTACTGACGAGTCACACATCTGTCTGCAACACCATGATGGTTGGATTCGAGTCTGGAGATACCGTGGAGAGAGGATGCTGAACAACAGCGTTATGCACCACCCCACTGGTCCTGCAACGGGTATTATGATATGGGGCGGACTTGGATATCACCTCTCGCACTCCTCTAGTACGCATTGCTGGTACTTTAAACAGCCAATGCTACATCTCCGAGGTGTTGGAGCCATTTGTCCTTCCTTACCTTCATGGCTCGGCCACGGCCATATTTCAACAGGATAATGCGCGACCACACGGGGCACGCATTGTCCAAAGGTTCTTCGGCAATCACCAGATTTAATTGCTTCCCTGGGTGGCTCGCTCTCCGGATCTTTCGCTGATAGAAAACATGTGGTCCATGGTTGTTCGACGATTGACCCAGATTACACCCCCAGCTGCTACACCAGATCAAACTTTGGCAAAGTGTGGAAGCTGCTTGGTCTGCTGTACCCAAAGAACTCATCCAAAGTCTCTTTGAATCAATGCCGATGCGTGTGGCAGTGATGATCTCCAACAATGGCGGCTACTCTGGCTACTGATTCTGGCAGGAACCACATTTCACAGAAGTCTATAAATTTAATCAATTGATACTTGGCCAACATGTTATCCACAAAATAAATTTTGTCGTGCTATCTCTTGTCTTTCTTGGGGTTGCATTTGCGTTGGCCTGCAGTGTATTAATCTGATAATTTTTTTTAATGAAGCTCTAATTTCTTGGATTTTTGGGACATAAATAAAAACTTAGAAAATGTAGGAACTCTCTAACCTTTTACTCTGGAAGGCCATATCAAAAAATTCTCAAAGGTCCGCGCGCCACATCAATATGTTTACAAAGAAGAGCCAAAAATGCGCCAAAAAGTAGTGAAAACAGAAAATTTATATAGAAAACAGAGTTTGTTTTACAAGATTAAAATTGATTTTAAGATAATCAATTTTTGTCTCTTAAATCTCTAACAGCGTTTGTTCAACGCTGGTAGAGTTGTGTGTGTGTATATATACGTTGTATTTTAGAGTCAACACCAAGCTATTTTGTAAAAACTGTTTTTACACAATGAAGCATTTCGGCGTCTGATTCTAAGAGAGAAACGGACACGCGTTTTGTATAAGGGTCTTATGCCACTTAGGCAGATGTTTATAGGTATCCTTCTTTTTGAAGAGATATATTTGAATGTTAAGCATGACATATACGAGGAATAAAAATATATGTTCGGAGATAAAAGTTCTGCTTAGGGCTATTTGTTCTTCAATAAGAAGTGGGTACTCAATTTAAACTTGAAGATGTAACGGAAAATTTAAGTTTAAGTGGTATAGGGGATTTAATTTTAGATCTAACTTACCTATCCTTCTATATATATATATAATGGTTTAAAAAAAAGTTAAATGGAATTTCTCTCATAAAATAAAATTATGCTACAGTGAAATTTTTGAAACATTTATCTTTTTCTTCAGGATATTTTTTTCTCTCAAATGAATTTAAAACAAAAAGAAAAAAGGGTATGTTTTCAATATCAAGAATAAGAAAAAAAAAATAGTTTCATGACAAAAAGCTGTCAAATTCATTTTACTTGAAATTGCTTCAGATTCAAATGTGAGACACTAAAACGCCTTCAGCGGGCCACTCGTGGCACGCGGACCCCGGTCGAAAACTCTTACTTTAAAATAGTTACAATTCGATTACAGGAATATAATTTAAAAAAATAACTCTTAATTTATTTAAGAGGAATTTAAGAGGAAAAAAATCCAGAGATGTAATAATTCAAAATTTTATACTATATAAACTTAAATATATGTTTTTGTATTATATAACATCAATAATTTTAAAAAATGTAAAATAAAACACTAATAAGTAAATGGTATTATCCTGGCAAAAAAAATGCAAGAATTTATTTTAATAGGTTTTTTCCTATCCAGTATTTTTTCTTTTCAGTTTACAAACATAGCTTTCCTTTTAACACTAAGACAAAAGACAATGGCCATGAAGTTGAGAGATATAGAAAAGGGCTTGACACTGCCATTGTCGTAGAGCACGGCTATTTATTCAAACCTCCGTTGAAAAGTAAAGTCTGGGCCGCTTGAAAGTTTTCCGTATCATTTATTTCGAATAGAGGTTGCATGAAATCTAAAGATGCGATTCCTCGTTTTTTCTAATGCAAAAGGTTGAGAACAGTTATAAATTTTACGACCACGACTTCCAATGGCCATTGAATTTTCAAAGCTATAAAAGGGACAACGTCATTTTTTTTCCTTCTTAAAATTGTCTCCTCCAAAGAACTAACATCGACGACGTATTCCCCTATTTTCTATAATGCATATTTATTATTGGATTTTTATGCGTTTCATTTCACAAATATACTAGAAAATGTTTACTGAAAATGAAAGTGGTTGAAAAAAGGTGTTTTTTCTGTATGAGTGAAATGTGTGAAGCAGAAATATTTTATTTATTTAGTTTAAATGCAAAATTATTTCATATCTTTCTATACTATCAATCTAGATAGTATTTTTGTTTCATTATTCTTCGATATATCTATAGTATGTATTGAAAACTATGTAAATGAACTAAATTTAAGATGAAGTGAGTCTGAGTCTTTCAACCTTTACTTTAAAACGGTCACGTTATCTATCTATATATATAAATGTGTAAGGATAATTAAATTAGATCTAAAATTAAATCTCTAGAGCACTTTTAACTTTCATATTCCGTTACAATCTTCAAGTATTAAATTTATTACTCACTTCCACCTCTTGAAGAACACATGGCCCTAGTCAGAACTTTTCTGCTTCAACCATTAATTTTTATTACCTCGTATGGCATGCTTAACTTTCAAATATACCTCTTCAATAAGAAGTGAGTGTGCTTGAAAAACATTTGGCCTATAAGTGGCCACCGACTCTGATACTTAACGCGAGTCCATTTTTCTCCCTTAGCAAGCCGATCCAAAAATGTCTTCGTTGAATAAGGACAGTTCAAACAAAAGGCCTTGGTGTTGCCTCGGAAAACACGATATATATATATACAATATTTTTGCTTCTTTAAGTTAACACTTCGTTTTAGCGCGCGTTTTCTTACTAAGTAGCTTTGACTTCCTTGTATCCTTTCAGCTAGTATTTTTCATGTAAGTTTTATCCTAGTTTTTCCTATATCATTTTTTCTTAATATTTATCTCTGAGAAAAACCTTATTCTTCTCTATCGACACTTTCAAAAATTTAACTGTCTGGGGTTACATCCACGTGCGATAGAAATAGGCCTAATTTTTCAACATGGCTCTGTTTTTTTCTATTTTATCGAAAATTTCTGCTGTACGGGAAGATTTTATCAAAAAGCAGCTTAACCACAATTCCCTGGCCTAATTCAGCGACAGCTTTAGAAATCATAATAGGTATCCATTTTAGTCCGAAGACTCTTTCTGTATTCTCAGTTGTTATGTTTCTTGGAATCCAATTTCTTTTTTGGCCTTGTAGGTAATAAAATTTACTCACTTTTTATTATATATATATATATCATTAATTTAATCTTGAACATGTTTTTAATTTGTAATGGTTTTGGCCCTTAGGACACGCGCGTAAGTAATTATTATCTACCCGCCTAGCGGGAATCTATTGAACCATTAAAGTCTACCAATAGGCAAGCTCCATCCACGGAAATCATGTGCGTTGCACTTCTGTTTGCCGCTTCGTATATAAACCGAGATTTTTGGAAAATCCACTTTCTTTGCTCTTTGTCTCCATCATGTCTAGATCACCTGCAGCTAGTATATGTGTTATTTGTGTTTTGTGTTCCGGCCTGCTTCCTGTATTGTCGGAATGCTACGAGTTTAAGGTGAAATAAAAATGGAATTCGAAACTACCAAAGACTGTTTCCTCTTCAATAACTTCCGTAAGCAACATCAATTATCATAAATTATGATCTAATTTAAAAATCCTTACCTGTCACCCCGCCTTTTCAGGTAATTATTACAAGTGACCATGACTATTTCTATGACTATGATTATATTGTAAATTTAAAACGGGAGAAAAGCAGCCAACGAATCCAACTATTCGAATAACATATTTATTAATAGACAAAAGCAAACAAATGACTACGCGAAGTCAAGTCAACGTATATATACAAAGAAATATTATAACGGATTACTTATTATAGTGCAAAAAACGCACCACTCAGTATGAACAAGCCTTAAAAAGTTCCAGAAACGGCTTTCTAGAAAAGAGTTTCTATTGCAAGAACTCAGACAAATGAAGTATCCTTTTTATCACAGACTCTTATCTCGTTTGAACTATTTCCTGAACTACTGTGATCTTTATTTCCAACGTCCTTTATAAAGCATCATGGTAATTTCTAGAAAGTTTGGTCCTAAAGCCTTCTCGATTATTCCTTGGTGATAAACGCATTCTTTGCCCCATTTGTCTCAAAGAGCGATACAGTCGCCAGTCTAGCAACCCTGATAGAATTTTCTGTGGTTGTTTTAGGCTTATTTTTCAAGTTTACGCTAAAAAACGAACTTTGCCAGTAAAATTCCATTTCTCCAAGGAGAGTGTTGTTTCAACGAAAATAACGTATGTGGAGTGTTTTAAGGCATATTCGATACGTGAATTTTACATAAAATATTTTTTTCGTATTTAAACAATGGAAAAGAATACTTTTAAGGATTTCGACCATGTAGTCGTTCTTTTAAAGCTTGAGATGTATTTACTCACAAAAATGAATAAATATTCTAAACACACACTGTTTTTATAAAAAATGTAATTTGAGATTCATTACTCCTTAATTGTCAGCTTCCTCAATAGTTAAAATAAATAGGTCATTTTATTTATACCTAAGTTATTTAATGTTATGCTTGTCAAAAATAGTTATAACCCTATGCAAATTTCAACACTCTAGCATATTTCTTTTATAGTATGAACAAAATTTTTTCTTCATAATCCATGGTTAATAGAGAGACCGAACTATATAATTTAAGTAAAGTACTAAAACCTCATTGTAAATATTCATGAAATATAGTCATAATAAATTATTCAAACACTGTATCTTAACAAAGCTAGTCAATTGTTACATAGTAAGATTCCACGATGAATCCAACATAAAAACTATAATACACAATTCCCTCAAAAAGCGTAAAACTATAACTATAAAAATTAGTTAGCTCTATTAATTCTACAAAGCTCTTCCATACAGCCTCGAATAAATATCTCTTCAGAAAGAATGGGTGAACACACACAAAAGTCTTGTCAGCATTCTTCTACTACTAGATTATTTGTTTGAGTTCCTAATAGCAGTAAGCGTTGTTTGGGTTATGTGTTACTTTCCACCAATGAACATTAATGGATAGATGTCCTTTAAGGAAATATTTTTAAGGACTCCTCTTTAACTTTAATTCACTTCATTTGTTCTGTAGAAATATTTTCAAAATTTATCCCATTGGCTTTCTATATAATCTAATAAAAGTCTAGCGATCGAGATTATTTTGGAGATTCAGTTTGTGCATTTTAATAATATATTGACATTATATTTTTTTCAAAGAAGTGTATATATGTCTTTAGTATATATGCACGTACGAGGGTAAATCTGAACTTTATTAGATATGCGCAGACGAGAAAATACAAAAAAAAAAAAATAATGCTTATATTTGGAAATGCAAAGTATTGTAACTCAGCAGACGATTTTTTACTCACGATTTCTCTTAATTTTACACAAGAGAAAATTGAGTTAACGCGAGAATATTATAGTGCTATGATTTGTTATTATCTTAAGGGGACTTGTACTTTTTGAACAATTTGTTTTACTTATATATTTAAAAATTATGTTTCAAACTTTCGTATAATGTTTCTATTCAAAAAACTATACGAGAGGTAAAAATCCGAGTCTCCTTTTTCGGGAGAAAGTTTTCAAAAGAACAATATTTAAAATAAATAGTTCTTCCCAAGAGAATTAGAAGAAAGCTCGTGATAGACTCGTTACTACGTTCAACAATTTGGCTATTGGATCGAATATGATAAAATAAATATATTCATGAATAGCATTCAGTCACAAAACTATATTTTATTAAAAAACTTATTGCATATTTTTTTTCAACAGTTTCGAACAAAACTGCACATAAATATAAATTTTATTTTCATCAAAATTTTATAAAAACATTGTTTTTAATAAATCTTTCTTATTATTTGCAGTTCCTATGAAATAAAAAATTATGGATTATGCTACTAAGAAACCAATGAAGAATTAAAACTCAATAAAATAATAAAGAGTAAAAAAAGATGAAAAAGCACGAAAATAAATAGTATAAAACATTTGAACTTTAGTCTCTCTTCAGCAACTTCTGACACAGCATTGTAATTAAGGGAAATTTGCGAAATGAGATGACATAGCTAACTGCGCCTGGAATTATACACTTAATATATTTTATTGCAGTTGATCCAAAAATGAGATTTTAATAAACTTAAGGATACATAAATGTTTCAGCTAATATTCCGTCTAGGATTTATAAATAGTTTAATTCCTCTAGGATTAATTAAAATCTCTAACTACATTTTGGAATGTGTTGAAAATTGTGGTTGAATCACCGTTCAATTTTCTGTGAACCACAATTAATTACTTTGAAAATTATGTATGAAACGATATTAATTACAGCTATTCTGAAGTGTTTTCGTTGTGTGTAAACTTTATATTATGTTTTCTATGCGAATAGAATAAATTGATTGTTATTTCTTAAGTAAAGATTAAAAGTGTTTTACACCTCATGTGTATAGGAAGGGGTAAGAAATTTGTTTTGACTCAAAGACCACCTTGAGGGAACCAGAGGGTCACACCTTTTTAAAATGATTCCATTTGTTAGAAAAATCGATAAATATGTTAAATAAAACAGTGGCTGTTTTATTCAATTTATTTATTATGCTGATTTCATTCCATCTAAAGGTGCAAGTATGAAACGAGCCCAATTCCCTACTACTCTGTGACCCGGCTAAAGGTGGGGAAGGAAATAAAGAATCATTTGACGTGATAAATTTCAACTATTTTATTTACCGCTTTTTAACGACTCAAACACAAATAACACTGTAAATAAGATAATTCAGTCAAGCAATACAGGGGAGAGACGAGATTCGCGTTTGGGGAGAATATGTTCAATAATGCGGCTCTTCTCCTTAATATTACATTACACAGAGCTTAAGTATTTAATGTCCGCCTAACGACTTTAACACTCTAAACATCAACTTAATATAAGGTGACCGAACCTGAACTTATGCAGTCTTCTGGTCAATCCAACTTAACTTGAATACTTCTTGGTTATAATCTTTTACAAGGACTTTAAACCAATTATAGTAATCTTCACCTTGTAACTATCTTGTCATCTCTTGTTAACTAAACTCCTAACTTTCTGTTTACTATTATCTTCCTTTCCTATTCACTAACAATTCATTATTCACTTCATTTCTAATTTACTCACAATTCACTAACTCTTAAACTCGTGATGTAGGAATATATATAATAAACTTAATTTGCATATCACGTTTCCTTCGTTAGGAGAAAATATCGGTAATTTTTGCTGGCCCAAAGTAATACCCAAAAGGACTGTTAGTAGAAGGTCGCGTATAGATCCGTCATAAGTACATTTAAGTTCAGATCAGTACATTAAGTGGTGATCTTCATGCAAGAAAAACTTTCCTCTCAAATATACAGGGTGAGTCCAAATTCATGGTACAAACTTTAAGAGAAGATAATGGAAAATGAAACAATGATTTATTGCATAGGAATGTATGGGCGCAAATGACGCTGTGAGGCACAAACAGGGGAAATAAAAGAAAAGAGAAATGGAGTTATCGGTTGGTTGCGTTGATGGTAGGGGGCAGTAGACGTCGAGACATTGTTCAATATGATGCATCTCAGTGGAGGAAAGCACCATTCATAGTTGTGCTGATGTTTACGATGGGAGATTTTACGTATGCCGAAAATGCAGACCTGCATTACATGTACGACCGTGTAAATGGTAACTGCAGAGTCAGGCTAAGAATGTATCATGTACAGTTTCTTGATCGACGAGTACCGAATCACATAATTGTTCAGCAATTACATCATCAACTTCTTGAATCACGTTCGTTGCACGTACCAAGACATGACGCTGGTTGACAAAGAGCTGTACGCAGTCCAAGCCTGGACGAAACCATCTTAAACGTTGTGGCTGTTAGACTAGAGTCTAGTACAAGAGCTGTTACTCATCACGAAAGGGCTTACACCAGTGCTTCTCAAAGTTTCATTATTTGTGACACAATATTCATTGAAAATTTTCATCGCGCCTTCCTCCATACAACAATATTGTATTGAAATCAATAGTACTATAATTTAACGCAATGCTTCTCAAACTTTCAATACGCGCCCCAATATTCAATCATAACTTTCATAGCGCCCCTCTCCATACTATAACAATGTATTTAAATTTATAACACAATATTTAGACACTTAAGCTATAATACGACTTTAACCTCTTATGTGCCACCTGCGTATATAAACTTTTCGCTCAGCCAGTGCATAATTTTCCCGGACGTATATATACGCCTTTCCGGAATGCATTTTTTTTTCTTTTCAATGCTATCTATGAAATTATCCCGTACGCTTTTGAATTAAAAAAAATGGCATTGATGGTTTTTACGAAGGATTTACTTATTTCAGAGGATTTGCTTATTCATTCCCTTTCTCCTCCCCCAATACATACGTAAAAAACGGTGGCATTGGGGAGCGAATTGCGTGTCTTTTAAACGGCAGTTAAGTGATTAATTATAAACCGTACAAATTATAAGTGTTAATTTTTGCATATAATTTTATATATGACAAGCCCGTGAGGTCACTGGTAATTATAAAACTTGTTCTTAACTTAGCTATAAAACTTGTGAAATTAATTATAAAGTATATTGTACAGTGTTGAGAGATACATTTATAAGTGTATTATATCAGTGTTAAGTTTTTTTTTTATTATGTCAGAGTGTATTGTTATTTTTATATTGTTTGCTTTCAATAAATTGATAGTTTTTTTAAAAAAATAATCTTTTGTTTTCGACTTTCCAAGATGCTCGCACCCCACTCCTAGGGTTATCACGCCCCCCCCCCCCAGTTTGAGAAGCGCTGCTTTAACTCTAAAGCTACAGCACGACTTTAACCTCTTAAGTTTCCCCCGACGTATATAAAAGTCTTACTCAACAAAAGTTATAATCGCCTTTTCGCCTTAATATACGTCTTTTCAAAACACGATCTTTTCTCGGTGCACTGCAATCCACAAAATTATTTCGAAGACTTTGGAATGCAATAAAAAGACCTGGACAGTGTGTTCAGAGGATTTGCTTATACGTTTATTTCTCCCCCCCCCCTTTGCAATACGTCACATACGCGCGCCCAAGTGGAGAACGGTGGCATTGGGGAGCGAATCACGTAACTTTTAATCGGCAGTTAATGGATTAGTTGTAAGCCGTACAAATTATCCAGCTAAATATTAATTTTCGGTAATAATTTTATATGACAAGCCCATGGGGTCACTGTGTGGTTAGTTATTAAACTTGATCTTAATTTAGTGTTGTTAAATTAATTATAAAACACATTGCGCAGTACTGATACAGTTATAAGTGTTTTCTAAAGGTAAATGTATATTTTATTTTTTAAGCTAGAATGTAATTTGTGTGTGTTTGTTTACTTTTCATAAATTAATAATTTTCTTAAATAATCTTTTGTTTCCAACTTTTCAATGTGCTCGCGCCTCCTCGTAGAGTTATTACGCCCCCCTAGGGGCGGGCGCCCTACTGTTTGAGAAATACTGGCTTACATTTCTTCCATTTTCAGCGAGTTCAACCCTTGAAATTAGCAGCTTCTGTTATCCGAATTCCGTGGGTAGTACAGCAATGTGAACCGCTGCTGGACTTCATAGATCATGTGCTGAACAGTTATGAAGAGTTATTGTAAGCTTTACGCTTGTCAATGAGGCTTTCTATAAACACTTTGCCCTTCCTTTCGTCTCTTATTATTTGTGTTTGTGCTCACCGCGCACTTGCGCTCATACATTCCTATGCAATAAATGTTTCATTGTCCTGCACCTACCTCAGTGTTTCTCAAACAGTGGGGTGAACTCCTCTAGGGGGGGGCGTGATAAATCTACGAGAAGCGCGTTCATACTGAAAAGTCGTAAACAAAAGATTACTGAAAGTAAGCAAACAGAATACATTTTAACCTAATAAAAATAAAATACACAATTACTCTCATGTAATACACTTATAAATACATCAGTACCGCACGCAATGTATTTCATAATTAATTTAACAATACCATAAGAACAAGTTTAATAATTAGTATTGACTCCAAGGGCTTGTTATTTTTTAAATTATATACAAAATTAACACACTGATCTTGATAATTTGCAGATGAAAAATTAAAACTGCAGATAAAAAGTTATGCGATTTGCTCCCCAATGCCACCATTTTCTATGTAAGCCCGCGTATGTGATCCCTTGGGGGTGGAGAGAGGAATAAATAAGAAAATCATTTGAAATAAGTAAATCCTTCGCAAACACTGTCAGGATCCTTTTATTGCCTTCCAATAACTGTCAGGGTCCTTCCAAAACCTTCAGAATAATTCTATGGGTAGCTTTGCACTGAAAAGATAGTACTTCGGAAAGACGTGTATATACGTCCAGACAATCGACGCTTTGGGTGAACGAGACATTTATATACGCCGGGGGCATTTAAGAGTTTATAGTATTGTTGCTTTAGCATCAATACATTGTTATTGTTAGGAAGGGGGCGGATTAAAATTATGATTTAATATTGGGTCGCAAATATTCAAAGTTTGAGAAGCACTGACCTACCCTTAAAATTGTATCATGAATTTGGGACCCCTCTGTATATGTCGACCCAAATATAAAGAAAAATTTCCTACCAAATTTCTTCAAACATGGAGATTTTTCAGTGAACAAAGGTTTGCTAAAATCAACTAATGGCGCATCATTAAAACATTTCCTTCACTCTGCGATCTTACTTCAATTCGATATGTCCAAGCTGCATCTTCGTGGGTGCTGTATCAATATCAGCAGTAAAGGGATAAAATAACAAATGGAATTTAGGCTCAATTTCCTTAAAAAGACTTCTTGACTCATAGTCCTGCAAATTCTGCAGATGATCTTTTGGTAGAAATACTTTCAGATACTTTGTTTTCCTAATCCTGAAAAATAAGACGAGGCTTTGATCACACACGGAAAAGAAATCGCGGTTCAAAGCTGATTTTCTGACTGACTTGGAGTGCCGCTATTTGTCCACCCCTGGAGACGGTAGCGTAACGTACACCCCCGCGTTGCGAGGGGGGCAGGATTCCAGGATACCCAAAGATTGACTAATCCCAAGAATACTTTATAAGGCCCAACTTCGGGCCCCAAACCTGATTTTACAGGGGTGAGGCCCTATTACTTACGCCACTGCCTACAAAATAACATCTATTATCTTATTTTGCTCTTTTCAAATGTTGATGGATAGTTACCAAAACACAAGTTTGAAAAAAAGAAATATATTTTTAAAAAATACATTTATTAAAAAAAAATTTAGTGTATGAAAAAACAGAAATAGAGAAAAATATTTGATTAAACGTTTATCGAGCTTTCGTTTTTATTTTGAAAACAAATATTAAATCCATATGTCGTAAATCTTATCGATCGACAAAAATGTATTGCTTGATATACTAACCACTGCAAAGAATGCTTGTTTTTTCTGGAAAAAAACAACCAGTATTTACAGTGAAACAAAACTTTCTTTCCAGTGGTTAAGCAACTGGCCTCAATTTCATTTCGGATTTTTTTCTTTTTTTCTCTATTATTTTTCAAAATCTTTGGTAAAAGTTATTTTACGATGAAAATAAGGTACTCTCCGAAGCAAACTATTTAGAGTAAAAAAAAGACTGAAATTTACTAATATTTTTTCTTAGTGTAAAGACACTTGATATGGTCCGAAAATTTAGATTAGTGGTTCCCAAACATGAAGTGTCATGAATCTTTTTTATGATATACTTTGCCATGATACCTCAAGTGAAATCATTCTATTTTAATGCATTATAGAAAAATTATAAACTTTTATTCTATGAATGGTAAATTTTGACGTAAAAATAAAGAATAAATTAAACATTGAAGCACAGTTTTTATTTAAGCTATAACTATAAAAACTCAAGTAATATAAAACATAATTTTTAAGGTCAATTCCTACTTAGGTCAAAAAAGAAATTTTTTATTTCAGTTAATTAAATTTAATTAATGAAAAAAAATTTGAAGAAAAAACTGTATTAACATTGTGTCAACCACTACAACTAAAAAAATATATTTGAGCTTGAGTAGCGCCATCTGTTGCTCTTATTTGTAACTTCGTCAGAAATAATACAGAATAAATTCAAAATTAAAAAATAAAATTTAATCAATAAATCAATGTTTTAAAAAGCTGTATTAACATGAAGTGGCATCCACTACAAGTTTGAAAAAATGTATAAATGCATTTGGACTTCAGTGGATGAATAAAAGTTATTTTATTAACGATCGAAAATTTGAAAAAGGTACGTATGTGTGTGCATATATATATATATATATATATATAGGAAGAGTGTGAATTAATAGTAGGAATTGAAAAGAATTTTTCTACATTTTAAATGCACATTAAATATAGAAACACATTGAACAAATGAGACAAGAAATATTGTCACGTTTTGATCAAAACTAATACTATTTGTAGCATTCACATCACGTATTGGGCTAGTGAACAACGTAAAATCAAACTGTTGATTTGGTTCATCCAACTCTTTTTTTTTACACGGTTTTGAAATAACAAGGTGCACGAATTCTGTGATTTTTTTTTTGTTCTAGCATGATTTTTTTTTTAAATTTTGGATTCGACCTCTTTGAATAATGAAGTTTTGATTGAATTTATGACAGTTATTGATTTTAAAAAATGATGAAGTTGAAATTGATATCTTAAAAACTGATATAATTCGCGAGGGCTTGAAATTTGTTACAAGCATGGGAACAACATTTTCTTACTGATGATCCTGACATGGAGCGTTCATTAAAACTTCAACGTAATCTTAAATTTTGTGAAGCAGGATATCAAGAATTATATAAGCAACTTGAGAAATAAAAGAAAGATGATGTTATTAATAACGAACAAAATTCTTCATTTGAGCCAAAACCGATAGTTGTGCTCTACATATCTGACACATCTACTGTTGAAAGCATTATTGATCCGGTTCGTCACAAACGTGCACGCTTGATATCAAGAAGCAATGTATAGTTGTTGGTAGATATCTCTATTGTAAGCGTTAATTTTTAAGTTGTATGTACAGATAGACTAAATTTTCACTAATACACTAATTTCAATTTTTTTTTTGGTGTGTGAAAGAATGAATTGTTTTTGTTTTATGAATATGTAACGTGGATTTTATATGTACTCTCTTGCATGGTTTTTTGGGAAAATATTTAGCGATTTTTCATCTAACATGATTTTTTAAAATTGTGGAACGTATCCCCAAATTTATCATACGTCGCATGCATTTTTTTCACGAGTTTTTTGCATGGTTTTCCAAGGAACATATTAACCGTGTAAAAAAATTAGGTCTATATGACTCTTTTATATTGCTATCTTTTAGGCATGATATTGCATGTAATGGCATGATTCCTTTCCTATTTAAACCTACATAGGAGCCATACCCGCAATTGGCCCTACTTCCTCCGTGTTTCTCTCGTCATTACTTGTATTTAAAGTACCTATCTAAAAATGTTACAACATTTTTGATTTTTGTTCTAAGCTTTTTAAGTCGTAAAAATCATTTTTAATTTTAACTTTCATAGTAATGGAAATGGATTGCAATATTTTACTTTTTGTCAAACCCTACGACCCAGTAACGTTGTCCACGGAGCTCTAAATTATGACTTTCCATGGACCTCTTCAGCAGTCACAAGTGCCCCAGGGTTTCGTAGGAGCCACTTTGAGAACCTATGATTTAGTTGTTATTGGTTGTTTTGCACTGTGATCTTGCACTTTGCCAATTATATAAATCAAAATGTTAAGACATGTTTATTAAGCCAAATTCTGATAGTAAGAGTCCTGCAAGTTTTTAAAATATATTTTTTTAAACGTGAATTATTATTACATTTACTGAAATTCTTGAGCGGTCTATAATTTCTATCAATAAAGGTTAGCACAAAAGATGGGCCCAATTTTAAAAAAAACATATGTTCAAAAATACTGCATATATTACAACAAGTGATACTGTAACGTGTCTATTCGCGTACCTTTCACTAATCCTCTTAGGGAAATTCTATTAATATAAATATTGCCAATTGAAAATTTTCTCCCAAAGAAGAAGATATGATATATGTGTGTGTAAATCATGTCGTATATTTAAGCAATAACTTTTAGGTTCAACAAGAGAAAGAGGTTAGAAGTTAGATAATAAAGTTTGAGATTATAACAAAGTAATTGAAAGTTAGACGAGAGCAACTCGTCTATTAATTAATTAATATATGAAATTGTTAACTGACAGTTAAATGAGTAAGATATTGAAATTAGATTCTAATCGAATAGAAGTCGATTAGTGGAGATAGGAGTTAAGATTATTTCTAAACGTAAATGACTCTATTTATAATTAAATATTAAATATCTCATCTTCACCGCTTTGGCTTCACTACTTCATATACGAGCATTTTCTTCCCTGGGTTTGTAAGATTTATAAAAAGATAAATGAACTGCATTTGTTTTGATTATGGATGGTATTCATTCCGACTCCAAATCATCAAGGGGATTCAGCGTAAATATCTTACGATACGTGAATGTAAAGATAAATATATCAAGTGTATTTTTTACAAAGGATCAACAGCACAATCAAATCACTGGGATTAAAATCCAAACATGGCGACAATGACAAAGAAGGGATTTTGAATATTATAATATGCACGGAGTTTTTCAGCTATATCGGTGCCACGTGCAATTAGAAATCGCTACGGAAAATAAGCACCGACCAACAAGAACATTCTGTGATGGTATCCTCAATTTAAGAAAGCAAATTGATTGGAAAAAAAATCGAAGCAGTGCCCAGCCAAACGTCTCAGAAGAAGCAGTGGAGAGGGGAGAGGCAGAGTTTTGTTCTAAATCTGTAATACCCCCCTCCCCCGTCTACCTTGTAACCGGACTAAAGGTGTGGGAGTAAGTGAAGATGACTCGACATAATTTCTAATTATTTATTCAGTACTCAAATTAACTGAAAAATAATTAAGTTAATCATGTTAAATAAGATGTTTCCAATTAGCGAGCAGAGGATAAGTGATCACGTGTTCGGAGAATACTTCTAATCAATTGATCCACTCTCATATTACACAATCTTCTACTTTAATATTTGCTTTAAACGGTAGACATGACTATAGATATTCTTTAATAGTAATAGTAGATATTCTTTAATAAAAATAAAGAGGTTTATGTTTAATAATTTAGTTATCAAACCGCACTATAAATACGATTAATACCTAAACTGTAGATAGTCTTATCTTCTAATGCGTAATCCTTCAATCCCTTAATAACTTTTACTAAATAGCAATTTTCTGCTATATAACTATCTATCTCTTTATAATTCTGACTTTCTATCTCTCTTCTCTCACACTGACTTACTAATACTCTTCCATACATTTCTCCAACTTATATCACACTTTATCTCACTTTAACAAACTTTTTCTCGCAATCAAACCTGAACTATATACAATAAACGTAATATGCATATCACGGTTTCTTCTTCAGAAAAGGGTTGTTGATTTTTATAGCCCATAGATTTCCCAAGAGGTTAATTGAAGGACGCGTATAAATCCGTCATCAACCAATATGGAAAATTTTATGAAAAAAATTAAAATTTTTAATGCTTATCTTTTGCAATTGACAACAACAACAAACAGACTACGATAAGTAAGAATTTGTACTGCACTTGGAACCATCGATAGAATGATTCTGCAAAATGTATGAAAAAATTGGATTAGAGATTATGCCGTGTAACAAGGGTATTACATTTTGAATATTAGTAACAGAAAAAAACTTGGTATATTTCACTTTACATGCATTTATCACTTATGGAAACTAAAGCACATGTTACTATAAGATAATTTTTAAAAATCGGATCCATCATTTTTAAACACCCTGCATTACAAACTTTCCTCATAGTTTTTTCAATGTCTTTGATCAATAAAATTCTGCTAAGTGCAATCTATTCCCTTTCATAATAATCCGATTTGCCTTCTTTCCTCCAAAGCCACTCCGAAATTGCAAACCCTGCAAAAATCGCAGATAACCCAATTAAAACTGAGAGTTTTCCAACAAGACAATAGACAGTGTTTCTTGGAGAATGATAGAACCTTACCGGAATCCTTGCCAGTGTTCTTCCATTACTGGTTCATTTGCCCGGGTAGAAAACAGCAGTGAGGATCATTTAGACGATGACTTCCTCTTCTCCAATGGTCCTTAATGAAAAGATGTCTTTTAGGGAAATATTTTGCCGAGTCATCTTTGACATTTTATTCACTCCATTTGTTCCATCGAAACAACCTCTGGAATTAGCCCATTAGTTTTGCATGTATTCTAATTAGAGGGAAGAAAGTATTTTTACTTTTTTTCATTATCGAAAAGTGTGACGAAGCGCACTACATCACCATTTAATAAATGACTACATTCTTCTAAGGAGTTACATTTTTCATGTCAGAGCTTTCTAGTATAATTATGGTTACTGACCTCTCAAAACCAATAAAATAAAATCTATCTTTTTAACCTTTATGGTTTCAAGTATATAATATTAGAGAATTCAATAATTCATCAAAATTTTTAAGAGCTTTAATTTTTTAAAGGAGCTTTTTTTTTCAACTAAGGAAACGAAGCATTTTATAAAAATCAGAATCAACTGAGCTGCCTTGGTTTATTTAATAATTATTTTATGTAAATTAATTTTAAGAAATATTACGTTTAAAGGCAGATTTCACAAGCTCATACCATAAAAAATGTAAAGCGTTTTAAATAATAAAAATACTGGTTGTTATATGTATATATATTGTATTACTATTTTTATAATTCTTATACATTTTTACTTTTTTAATTGTGTAAAAATCTTATTTTTCCAACATATTTCTCTATGATTTACTATGTTAAATTTTTTTCAAAATTCTTAGGATAATATTTTTATCTTGTACCAAAGTAATATGTAATTTTCGGAATAATTTAATGCAATTTACTTAGTTTTCCTACATCATATTGCGTAAAGAAAATAAATTTTAATTAACTTTCTAAGAGAAAGATTTTTCTTAATTTCATAAAGTTGATAAATTATTTTGAAACTCTTAATACTGTTACAAAGTATGTACTTTTAAACCGGGATAATTATTAATTAAGCATGTTAAGCAAAAGCCCTTCATCATTACATTTTATTTCATCACTTGTAATATGTGTAAATAAGCTTTTAAATTTAATGAATGTCGCATTTTTTTTTTTACGATTAATTTATCTTATTAAATTTTTTCATAGTGAACAAGTAAAGAGTAAACTTTTTAATATTTTTTTATAATTATATTTAATAATTGAAAAGAAATGTGAGGGAAAACTGCTCTTAACCTCAACTTTGTTTTGAATTTCCCTATTTCTTCATTAATTTTCATTTTAATATTTTTATACCTATAACAATTGTTGTATAAATCAAAATTATAAAGCCAGTTTATGCACTCTATTTAAAGCACATATTTGACAAATATACAAAATTAGTATTGGTAAATATTAGCTGTTTCCCGATAACTATTCCTCAAAAAGAATTATTTATAAAAAATCCGTTAAATCTTGTACAAAATCAAATTATTATTCATTTTATGTATCAGAAAAATCATAAATAAACATTAATCAGTGAATAAATCGTATATTTTTGAATTACTTTAATAATCCTTTTAAAACATCATTAAAAAGTTTTTTGTATTAATGTTTCTTTCCAGGAAAATATTTAAAAAAACCTTCAATCTTAAGAACCTTTATATTGTATACTTCACAATATTTTAAATATTGAGAATAAGAATGGTCATTATCGATTCGTGATTGAAATGATTTTATGTAAAAAAAAAAGATTTAAAAATAAATACTCATATAAATTATAAAATATAACTTTTCACTAAAATTTAAAGGCTTCCATAGATAAAATAATATTAATAAATACACTGCTGGCCACCGCTAAGAGGCAACATGAAATCAACATGATTAGCGGAGGTGAGATATGAAATAGCAGCGCAACACCATCAACCATGTGGAAAAGCTATTTACAGACATTTGCGATTTTATGCGGGTAGGTGTCAGCATATCATGCAAGATGAGTTTAGAGAATTTCAGGCTGGGCAGATCACGGACCATGCCACGCATCCAGTCCCTCGTGGCGGCATGCACATGCTCAACATCGCCATAAGCGCTATTTTAAGGACACCATGGAGAGAGGATTGCTGAAAAAGCTGCGTTATGCACCGCTACACTGGTCCTGCAACGTTTATTATGGTATGGGGCGGTATTGGATATCACCCTCGCACTACTCTAGTACAGATTGCAGCTACTTTAAACAGCCAGCGCTACATCTCCGAGGTGTTGGAGCCAGTTGTCCTTCCTTACCTTCAGGACTTGGCCACAGCCACATTTCAACAGGATAATGCGCGACCCCACGTGGCACGCATTGTCCAAAGGTTCTTCGTCAATCACCAGATTGAATTGCTTCCCTGGCCGGATCGCTCTGCGGATCTTTCGCCGATAGAAAACATGTGGCCCAAGGTTGCTCAACGCATGGCCCAGATTACACCCCCAGCTGCCACACTAGATCAACTTTGGCAAATTTTGGAAGCTGCTTGGTCTGCTGTACCCCAAGAACCCATCCAAAGTCTCTTTGAATCAATGGCGAGGAGTGTGGCAGCCGTGATTTACTCTAGCTACTGATTCTGGCTGGAATCACACTTCACAGAAGTCTACATATTTGATCATTTGATACTTGGTCAACATGTTATGTACAAAATAAATTTTGTTGTGCTATCTCTTGTCTTTCTTGGTGTTGCATTTAAGGGGGCCAGCAGTGTATATATCCTTAATGATTATCTTCATGACCTTTAAATTCCCAGTTCAATTTACGTAGTTTATTTTTTTCTAGTATGTTTTTTAATTACTGTATTTACTTGAAACCAAAAGATGAATTTTCTTTATTACTCACATTCAATTATTATTCCTATTGATATAAAGAAGAGAAGAGGCTCACCCGCTCGCACAATCTTCACAAAATGCGCGGAACTATTTGAACCGACAGTCTTAAAATTTAACACGCATGCCTCTTTTGTAAAGGAGATTCGCTAAGGAAGAGTTTCACGGACATTGATCCCCAAGGATACGTTTTTAAAAATATTTCAATTTTTTGAGCTATTGGAACTACAATTGCGAAATTTAAACATTTATATTTATAAATATATGTATATAGGAGAAAAGAGTGGCTCATCCACTTAGTTATATATCAAAGTTTTTCCAGATCTACTAGACCAACAGACTTGAAATTTCGAAAGCATGTTTCTTTTTGTTTTTGCGGATAGATCTTCTTTGAACGGATTTAACATTGTCTGCAAAGGGTGGTTGCAAAAGTTTAAGTAGACCTTATATGTAAATTTAATATTTTTGAACTATTAGAATTACAGATTTGAAATATGGAAAACATATTTCTTATGTTCAGCAGATACGAACGAGAATGTGTTTTGCGGAAATCAACTCCCAGATTGGATAGCAAGGGGTTAAGGTACCGTTATAGATAAATATCCCTTTTTGAACTTCTGATATTGCGGTCTTAAATTTAATTTTGTTGCGTTACGATAAAAATGGATATTCCGTTTGTATTATGCCTGAAATATATATCCGTGTGTGTGTGTAGATTCCTCTAAAGTTTATTTTTTCGTTATCAACTTTAAAGGATTACGTAGGCATAGGATAGATATAATAATACATCTGTTTTTGAAATGTAAGTCCTGTCCTCTTTAAATCAATAAATCAGACTATAATAAGATTTTTCAATGCAATCGAGCTTTTAATGCTAATATATAAATATCAAAGAAATAACATTATGAAATTTCTAATGAAGCCGGCTGGTAACTGTTAGTCAAGTTATAATTAAATATACGTAATTTTCCTAGGTTTTTATTCAGCCTGTTGAAGCTCAATGCTTCTAGTTCTATTGTAAATATTTGAAAAAAGATGCTCGCATTCTTGATTTATATACTTAAAAATACTATCATATTCTAGAAAAAAAATTTAAGCAACGAAACAAATTGTTCTTCATTTAAAGTTCTTTAATAAAAAAATCCGTTTGCTCTAATTTATTTTTTAGACCCGAAACCATAAAGCAAAGCTGATTGAAATAGAAAATGCAGGAGTACCAGGAGTCAGAAATTGTATTAATAATCTTAAAATAATTGTATTGATAATATTTTTTCTTAAAATGAATACACTCGCATATATATATACATATACAGTCGACTCTCGATAATTCGAAGGTGGAGGGACCAATGAAAAACTTCGAATTATTAAGATTTTGAATTATCAAGAAGATAGGAAAAAACTACCGAAATACACGAAGCGAAATTTTTTTTAACACACTTAAATTTAAAACTATGTAATAAAACAACAATTATAAATATGTATAAATTTATTTTAATTTTTTTAAATTTAAAATTTCGAACACACAATTTATATTCACAGTCTCACACTCAGCTACGACGAATTCGCAATCCTACGCATCTCTTCACAATAGCGAACTATCTTTTCTGAACACATGCATAGCAAGTCTACTTGTTGAACGAAAGATGTGAACAGCTGACAACAAGTGCGCCCGTTTTATTGTCCACTTGAAGAAGGAAAGCAATAAAGATGTCTTTTTACTAACGAAACCGGGAAACATAAAAAAGAGATGGCAGTCAGATGGTCAACAAAGAGGCTACGTTATAGGGGAGACGCGAAGCGACCATAGAACACAAAACATGAAAGCTTCAAACTGTTTTCTATAGAACTCTACATGATAGTGAGTGTTCGAATTGTCGAGAGCTATATAGCTTCGAATTTTCGTGTCTTGTAGTCTGGGCAGTCACATATTTTACTTCAAAATATTGAGTGTACCAAAATGTATGGTTTTAGTTCGAAATATCAAGAGTTTTTCAAAGGGATGAGCATATACTTTGAATTGGCGAGACTTTCGTATTATCGAAGGTTTGAATTAACGAGAGTCGAGTGTATATATAAAGAGAGAGAAAAATAATATAGGTGTTTCCTCAATCATGCATTTTATCAACGATTCCCCTAAAAGTGATTTTTCTTACAGCGATTAACCACTATAGCCTAGTGGTCAAGTAAACGGACTCGTGGCCGGCGTGTCATGAGTTCGAGCATGGACCACTGAAGACCCGCCGTGTAGAGAAGCTGATGCACGTTAAATCTATTTGGGGCTCAAATGTCCTCCCGTTGGTGTGTGTGGAAGTTAGGAGATGGTGGTACCAGAGCTCATGTGTCATCTTTGTCACTTGACCATGGTTAAAAATTACGAGGTCCGTCACCAAAAACCCTCGTGTAGATGAGTAAGGCGACGTTAGTATTCACTCACTAACCCACACAACTTGAAGACGCACTATGTAGAGGGTCTATGTGTATGTTTTGTCAGGGCTCAAACGACGTCCCTAGGTAGTGGTGTGGTAGTTTGGAGAAGGGATTGCCAGTTTAGGTTTTCTTCTCGTCCTTGAATAAGTTTCAAAATTACGAAATCTATCGCCAATAAAAAGGCTTTATATTATGGCGTTTATATACACTCACTCATTCAAGTAATTATTGTTTGAATATTTTTTACGTAAACTTTTTTTTAAAAATTTAACAGTTAGTATAATATACAGAATTTAATGTTTAACTATTTTATGCTACCTTTACCAAATGTTTGTTTTATTTTGTGAAATCAATACACCCACATCACTTATCGAATCATTTAAACATTCCGTTTGTACTTCCTTATACCAGTCAATTCCTACATTACGTTAGCACTTCTACTAATCTAATGATGCGTTTAGCATGCCACCATGTTGATGGATGACCTTGAGTCTACTCTATCGTCTTGATCTTCTGCACAGAGCACACACACTCCCAGAAAACTAAATTATACAAGTACACCAACTTCACTTCTCCCGCCCTCTGCGTGGTGAGGGCGTAGGCACAAGATCTTCTGTGAGTTCTCTGTGTTCGTTGGATATAATTGAATTTTCCGGACAGTCTAAAGCAGCTCGTAATAAATTATTCTTCCGTACGGAATAAGTAACTAGTTGTAAATAAATGACTGCTTTTAGCGCAGTTCTTATTGGACACAGGGAGTAGTGCCAGATTCATTTGTTAAAATGTCCGCTTTAATGAAATTTTTCTACCGAAGGACTATCGGAAAGAATTTCTGCTTAAGTTTTATGCCAGGCTTAAGGAAGATAAAGTAAGAAAAGGAAAAAAATAATAATAATAAGGAAAGGATTGTAATACCGTTAATTAGTTTTGCAAAGTATGTCAGTTGTAAAGATTCTAAGTTATTCTCCGAGTTAATTCCTTGGTCTTTTTATCGGGCTTGTTTTTAGTTTTTCGTTGAATTTTCGAATGGAAGAGGTGTAATTAATTTGTAGCAGCGTATAATCATAATTTAAAGTGATGTTTAGGTTATTATGATCTTTAAAATAATTCATTTCTTCGTTATCTTTTTGAACAACATTATTAACAAAGACATGGAACAGTTTGATTGACTAGCCCTAAACTACCTAATTTCCACCGGCGTATATATACGTCTCACTCAACCGGTGCATTAAATGCTACGGACGCATATTTATTTCTTTCCAAAATGCGATCATTTACTTTGCGCTGCTATTATTACGGCTATTCCGAAGGCTTTGAAATGTTATAAAGTGAACTTGGCAGATGTTTGAGAAGTGCTTATTTATTCTATAACAGCTTTTCTTTTATTTTCTCTCCCAGACACCGCAAGCGTGCGCTTAACTTTTAATCGACATTTAAAGGGTTAAAGTTTAGTTTAAATTTTTTTCTGCTCAAATGTATACTCAGAATGAAATGGTTTAAATGTGTACGACATTTCAACAGGAATTGAATGTAAACAATTAATTCCGTAGGGAAAGTAGTGGAAATTTTCTTTAAAAATTATACTATATTGGATGATATTTTTATTAATTATATTTTGATCATTAATTATTGTAAAATAGAATTACGCCAAAAGCTAAGAGAATAAAATAATACTGTTCACGATGTCTCTGTAAAATGTTGAAAGTAATGTGCTCTTTATTAATATGTGTTATTTCCTTTTGTAAGGAACTACTTAAAATGAATAATAGCTTTGGATAAATATTAACGTTTATCCCTCCCCTTGTATAGGGCTCGTGGCCGCGGTAGCCAAGTGGTCTAGGCATCGGATCGTGGCTAGCGTGTCGTGAGTTCAACCTCAGTACCACTGAAGACCCGCCGTGTAGGGAACCGATGCTCGTTAAATCTGTCGAGAGCTCAAACGTCCTCCCGTTGGTGTGGTGTGGTCGTTAGGAGAGGGGGTGCCACCTCAGGTGTCATCCGCGTCACTTGACCATGGTTCAAAATTACGCGGACCGTCCCCAAAAGCCCTCGTGTAGCTAGCTGAACAGTGGGACATTAATATTCACTCACTCACTTGTAGAGGGCTCAAAGTGTTCATATAGACGATGTGTGGTAGTTTGAAGACGGCGGTTCCAGCTCAAGCGCCATCCTCCTTACTTGACCGAGGTTAAAAATCACGACGTCCGTCGCCAATAGACCTTTTGTTGCTTTGTAGTGTGATGTTATTGAAACTCACTCACTCTGAAATCTTACTTCCAGCCTTCGATTTTTTATCAGAGTACAATGTTATGTTTTCTTGTCTGAAAATGATATCTTATTAATTTTCAAATTGTTATTCACTAGGAATCAGCAAAATTATTTCTGTTTCACACACAAATAATTTCAGTTCGATGGAGAACATAGGGTATTACCGAATTCGGCCAACAAATTTGGTGGGGTGATAGTAGGCAGGGTGGGGACAACTAATCAACATAGAACATGGGGTCGAAAACCACGTTTAGTTGGAGTAATTAGCAAAAACAGTTAGGAAGGGTGTGAAAAGGGGCAAAAAGATATAAGTGATGCATTGATTTGACGCAAAACTTGTTTAAATACGAACAATGCATCAATGCTCGGCATCAGAAATGCAGCGACAAGGGATTGCCTCGGGGATCGTTCGAAGTTGCGGCCGCGTAAGCGATAGCACAGCTGACACCGATGGACGGGGGATATCGGACGCGTTTAGGAAAGTATGGTGTGCTGGGGATATTAGCTGAAGCAACGTGGATCCATCCCGTGATATCCTCCACTATATCCACCGATATATCATGCACAAGCGGTTTCAAGTAGCCATAGTAGAAAATATGTCAGATTGAGATCCGGGGAGCATGGATGTAAAACAACAATTTCACCAGGTCGAATCCACCTCCCAGAAAATGTAGCATAGAAGTGGTGATGAACCGGAATCGAAAAATATGCTGGGACACCTTGTGCGTGAGCTACACTTTCTGTTGCACGGTGCAGCAACTCCGGGAGGAGTAGAAAATTTCCATACGTGCAAATTACTTCAACCCGGTCATGGTGCTCCAAATATTCTCATTTGTTTGGTCACTTTCTTCGTCTGGCGACTACTATTATCGCTACTTTCACCGACTGAATTTAGTTTGTGACCTCTATGTTGATTTGTCATCCCAATGTGTTGCCTACTATCACATCTCTGAATTTGTTGGTCAAATTCGGCAACACTCTGTACAGAACTGTTTTAAAAATATAAAAGTAGAATATTATAAAAACATACACAACCATCCTTTACGATTTTTATATGAATTTCAATGTTATATCTAACGAATTCAAGGATCCTACTGAAATAGAGAAGCTTAGTATTTTTGAAATACGATCAGACGGATAAAATAAGCAATCCGTTCTGGAAACTTACTTTCAATATATGTGCCCTACCAAATAAAGGATTTTATGACTTTGCTAATTTTTAAAGTGTTACAAGAAGGACTGTTTTTAAATATAAAGCTCGGTAAAAAAGAATCATTCCCGATTAAAGTCATAAATATTGATATCTAATTAAAAAGTTTTTGCATACCACACTCTCAATCACACACGCACCCTCAATCACACACGCACCTCAATCACACACGCACTCTCAATCACGCTCTCTCAATCACGCCTCTCATCACACACGCACTCTCAATCACGCTCTCTCAATCACACACGCACTCTCAATCACACACGCACTCTCAATCACACACGCACTCTCAATCACACACGCACTCTCAATCACACACGCACTCTCAATCACACACGCACTCTCAATCACACCACTCTCAACACGCACTCTCACACACACACTCTCAACCCCCCACACACACTCTCTCAATCGCACACACATACACACACTGTTAGACCTTAAGTAATACTATTAAAATAGTTTTATTCAATTGCTAGGAAATATAAAATTAAATAATTTACTATCTGGTGTACACACACAATTTTGAATGATTTAGCTTAGAGTTCTGAGATATTGTGATTAGAATAAATTACAGTGGTTGTTACTATTACCAATTCTCTGTGATCCCAAATAAGATGAAAGCGATAATAATAAATATTTTCAATTTATAATACTCCATTTGTGAAACTACATTTTCAATTCTTAAGCCTTTACAAAACATTTTCACTTAAATTAAAACATGTTTTTTGCTTCAAATTTATACTCTACAGTACATGTATCCCATGGCACAAATGTAATATTTTCTTTCATAAGATATCCAGACGAAGTTCTATTGAAATTATGGAAAAAAGAACCCTAATATTAGTAGTTAGAAGCTTTTGTAAAATATATACATATCAACACTTTTTTTTAGTCTTCTGTGAACAACAAACTAGAATTATAAAGAAACCTTCAAATCTAGTCTCTACAATTATACTCCTATTCACCAAACCATGAAAATCCCACCAATTTGTGAAAGGAAATAAGCAAATTTGGTATAAAAAAGGCGAGACGGGAATTTCAACAACAAAAACAAAAAATGTCGCTTTGATTATTCTCTAGGAAAATGTGATGCTTTTCATTTCGTGGCATTTATTTGTTTTCATTTTCTCGTATAACGAAGCTTGCAAAACGTTTTGTTCACCAATGCCGCCCAAAGGCATTTTATCGTTTGCGGAGAAAATGGTTGCTTTTGCCATAAACTGGGAATAAATTACACATAGAAGAAGATAAACCGTTCTTCTATGCAGAAGTCATGAGCTTGTGTATTGGTAAAGAGAACAAAATGCAATTTTTTAACCTTTTCTGCTTGCATGCTTGTTTATTTTTCTGTTTACCTTAGACTGATTACCGAAGAAAGAAAAGGTAGATGTAGAATTTAAATAAAAGGCCTGATATAACGCAAACGTTTAATTTCAAACAGAAAGCTTTCTTCAAAAGAAAATAAAGGCATTTTAGCTTAATTGATTTTATTCTACGAATTTAATTTACGATGAAGGACAAATAATTTATCCTAAACTATTTCGATTGATGTTAATTAGTTAGGGTTAGTGTGAATGTGAAAAATGATAAAACAAACAGGATTGTCTAAGAATCTTTTAATTACATATTTTTTATATTGCTGTATGTGTATATTAATTACATATTAGAGTGTGTAGATACTAATAAACACATATGTAGCAATTTGCTTAAATTTTCTCTCGAGGGATTTTATTTAATTCGTAATGGTATTGAACCATCCAAAACTTTCCTTAATCATTTATAGCTAACCTACCAATCAGGAATAATCACAAATATCTCGTAAAAAACTACCCCATTCTCGTTATTAAAGGCAGGGTAATGCAATCTTCCACCATTCTTGTATTTTGACCAATCACAAAAGTATTTACCAGAAAACATGTAATTCTAAAATTTTCCGATTAAAAACTAAAAGCTGATATCTCCAGCACACAAAGAACGCATGTGTTGTACTCTTTATATAGCCATTTTAACTGTTTTTTTTACGAATGCAAAAAACAGATTTCACCAGTAAAATGTCCTAATTCATGTAAAAAATACACACACACACACATATATAAAATATAAGATAATATGTAATATATTCATTTTTTGGTTAAATGTGATGAAATAGCCGTGGCCGAAAAAATTCTTCAGATAGCGGGGTTTTTATTTGGGTCTAGGGGTTTTTACGGTTTATGGGTTAACTTTGAAAAATAGAATAGACAGGGTTTAAAGAAACTAAATAATTTACTACGAGTTATAGGAGATAGTTTACAGGGGGAATATTTACAAAATATAAATTAGAACATGAAGGCATTTAAAAATATAGGAAAGATAGTTCATTCATTCTGGGAGGGCGTTAGAGATTAAATAAAACTCATTATGCGATGGGATCGCAACTTACCACCAGTTGTGGCGAAAGAGCGAGGAAGCGCTAAAATGGTGCTTTGTTGTCGATGGTTAGTGGGCCTCTGATGAGAAAAATCGCGTCAGCGTTTTAATAAGCACGCTAGATGGCGTTGTTGTGAAATGCTATTTTTGACTAAAATTGCCGTCCTCTGCAAAGGGATATGATCTTACCTTTTACAAAAAAAAGTTCCATGGAATATCCTACATATATATGCACCAAAAGACATATATGTGTATAGTCTTTTGGTGAATATAATATACATATAAATTAGCTGACATCCTCACCATAGCACTCATTAGTAGTGATCTGTCAAAGCCCTTTTTGGGAATTTGTTCTGAGTTTATAAGCTGCTGCATTTCAGCAGGACAACGTGCGACCTCAAGTGATTCACAAATTCAAGATTTCTTCTCACACTAGATTTGTTATTGCTTTCACCTACTTACTCTCCCGATCTATTTCTTATTGTAAATGTTTGACCATTGACTGGAGGATGGCTGGTTTGGCCTACACCAGCCACTAAGTGTGATGCGTGGAGACAGCATGAGTTATTATACCAAAATCAGGGCATCCAAAACATCTGAGATTTTTTCAGGACACAGAACATGTTCCAGATCTCTCCTGTATTGAAAAGAACAAATTTATGGGTTGCTATGAAATTGTCCCATCCACGCTATCTAGCTGCTATGAAGTGTGGCATTATTTGAAGAGCCATTTAATGATTTGCCCATATATGCCTTCAAAGATCAGTTCAACTCTTTGAATAAACTGGATTTTAGTCATTTTAGATACCGGAGATGCATTTGCTGTGTGTATGACAATTTCGGATCTTGTATGTTCCTAACTGGACGCAAATTTAATGTCTTCTTTCTTTTATGATGTTTATGTATATAATAAGTAAACATTTGGTTGCTTTCTTTACTGGTGTTACAAGTTAAATTACCACCAGTATATTAATGTCAATTAATCTTATTACTGTATCATTTACCTAAAAAATGTATTTATTTGAACAAGATAAAGTAACATCTAAGGGGTTGCTTAAATTTAAATATGCATGCAGTCGACTCTCGATAATTCGAAATTGGAGTGACTACGGAATAACTTCGAATTATCAAGAGGGTAGAAAAAATTCCCAAAATACACGAAGATAATTTTTTTTTCGAACGCATTTAAATTTGAAACTATGTAATAAAACAATCATTGTACACATTTGTATAAAATTATTTTAAAGTATTTTTAAAAAGTACATATCTTACAGTATAAATATTTTACAGAAGTAAAAAGTCCTGTATTAAAAGAATGCATTCAATACATTCTGAACACATGTATAGGAAGGCCACGTGCTAAAAGAAAGATATGGACAACTGGCAACAAATGTGGTTTTTCCATTGTCTAGATAAAATAATGAAAAAAATAAGAGTATCTTCTCCTGAGAAACCGGAAAACACTAAGAAGGGGTAGCAGACAGAAGGGCTACGTTACAGAAAAGACATGCAAAACTTGTAAGCTGTAACCTGTTTATTACAGGACTGTTCGTAATAGTGAGTGTTCGAATTGTCGTGAGTTTTATGAGACAACTTCGAATTATATATAGCACTATGTAGTCTGGCTAGCCACAGATTTTACTTCGAAATATTGAATGTACTAAAACGTATTTTTTAGGTCAAAATATCAAGAGTTTTTCAAAGGACTGAGCATATACTTCGAATTATCGAAAAGTTTGTACTATCGAAGGTTTGGATTATCGAAGATCGAATGTATATGGCTTTGATTTTTTTTTCCCATTTGGATTCGATGTATATATATATACATTTTATTCTCTTTATTTCGAATCGTTTTTATTCTTTTTTTTTCCTTCTCGAATCTTACTCATGTTACTTGATGAGGTGCTGTCAAAACCAACCATCAAATCCTGCTTCTCTATTTTCTACCAATAAATCGGTTCAATTATTATTTTTAATTTTTTTGGATTTTGGTGCTTTGTTGGAAAGTAAGAAATAGATTTATTTTATTCAACTAGGTTTGTGAAATAATTTTAATGATTAAAAATCATTCAAATAAAAATTTATAGTTCAATGGTAATGAGACTCAATGGATTATTTATATATAAATAAATATTTCTAAATATATAAATATTATTACGATATTACAAAGTCTCGAAGGATGGTTTAAGAAACATTATTATTGTACAAAAAAATTAATTTTAAAAATTCTGCTCTGCTGACCACAGTAAATGCAACGCCCTGAAGGAAGCACGCAAATAACATGAAATTTACAACATGCATTTGCGAAAGTGAGATATGCAAATGATTAGAATTTCAGCGCAGACACACTTCACGAACGCCTGTGGCGCCACCTAAAAGCGCTATTTAAGGCTTGGAGATTTCGACGATTTCAAGTTCGGCAATTGTGTTTTTCTTGTGGTTTTTTTCAAAAAACGATCAGTTATGTCTTGTAGAAAACAGCGATCAGCTTTTGATCAAGTGTCCGAGTTCGACAGAGGAAGGATGGTGGCCTACCGAGATTGTGGATTATCTTTCAGGGAAATCGATAGTCGTGTTGGACGAAACCAAACAACTGTAATGCGGATATGTGACCGTTTGGATGCCGGAGGGTACGACGGACCGACGTGGTCGATCGCATCCACCTCAGTGCAACACTTCACGCGTGGACAGGCAAATTGTGCACATGGCATTGAGGATCGTTCAGTCACATCACCAATCATAGCACAGCACATTCAGTCTGTAACGCATCATTCAGTGTCTGCGCGCGTTTAAAGCAGAGTTGTCTATCCGGAAGACGTCCATTGCTTGGTCTACTCTTGAATCAGAAGCCACAGACGTCTCCGCCGCCAATGGTGCGATGAAAGAAGGATGTGGGTGGCAGAATGGAATGAAGTTGTCTTTACTGAAGAATCACGCATCTGTCTGCAACACCACGATGGTCGGATTCCAGTCTGGAGACACCGTGGAGAGATGAGGCTAAACAGCTGCGTTATGCACCGTCGCACAGGTACTGCACCGGGTATTATGGTATGGGGCGGTATTGGATATCACTCTCGCACTCCTCTAGTACGCATTTCCCGTACTTTATACAGCCAGCGCCACATCTCCGAGGTGTTGGAGCCAGTTGTCCTTCCTTACCTTCAGGGCTTAGCCACAGCCATATTTCAACAGCATAATGCGCAACCACAAGTGGCACGCATTGTCCAAAGGTTCTTCGTCAACCACCAGATTGAATAGCTTCCCTGGATGGCTCGCTCTCCGGATCTTTTGCCGATAGAAAACATGTGGTTCATGGTTGCTCAACGATTGACCCAGATTACACCCCCAGCTGCCACACCAGCTCAACTTTGGCAACGTATGGAAACTTCTTGGTCTGCTGTACCCCAATAACACATCCAAAGTCTCTTTGAATCAATGCCGAGGCGCGTGGCAGCGGTGATCTCCAACAATGGTGGCTACTCTGGCTACTGATTCTGGCAGGAACCACACTTCACAAAATCTATGAATTTAATCATTTGATACTTGGTCAACATGTTATCTACAAAATAAATTTTATTGTGCTATATCTTGTCTTTCTTGGTGTTCCATTTACGGTAGCCAGCAGTGTAATTTTGAAAAATATAAAGGACACAGTGAAACAGAAAATTTAATTTAATTTGGTAATTCTTTCTTTTAACCTCTGTATTTGAAGATGTTCCTTCCCGAAGGGAAGGAAAGAATGTTGCCAGAGTCTGAGACAGGTAAAATTACTACATGACAAATTACGACACCACCATCTCCACCTCCACAATTTGGGCATGGCCTAAAGGGGAGAGACATATTCTCCAACACCCTGCTCTTATCTCCCTTCCCAACACCCTACTTCATGAAGGGGGATTACTTACATACGGTTCTGCTAAACTTGGAAAAGCATAATTTTATAAAAGAGTAGGGGTTGTTAGCCAGGAGTAAGTGATATTAAAATTTTAACTGTTGGGGTGTTTCGAATGGAGCTTTTCTTCTAAAAAAAGGGGATAAAATGTTAAGTAAATTCTTCAAAATCATAGTGTCAGGATCCGCGTTCACAAATTGTTTATAAAATTCGCATTTGGGATGTCTAGATACATATGATAATCCTGCAGAGAATTGATTCCAGAGCATAAAATACAGGTCGACGACCACGTGTAGTATACGAATTTTTCTTTCCACTCATTTTCGATACAAGCAAAATAAAGCAATCCAAAAAGTATGACTAGCAAATCAACTATGTAATATAGGAATGAAAGTACTATATAAAAAGTTTCAGATAAGGTTATCAAAAATAAAACTATTGTCATTAGAATTTTACTTTGCAGAATTTCAATTGAAAACTATTGCTGCAGTAGTTCCATAAGTGGCCTGGGTAACAAGTTTGAAAATTACGACATTTTTTCCAGTTCGGCTTATGTATGGATTGCGAATTTTGGATAACTTTTTAAAGAAAAAAAACACACTCCCAACTTATACACGGGTCGGCTTATGTTGGGATACATACGATAAACTGCTAAAAATGCAGTGAAAATCGTTTAACAAGAAACTGAGGAGACTGAAATATTTTTTAGTGTCAAAAGAATTTCGCGTTAAAGATATTACAGAAAAACCCATATTAACAAAATTAATTTATTAGAAAACAATTTATTTGCATATATATGTATGCATGTATATGTGTATTTAATAAAAGTTAATGAAAGAAAACCATTCAAAGAACTTAATGAAATGTGATACAAATTTAACAACATCAATAAAATCTTTACAAATTTCCGTTGCCAGCTTCTGTTTTTGATCAACAGTCTGAAGAAGCTCCATCTTAATTTTAAGAGAAATAGCTAATTGCTCTTCTCCAACATCTTTGCTATTGTGCTCGTAAAAAATTATTCTAAAAAAAATTCTTTTTTTTATATATACTGCGATGTACTCGTAACCGAACCACTAAACCATGAGAAATTACATGTGAGTGTGTGGCAAGGGTGAAAATAGCTTGTATGTCCCAAGTTATTCCGAGGGGAATTCAGTCAAATGACCCTCCATTCTACGAAACGTGTGATAACACCTACCTTTCATTCCACACCCCTTCTCCTGCGCGGCCGTAGTTTTCCGTATTTTCTTCATTCTCAGAAAAAAAAATATTTTTATGTCAAACGATTTTCGTTTCCTATTAAGACAAAAATTAACGAAAGTACTTAGTAGTTTTTGGTGACCATTGTATTATTTGGTGTTTTTCGATATTTCGTCTTAAGGTATCCAAATATCCTAAAATTGTAAATTTTGCCAAAATTTAAAATATATATATATGAATTTATTCTATAGGCCATCTTATTAGCTTTATAAAAATGCAAAGTTCATTATTTTCCGTTCACTTGAGCAAAAACTACAAGAGTGTAATTAAAAGCAGATGCCCTTACTTAAAGCAAGATGTCATACTTTTAAAACGCGTTTTAATCGAAATGTGTTTATTGTTTGTTTTGAAATTGCTTAAACAAACACAGTGTTTGACAAAAAAAGTTCTGAATTTTTTTTTAATGAAATTTTTTGTGTATGTTCTGTTTAATAGTAGAAATGTTATAACCTTCAGATTTATTAAACACTGTTTCATTACAAAATTCACCGTCCCTTATGTTAATATAATAACTGTTGGTTTAAGCAATTTTCTATAATAGTAAAGATAAAGTGCTCTAGTTTTTGCAAAAATTAAAATATTTCTTATCCTGATAGTCATTTAAAAAATAAATAACATAGCAGCACATCAGAATTGAAAAATGAAAAATTTGTTCGTAAACTTTTGGTACAGAACAGGCGCCGTTGATGTTATGTATTGTAAATTTTTACCCATTTCTTCCGACACATTTTAGTAATAATAATTTATTTTCATTTTCTTAATTTCAGCATATTTTTCTTAAAATGTACTGAAAAAATCTAAAAACAACGAAAAAATCCTCATATTTCCATTTAAACAAGATATCAATCATTGGCATGGCCAAGTGATTTTAGCGCGTTTTTCACATGTTGTATTTTACAATAATGCAACTAATGAACTTTTTACTAACTGAAAGTAGTGTACTGTTCTTAAAAAAAATTAAAAATGATTAAATTTAAATATGATTCGGCTCATCTAGGGCACAAATGCGACCCAATGCCGAAAACCCGAGGTCAATCGGTTAACTTTTGGCTGAGGAAAAGTTACGACAAAATATGTAACGAAGACGAAGACTATGACGAAGACGAAATTTGCGTCCTAATAGCGCTTTTTTTACACTACGTGAAAAACGCGCTAAAAAAAAATGTTGTCGCAAGTAGTCGAATACCTTAAGCTCTCTCGCGTTTAATGCATTTCACTGTATATTAGTTAGCAAAATTTATGGCCTAATGGAATCTAATGAATAATTAAATGAATTAAGATTAATGAATCAATCAATAATTTATAATTGCAATATTGATTAATACTATTTAATGAAAAATTGTTAATGCATAGTAGTGTAAGGGAATGAATGTAATACCCACTTTTTGAAAATAAGATGAAAGGGTCATTTGCGGGCAAATTGCGAGCTCAGCAAAGGCAACTTTTATTATGTTAAAAACAGACGTATTTCTTTTTATTAAGTAACATTTTTTTTAAAATTTTATATTTGGCAGTAAGTTTGAAAGAAGTTAATAGCTACATCATATAAGGTCAATAAACCTCTATTAAAATGATTGATTGACCATTCAAGCGTTTAAAAAAATTTGTTTGGGAGAAAATGGCGTATTAATAAAGAATTTACATTTCGTTCAAGCAACATGTCCAGATTCTAAGAAATAATTAATTAAGCTGTATGTATGTGCGTGTTGAAATTCGAGAACGCTTCCTTGATGAATAGCTTCGGGATATTTCTTCCTTTAATTATAATGTGTTGAAAAATATATTTCAGCTATAAAATTTTTAACGTATTCTTCAATGTCATTATATTTTTTTTCTTATTAATATTCAGTTTTTTAACGAACGCAATAAAAGCAGTTTCAAAAAAAGATTTGTTTTTCCAGATAAATAATCAATCAAAGCTTTTTTTTTATTTTGTTTTCCTGATTTATAAGCTGTTTCTTGCTGTTTTCTCTAATAAGTTTTTTTGGAAAATTTTGTGTTCATTCTTTACTACGAGGTTTAGAAAGCAATTTTTCTTTTTTGTGTTTTTTAAATATCTATACATTGCCTTTTATTTGGAATGAAACTGTGTATTCCTTTTTTCCTACTATTTTAACTGAAAAAAATAAAATTTTATGAGTTGCGTTTCTAATAAATTCCTGTATATATTTACAGCAGAACCTGTGACCCCAGTAGCCAAGTGGTCTAGGTATCGGATCGTGGCTAGCATGTCATGAGTTCGATCCCAGTACCACTGAAGACCCGACTTGTAGGGGTGCGATGCACGTGTAAAATCTGTCGAGAACTCAAACGTTCTCCCGTTGGTGTGTTGTGGTAGTTTGGAGAGGGGGTGCCAGCTCAGGTGTCGTCCGCGTCACTTGACCATGGTTCAAAATTACGTGGACCGTCCCAAAAGCCCTCGTGTAGCTGAACAGTGGGACTTAGAACCTGTTTTTGTGTGATTTTATTTTTTCTACGACTTGTTTTGAGCGATCTTTTTTTATGTAGCATACGAATTTCATCGGCTTTAGTGCCACAGTTATGTTCTCTATCAATGTACATACATACACTTCAAGACGCTTTGTTTATTGGTTATGAACAGTCTCTCCACAATGCATGTTCCATTGCTTTCTCTCAACGCACTAGCAACACGCCCTTGACTAAAGACGAAACTTTCAATGACAGTGACATTGTCAATAATTTGATAGATTATGAAAACGGACTAGAAGACCCGGATTCTTTGAGAGCGGATACAATATATGCAGGGATTCAGCTTTCCAACAAATCGGAAAAGAGTTTTCTTAAAATTGGTATCAATTCCGAAAGGAGTTTGAAATTCTACACACAAAAAGATATTTAATCCTGATGTTGATTATAGTGACCCCGAGAACTACCAATCAACCGTCGTATATTGATAGATTATGAAAATGGACTAGAATAACCGGATTCTTTGAGAGCGGATACAATATATGCAGGGATTCAGCTTTCCAACAAATCGGAAAAGCATTTTCTTAAAATTGTATCAATTCCGAAAGGAGTTTGAATTTCTACACACAAAAAGATATTTAATCCTGCATATCTGAGAAAAGTGACGCCCGAGAAACTAACCAATCAACCGTCGTCACACAAATTTATCACTTATTTTATAGGGACAAACAATAAATCAATTAAAATTGTATCTTCAATTGTGTGTGTGATAAAAGCAATTTTAAGCTAATTTATCACAGGAGCAAGTTGAATTACTAAGAGTAGCAGTGAATTATGTATGACCATTTTGAAAACTTCTCCATGTACACAATGAGAAATTGAATGTCTTACAAATGTTTACTAGGGGAGTTTAATTACTTACTTTTGTTTGTGGAAGTACTTTATGATAAATTTTCTTAAATAATTGATATATTTTTTGAAAGCAACTTTTTTTATGTGGTCTCTGTCCGCCGCATAAATTTTTCTGTAGTATGTCTACAGTTTTGTTAATTTTTTGTAAGTATTTATGATTTTTTTGAGAATTTTTTGTGCGTTTATTTTTATGTGGTCTCTATCTACCGTACACAAAAACGGGTTTTACTGTAGCATGCTTTTTCTATATATTCCATGCAATTTCATTACATCAATTTTCATTACCTTAATTAAGAAAATTGTCACGATTTAGTTTTAACAACGATTTTCCTTTACTGGCATTGCACCTATTTAAATTTTTTCTTAAAAATTTTCAACTCTGTCATGTAAGAAAATTATAATCTTCACACTATTTCATACAATAGGGCTCTGAAATTTTCACCAAAACTATTCTTTGAATCTGAAATGAAGCCAAAAATTATTTATTGCCCGAATTTTTAAATTGTTTTGACTTCGAATGCATGCGTAAATGCTGATAATATTACGTTTTAATTATTTTATTATTACGTTTTAACTGTAATTTCTTAACTTTAAACAAAGTAATATTGATTCAAACAAAGGAACTAGACATTCGAAGAATACAATGAAATTTTATCGGAAAATCTGTATAGATTAAAACAAAAGAATATTATTGAGATAAATAATAATTTATTAACGTTAATAATTACTTTCCTATACTTACAAGGATTAAGTATTCTTTCTTAGACATAAACACATGAATAAGTGATTCAGAAAATTTCCTCAATAAATTTTTAGGCATTTATTAAAATTTGCGTCATTCCTTTTATTGAACTTTTACTTAAACTTATTCGACTGAGATTTGACTTCACAATCACTGGAAAATGATTTTCGCTGTGAAATTTAACTGGTTATTGACTTTTTTACTATTAGTATCAACTTTCTACATTTGCGATGGAAGCTTGGGTCTCGAAACATTGAAAGATTGAGAAGCACTGTCCAACCGCATTCAAATTGTGCTGCTTTTTATATTTCAGTGATGGGACAATTGTCATAAGAAATCAAGAATTCTCTATAAATCCAGAGGTAAAGATTCCAAATCTAGAAAAAAATTTTTAATTACATACAGAATTTCTAAAAGTTGTGTCATAGATTTAAGGATAAATGCAAAATCACGTTAACTTGGATAATAAATTGAAGCTTTACACTTATATAATAGTCAAATTTGTATAAATAATTTATATCAGCATTGGATTTATTTAAAAGTATAAGTAGATTGAAAATGTTATGAAAGTTATTGTTTCTGAGAACTAGGGGCGTATCAGGCGTATCAATGATACGGTACTTCCCAAGCTACAGAGACCCCAACATAGGTATGTAATTGTGAAATTTTTTAGGAGCCTAAAAAAGGGCCTCCAAGAAATATTTGATACAGGGCCCACAAAGAGCTAGCTGCACCAGAACAAAGAGCATAACCATTACAAAAAGCAGTAATAGAATGTTTAACATTCAATAAAAAAAAATATTTTTATCCTTTTAATCGAAAATTTTAAAATTAACATACTGCTGCGAATCCTTTTATTTTAAATTAAAATATAGAAAACTTATGCTAAAAAAAGAGTATTGAAATACCCATCAATTTTTAATCTTTTTCACATTAGAAAACTTTATTACATTCTTTCTCATTTCTAAAAAAACCAACTGAAATGAAGAGTGAAAGTGAACACACAAAGTAGTAAAATGTATCTCTTTGTAAGACACTTTTGTTAAAATACAAAGTTTCAGGGAATAAAAAACTGAAAAAGTATTAAATTCCAGGCATTAAAAGAAAGTAATTTAATCCTTTCCAGTGTTTTCTCTCTTCCATTTATTTTTCAGTTAAAAAGAATATTTAGAAGCATTTAAGTTCAGTCCTAAGTTAAATACCTTTGCTACTTTTCTATCTTCTATTTATTTGAACTTTTCATTTCACTTAAAAAGAAGATAGTAGGTGAATTAAGACGATTGACAGCGCCATCTGTCGCCAGCACTAGAGACCACATGGCACCAAACCCTTGTCTATTCTTCTCCCGAATCGCATACACAACAGCCGTTACAGCTGGGAATCATCACGATACTGCTACCTGATATCCCGATATCTGATACGGAATTAAAAAGCAAATAGCGAAAAAGAAATACGTAAGGAAGCGAGAAAGGGTCTAGTATAAAAAAACCAAATATCGCAAAGAAGTGATTGCAAGATTGGGTGATTGGAACGATTAGTAGATTTTGTGGGGTGCAGAAGATTAACTCAATTGCTTCTCTCATCGCGACAGTAACTCTGGAAAATCCCTCCATATGATAAATGAAAAAAGATTGTGTTAGGCTTGCATTTGCTTAGAAGCTTGCCTTTTATAATGACTACGAAATAAATTATATCGGGATGTTCAACAAGCGATTTTGTTGTTGTTTCATTTTAAACCTCTTAGTTTAAAATTAGTGGTTCTTTAAGACAGACACACACACAATAGTCATGATATTTTCATGCTAATTAGAAAAGGGTTTATTTTATTGCTTATATTTTATAATTGAGTAATGAACTAGAATTAGTTAGTTGAGTTTTATTTCAAATATCCTAAACACACACACAAACACAGTAAGAAATATTTAAGCTATTTATAAGTCAGCGCTTTTCAAACTTTCAATATTAACGATTCAATTTTCAATCATAATTTTCATCGCCTCCCTCCTTACAATAACAATGCATTGATTGCAACAAAAATGTATTTCGACGCTAAAGCTACTATATGACACTTAAATTATAAATCGTACAAGCTATCAAGATGAGTATTAAATTATTAATAAATAAATATTACACTGGGGGGGCATCAGTAATTATTAAACTTGGTTTGAATTTAGTATTGATAAATAGTTATTAAAAATATTGTGCATTGCTGATACATTTATAAGTACGTTATATTTGTGTAAAGGAGTATTTATTTTTTTATTATAATTTTATTTTGCTTTCTTTCAGTAAATTGATTCTTACTTTAAGTTTTTTATTTTCGATTTTTCCATATGCTCGTGCCCCCTGTAAAAGAATATCACGCACTCTTTAAGGACACACCCTAAAGTTTGAGAAACTCTGTTATGAGTATACCTGAAGAAACATACAAGATATTGAGAAATACAATTATATTTTTCGCGCGTGCCTCAGACCTTAGCCCTCGTCAGGACAGACAGAAAATCAAACAAAGTATAGAGAAAAAGTTCAGTATATTCAGTATGTATTTGTGTCAGCACATATTTGTGAGCAAATTTTATCTTGTATGAGAATCAACAAGAATAAATACAGATGCAAATTGGTTGACATTAACTTCCAGATCGTAATGAGAATTTCAACTAGAAGTCTCGCTACTGATTTAGAAAAAATGTGGTAAAGGGTACATTTTTCACAAGTGAATTCTAAAATTAAATTTCAGAAAATTCAGCATAATAAATGGAATAAATTTGCCACTATTTTATATCACACTTATTTACTAATTTTATGATTCACATCTTTTCAGATATGCAAAGTTAAGGGGGTCCGGAACGTCCAGAGAAGCCCATGTTAAATTACGTAAGTTTATGTACCTTTTCTCAGAAACTACTAACTTCTCATACGTAGAATTTGTACAGCAGGTTATGTGAAAAATTATTAAAACTTTAACGAAGAGTTATGTGTTTTTGTTTAAAATTAAATTATTTATGAATTTTTCAAAAAAAAGTCCAATTTCTTTCCCCTTAAAAATTAGTTTAAAAAAGCCTTATCTAAAAAGTTTACTAGATATATCTAATCCCCTCTTTCAAATGCGTAAACATGTTAAAAGTATGCTCACTGAAAATTTGAGGATTATATAATAAGTAGTTTTTGAGAAAAAGGTACATAAAGTAAAAAATATTACATTTTGAGAAAACATACTTTTATAGTAAAACATTGTAATTTTTAAGCATTTACTTTTTTTAATACTTTCCTGAAGCATATAAGGCATTTGCTTCACCCTCTATTCCTACAAAAGGCTCTTCTAACTTTCTTTTATTTTTTTTTTTCATTATTTTCAAGAATTTATTCTTTTTTTTGGGATCTCAAGAAGCATTTGTTCGGCTACACGAATCCTACGTGCATTTAAGTTTTTGAAGCACGGCACGCAGCTATAACTTGGCTCAATATCACAATTTTTTAAGATCATTAACTTTGCTACATGACTCATATTGAACTGTGCGATAACTATATTTACCCCAATTTTAGCGTTTTCAATTCCACAAATGTAGATTTTGGAATCACTGAACATATGGTGTTATTAATTTACTCATTTGAACCAAAAACGTGTACCCATATTTCTTGTAAATATTCCCAATACATTCCAATTTTCCACTTGAACATCATATGGATTTTCGCTCATCAGAAACTTATGCAAGGGAAGAAAGACATGGGGGCTCTTAGCAGAGCTCATTTGATGCACCTCAAGGATTAACTTCATTAAAAAAATAAATAAAAATACTTTTTATGATCGTATTTCCTCGTACGATATATCATTTTAAACAGAAATATTTGAACTCTCAGAAAATATGAAAAAATGAAAATCGATAATTTTTCAAAAATTCATGTCCCGGACCCAATTAAATAAAAAATGCAATTATTTAAAGAAGGTACGGCCCAACGGCATCCTATGCTTTCACAATGGGGCCTTCGAGCTAAAACAATTGTCCAGCCCTGCGTTAGAACAATGTACAAGATGTAGAGTTATCCCAATCATTACATAGCTTTTTGGCTATTCTCATCACAGTGTTATTTCTTTTTACTTGCGATTTCGTATTAAATAATTAATGAATAAGAGGTTTATCGGTGACAAAGTTTAACATCATTCGTCCAATTGGTTTCCCTTCAACCTTGGATTATTAATAAATAAAAGAAAAACTATTTTAAATAATAAAATCTTAAGTTATTTAACATAGCTGTTTTTTCTTAATGTTACATTCAAACCTTCGTATTACGAACTTCTATATTGCAAATTTTTCTATATAGCGAAAATTTTCCAGAAACCTAGAAAATTTCACAATTTTCGGTTTTGGGAGGTTACTTTACGAAGAAAATTTCACGATTTTTCCTCGTAAAATAACCTTTACATAGCGAAGTGCATTTTCTGTGTAACGAGCTTCTTTCTTAAGATTCAATTTTGTTCTCCCTATTTTTAAAGTATTTCTAAACATTTCAAGGGATTCTCCCTTTAACAAATTTTATGATGGTTATAAATCTTTAACTGGTTTTATTAGGTGCCTAAATCGCCGAGGGCGATAGAATTCTTGGCGTGTGCTACAAAAAGAGCAACCTTTAATCTCCATTGTTCAGTGCACCCTCAGTTGCGTTGTCTTGCGTCCCCGTCGCCCTTGAGGCCGCGGTAGCCAAGTGGTCATGTCCCCTCAGGGGGCTCACCTTCTTTTGGTGAGTACGGGTGTCACAATCCCGAGGTGCCCTAGTGATCTTTTCCTTTTCCCACGGGGTTTACTGTCTTTGGTAAACACGGGCTTCACGAACCCGGGGTACCCTAGTGATCCTTCTCTATTTTCGACCCTCTTTCTTGTCATTCAATTCATTCTTTCTTTCTCTTCCTGTCTAGACCACAGATATCAAAACAAATGTTTGGCGCAGTATAGCCGAAATCGGCTCTTGCGCCAATAAACCCCAAAATCACTCGCTCACGCCAAGTGGTCATGGTATCGGACTCGTGGCTGGTGTTTCATGAGTTCGATCACAGTACCACTGAAGACCCGCAGTGTAGGAGAACGATGCACGTTAAATCTGTCGAGAGCTCAAATATCCTCCCTTTCGTGTGGTAGTTAAGAGAGGGGGTTAGCTCAGGTGTCATCCTCATCACTTGACCATATTTCAAAATTACGAGGTATATCGCCAAAACCCCTCGTGCAGCAAAATAGTGGGACGTCAATAGTCTCTCACTCACCCCGTCTCCTTGAAACAGTCTCCCTTTATACGTAGTGTTGATTAGTCATACTGGTAACTTCGTTTCTTGTCGGCTTGAAAATGTTAAAACATAAATACTTACGAGTATCAAACAAAAAATATATTCTTCATGAAGTGGGTAAAGATGTCAAGAAAAACGATTTTGCTTTAAAATTGGGCATACCTCCAAACAGCTTATCAGCTATTATAAAGAAATTGAGATAAGTTATAAAATTATGATTTATGGAATTCTTGTTGAAAATATTTAAGAACATGTGTCTCTGATGATGTCGAAGAGGCAGTTTTGAAGTGGATATACACAATGTTCCTATTTTTGGAACTTTCGTAATTGAGAAAGATCTTAAATTAGTGTTGGTATACGAAAAATTTCAATAAAAATTCAAGAAAAGACATGGAAAAATACGCCTGAAGATATTTTTGGAACATTGCAAATATGTGAGGCGTAATATGAAGCAAAGCATTTTTTAACATGAATTCATGCAGAATGAATAGAGTTTATGAGCAATTAAATTTAAGAACGCATGTGGTAATGTATGCTTAGAATTTCTAGTTATAAAATAATTTATGTTTAAAATTACTTGTACGATTTAAACTAAAAAATTTCATTAAAATTAATTAATTTTAATATAAAAATATTTTCTTAATGTTGAGTGAGTGAATGATTTTGGGGTTTATTGGTGCAAGAGCCGATTTCGGCTATACTGCGCCAAACATTTGTTTTAATATCTGTGGTCTAGACGGGAAGAGAAAGAAAGAATGAATTGAATGACAAGAAAGAGGGTCGAAAATAGAGAAGGATCACTAGGGTACCCCGGGTTCGTGAAGCCCGTGTTTACCAAAGACAGTAAACCCCGTGGGAAAAGGAAAAGATCACTAGGGCACCTCGGGATTGTGACACCCGTACTCACCAAAAGAAGGTGAGCCCCCTGAGGGGACATGACCACTTGGTTACCGCGGCCTCAAGGGCGACGGGGATGCAAGACAACGCAACTGAGGGTGCACTGATCAATGGAGATTAAAGGTTGCTCTTTTTGTAGCACACGCCAAGAATTCTATCGCCCTCGGCGATTTAGGCACCTAATAAAACCAGTTAAAGATTTATAACCATCATAAAATTTGTTAAAGGGAGAATCCCTTGAAATGTTTAGAAATACTTTAAAAATAGGGAGAAAAAAATTGAATCTTAAGAAAGAAGCTCGTTACACAGAAAATGCACTTCGCTATGTAAAGGTTATTTTACGAGGAAAAAATGGCAATATTTAACAATTGAAGAAGCACTCAATTCTTTGTTCTTTTTATCTTTGCAAATTTTTATTTTTGAAACATGTTACTTTTGCTGTAATTTAACAAAAGTAGCATTGATTCAATAACATATATCCTCAGAATAGTAGACAAAACATAATTTATATTAAGGTATCCAACTGGCTGCGACAATTTTTTTAAAGAAGATATGGGGATTTTTTTGTTATTTTTAGATTTGTTTAGTGCATTTTAAGAAAAATGTGCTGAAATTAAGAAGAGAAAAATAAAATATTATAACTAAAATGGGTAAAAATTGACAAAAAATACCATAAACGCGGCCCATTCTGCACCAAAGGTTTATAAACAAATTTTCAATTTTTTCAATCTAATGTGTTGCTGTATTATTCAATTTCAAAGTGACCTTTAGGGTAAGAGATATTTTCTTTTTTACCAAGTCTAGAGCACTTTATCTCGGTTATTATATGAAAGTGCTTAAAAGACAGTGATTATATTCACATAAGGGGCTGTAAATTTTGTAATAAAACAGTGATTGATAAATCTGAAAGTTAAAACAATTCTTCTATTAACTTACAGAGAAAATTTCAGTTAATTATGTTCAAAACTTTTTTAGCAATCGCTGACCACGTTTGATTATTTCGTAAAATCACATTTCGAGTAAAACGCGTTTTAAAGTATGACATTTTGCTTATACTAAAACACTTGTACCTTTTGTTCTAGTAAACGGAAAGTGATAAACTTGGTATTTTTATAAAGCTAATAAGATGGCCCATAAAATAAAATCATAAAACAAATTTTAAATTTTTGGCAAAATTCACACTTTTACTGTAGTCGAATACCTTAATTTGAGTCTATTTTCGTTTCGGCAAAACTCACGAGAGAGTAAGAAGACATAGCCTAAAGGCAATTCACTTTTCGGTGTCAAATTTCCATCTATATCTGACTGTAAATTTTATCTATCTTGGTTTGAGAAGCACAAAAATAAATAGCAAAAAAATTAACTTCAATATGAAATTCCTGCTATATGATTTAATATATTTTGAATAGTATATTGCTACAAACTTGGGGTAAATAATGTTTAATTTTATCTAAAAATAGCTTAAATCAGGAGTGTCCAACCCACGGCCCCGGAGGCTGCATGTGGCCCGGAGGCTGCATTAATTTTGCGGCCTGCGAGAGTAATTACAACTTTACAAAATACGACTATTTTGTGCAATATTTTTACTTTATTTAATTAATTTATTTATTTGACAAATTTATTCCATATCTGTTTTAATTTAATTACGTTGCTTCTGTTATTGCGAATCATTCTTTTCGAAAATGAAATTTTTTTACTAACATAAATCGCTCTCAAACTTAACGGACGAAAACCTGCAACATCAATTACGATGTGCACATGCACACATTGAGATGGACATGAAAATTTGAGCGAAAGAGTTCAGGAAAAAATACCTCACTAATTAAATAAATTACAATTTATTTAAAAATTGCATTACTATTATGTTATCTATGTTTGTATTCATTAAAAACAATGAAAATAATACTAATACATCATTCTATTTTTAATTTTCACTCCTAATCTAATTTAAAGATATATATTATTTTATGCGGCCCGCGGGACTATGTTTCCCGAAGCGGCCCGCTAGTTCATTTGGGCTGGATACCTCTGGTCGAGGACATTTAACGCCTTAGCTGAATAAGGCGTTTATACACGCCAGTGGCATTTAAGAGTTTAAAGTCGTATTGTAGATTCAGCGTCAAGGTATAATATTATTGAATTGAAAACACTGTTATTGTTTGGAGGGGAGTGCGATGAAATTTAGGCTTGAATATTGGGTCGCAAATATTGAAAGTTTGAGAAGCACTGACATAACGCATTATACAAATATTTAATATTTTACAACAAATTTACCAGAATAATGCATTGGATTACGATACAGATGCCACGATCAGATATTTTTAGCTCATCCCACAGAGGAGACAGGACTCAGACAAAGCTTATACATAATTCAAAAGGAACTGTCAAAGTTATGTCTGAATACTGGGAAAATTTTAGTTATTTTCACTCTTTATTTCAGCACATGTGGCTGGAATAAATTCCAGAAACTGAGTTTAGCCATGCATTTAAAAGGAATTTAATTTATCTTATTTTGTCATTTCTTTTACATTATCAATTCGAAATGTCCGAAATACTTGATTATTGATAATTGTTTAAATTAAAAATTCAGGTAGTTTGCATTTGATTTGGAATGCAGTTATTTTATTGTATTAAGTATTTTTCAGTATACGATACGGACGATTTTTAATCTATGGTGTTTAAAGTGGTATTGAAAATTTAAATGTAAATAATTTTTTAATAAATAAAAACAAACAGTATTAAATTTTTTAAGTGTAAAACAAATTATAAGCTAAGGAAAATACTTTAAAAAAAATATTTATACCGTTCTTTTTAGGATGATTTTCTGGATTCAAATGAAAACAATTTCTCCATTAAGATTCATAAACATTTGCTTTATTCTCAAATCAATAAAATTAGAACTTTTATTTTGATCTATTACCATTAGCTCTACACCAGCGTTCTTTAAGCGTTGGGGCACGCCATCCTAAAAGGACGTAATAACGTTAAGAGGCTGGTGCGAAGATATTGAACAAAAGATTACTTAAAAAAATTATTAATTTACTGAAAGTAACAATACAAAATACATTCTGACATAACAAAAAGTAAAATACACATTTACTCTGATATAATACACTTATAAATGTATCACAGTACTGCGCAAAGTATTTTATAATTAATTCAATAATACTAAGTTAAGAAAAAGTTTATAATAATTACCAGTATCCTCATGGGCTTGTCATATATAAAATTAAATACAAAAATTAACAATTATCTTGAAAATTTATACGGTTAAAAATTAATCCCTTAACTTTCGATTAAAAGTTTGATTCGCTTGCCAATGCCACCGTTTTCGTCGTAGGCGTGAGTATGTGATGTACTAGAAGAGGGAGAAGAAAAAGGAATAAATTAGCAAATCGTCTGAAATAACTAAATCCTTCACAAATACTGTCAAGGTCCTTTTTATTGTATTCCATAGCCTTCGAAACTTTGTAATGACAACAGTGCACTGAATAGATCATACTTGGGAAAACGTATATATACGTCCGGGGCAATTAACGCTTAGGCTCTGCAAGACGCTTATATTCGCCGGTGACACTTAAGAGTTTAAACTCGTATTGTAGTTTGGCGTCACAGTATAGTATTAATGAATTCAATACATTGTTATTGTATTGGGGGGGGGCATGATGAAAATTAGGATTAAATACTGGGTCGCAAATTTTGAAACTTTGAGATGCACTGCTCTTTAGAGAAGGGTACAAAGAAAGATCGAATAGTGATGTTTTTAAATAATTTAATTGCATCTTAAATATTTTAATTATGAATTTTACCTATTACAATGTATGTATGCCATTTTCAAAAATTAAAAATTTACCCTTCCGAAAATAGTTTATTCTACGTCATTTAAATATCTGAGGATTCATTCATCTAAAGCTCAAATTAAAAAGATTAACGATACATATATGAAGGAAAGCTAAACAACTTGAAATGTAATATCGGGAAAGTTGAGGTATACTTTGAAACTTCTCTCGTCTTGTTTTCATAAAAATTCCAATTCTAAATGTAAGTAATCCTGATTTTCAAATTAATTTATAAAAAAATAGAAATATAAGCTTCCTCTTATTTCTTTAGAGAAACCTGTAACCTTTATCCGTTACTGTAACCGCTTAGTTTCTCTTAATTTTCTATAATATGTTTGACTTTTCATATATCCATCATACCCCCTTCCTCCTTTTCTCAGTGGCTTGATAGCCCAGTTTGGACCTTGGCCTTCTCAAGAAACCTTTTCTTGGTCATTCTTCTTCCTGCAAGTGTTCTCCAATTCTTAGTTCTCAAAACTAGAGATCTTACTCTAGGCCATCACAATCCATCTAAAATTGAGCCTGCCTTTTCTCCGTGTGCCAATTGGCTTAGCATTAAAGACTTTTAGTGGTGATTAGTATGTTCATTGTGACAACGTGACCTGCCTATTTACTTCATTGCATTTTGATGAAGTTAACGATGCCAGATTCTTTATATAAGTGATAGAGCTTGAAATTTGATCTTCGTCACGTTCCATTTTCCTGAGTTCCTCTAAAACAAAATCTTAAAATCTTCCTTTCGTAGATAGTTATGTTCTCATCAGTTCGAGACACAAAACAAGTTTCACATGCATAAGTTAATACTAATATTAAAAGACTTTTATACAATAGAACCTTTGTTCTTCTTTTGATTAAAATTGATTTCATATATTTTTGTATTCCTTTAAGATATCTATTAGCCATAGTAATTCTCTTTTGAATTTCAGTAGTATAGTCGTTTCTAATGTTAATGTTTGAGCCTAAATAAAAGTGAAACTGTCAACAACTTAAATTATACACTTTAATTTTAAAGAGGGAGTTGTTAAAACATGATTTAGTGCAAGACATGTATTTGGCCGTAAGCACTATATACAAATCAACAAATATAATCCTAGTCATGTAAGAATGAGATACTTAATTTCTTTGCCTTCTTAATTTTTGTGTGTAAAACAATGCTTTTCGATTTATTTCATTCTGCGGTTTATCCTCAATTTTTTTTTCTGCAATTGCAGTTTTCTGCAACTCAGAACACATCTATACTTATTTCATACCTTTTTACGTTTGCATTCTGCTTCAATACAATTAAATAAAAAAATATGCCCTGTTTTTCGTTTTCGACAGTAAATTGATAATTTATATACAAACAAAAAAAAACAATTATTTACAACAATGTAAATCATCTCAAATGTATATATGTCTATTTTTCAGTGCTCTTTTCTTTAAAATAATTTTTAAATTTTGAAATATAATGTAGATGGGCAACGAAAAGACATTATGCATTCCACATCTTGGAAATTTAAAATAACAGAAGAGGAATATTTTTAAATCGAACTTGGAGAAATTCGCAGCCTTTTTTAGGAGGCAGCTAATATTTCCAGAAAATATTATACAGCACAGAAAAAAATCTATCAGAAAGTAGATAAAACGTGTATTAAGATAAACTCATTTGAACCAGAGTAAATGAAATCGAATTGTAGAAAATGAATTTGCGTTTTCAAAGGCCTTAAATATTAACAAAACAAAAAAGAAAATTCGAAACTTTTTTCCCCTTCAGAATGCAGCGTGAGCGATTTGAAGAAAAGAAGCAGCAAATTTTCTCGAAATATAAAGAATAAGTAGGACTCAAGAGACGGTAGAAAAGTATATTTTTTTCTGACATGCATTTCTACTTTGGTTGGATAAATTTATAAAACTATTTCATAATATTAATGCTCTTCGAGAAATAGAAGTGATTAATCTTAAGTTGTGTTTTCGCACTTGCTTCTTTTCTTTTACGAAGTAAAAGGAATAAAAGTAAGATGAAATGTTCTTTGGAAAAAAGAAGCCAATTAATGTTATTCGAAAGTCTGTAAAGTATGGAAGAAAATTCTAGACATAAGCTATTTTTTCGCATAGAATTTTAATTGCCTTTGGGATGTAAGTCTTTTTAAATGGCCAGGTTTCAGACTTTCATGAAATTGAGGCTGCACACTATTTTTCAACAGACTTTAAATGTTCGATTATGTTTGTTAAGTCAAACATTTCTATATTTAATATTAAAATTTTCCATACTTGCATGAAATACATAATTAAACTTAAAAAGTTGAATATTGCTACGTTAATCGGTTTCGAGGATTTTATCCAAATGAGTCATAAAGTACAAGACAGTTAAGAGCGATGAGAATTTGTCTAAAATCCAATCCTTCAAATACAGGATCCAGCCGCAATATTCACAGAATGAATTTCAGAAAGTCTTCATACCTTCAACAGCACTCGGACACAATTATCAGTGTCTTAAATACACGTGTGTAAAAGATTATTCACAAGCATAACAGAGCTAATCGGTAATCACGCGGGTCAAGGCATGCCTATTAATCTCTAGTCAAAACAATACTGACTAATCGCTGGTCGAAACAAGACTAACTCAGTTTCGGCGACCGTATCCGTATTTATAGGGCTCGCGAATCCTTTGATAGAGATCCATTTGCGTCATAGATCGTGAAGTTAGTGAATTTCTCCATTAATTTCTAGAAGAATCCAGAGGGTGCTAAACTCGCCAAAAAGTGTTGCCAAAGTCACCAAATCTGTCACCAAGTTGCCAAATTGGTCGCCGTCACCAACTTAATCGCCAAAAATGATGCTAATTTGGCTCTATCGCCAAGATTTCGTCAAGTTCCCATTGAATCGCCATTATAATGTAAGGGAAGGCGTTGCTTGCGAATATTACAATTTTAACATAAATTAAATATAAGAGTTATATAAATGCATTACGCTTCCAAATACAGATTATTTACATTGTTTTACACGAAATTCGTAGCAATATCTATCAGCCGTTTACATATTAAAAAAGTCTAATTCCTTCAGATTTTAATTTTATTTCTGAACTAGCCTCGGTATATTCAATATTATAAATTATATTCAGTAAGATATATGGATTTACTTTTGATAATTTTTGGAAATGTTACAAATGTATTGCATTTAATTTTAATGTGTTCACTTTTTAAAATTTTTACGTAGAATTTAACTGTACTGCTATTCAATTTTTTTATCTGCAAAATAATGGGGACAGATAAAAGGAAAACTTTACGGTTTGAAACATTATTTAAGCCATCTGTCTCAGCCTTGAGTCGAAGAATTTGATTATATAATACTGTAGGTATGTTTCGTTGTACGAATTTATTTTTTCTTCCTTTGATATTTTATTTTAACCCCTTAAGTGCTCCGGGCGTAATTATATGCCTTGCTGAGGAGGTGCCATTAGTGCCCCGGACGTGTATAATCGTCCTTACAAAGGAAGAACTTTTCCATTGTGCTAGTCTGTTTAAAACTAGTCCCATGGCTTTGGAATACAATGAAATGACAATGGCAGTGTTTCTAAGGAATTTACTTATTTTGGAAAAAAGGTGGGGGAAAAATTTGAAAGAGGGCATACATCAAGAGCGATAAAATTCAAAGCTAAGCAGTGTTTCTTGTTTTTTTTTTCGTTTGAATGCGCTTTTTTCTATAATTTATTAGCTCTCATTTTCACTTACCATTTGTAATAGGAGCTTTTAAATTTTTTTACGAATAAGTGTGATAATTTTTTTTCTTTGTACGCTATCAATGAATTGAATGTAATGCGGGTTTGTGTGCACCTTGTTTAAGGATATATAGCACAATATATGTTATAATTTTTTTTTTTATTATATTGAAACACTAGATCTTAAATTTTGTATTTTCGTTTTATTACTTTATCTTTTTCTTAAAATGCAAGTAAACAATATTTAGGTTGAAAAACACTCTTCTTCTGTATCCCAAATAAATCGCGAACAACGCGCGTTTGTGCGAAAAACGGTGGCACTAGGGGTGAATTTCTTAGCTCTTCATCGGCAGTTATGGGGTTAAATTAGATATTCTAAAAGGGGATTTACTTTAATACTATATATGTATATATATATATACCGGGTGGTCATAATTAAACGACCCTACTTCAAAATTGTTTACAGACGAAACTATTGTTTAGAAAGTTGTAAAATTCTGTGTACGACATAAAAAAAGGATGGGAATTTGTTTGAGCGAATAAAAAAATAGTTCAAAATTTCACCACTAGAGGGCGCTTTTGAATGAAGGCCACATTTAGTACCGGTTTTCTATTTGTATTGTATAGCTTTTTTATCCACAGAACACGGTAACACAATAACTGACACTCATTAACAAACACAATCTCTAAAATGAACTGCAAACTTCAATTAAACTTCTTCGATGACTAATTTTCAAAGGATTTACTCGAAGGAAGACGAAAATATGCAAATTTTTTCGACGTCACACAGCAACTGTTATAAAAGCAATAAACTTTCACGGGAGATTAGTTTATTTTCAGTGTGCTCGGTATTGCTAATCAATATGTCATTACGTTTACCAGATCGAGCATTGTTAGTAAAGTTATTCTAACAAAACGATAATTCCACAATAGTTGCTCTACGGAAATTTCGGACTTTAAATGGGATGCGAAAAGTCTATTGACTGCTAAAAATCTTCGATTAATGGTAACCAAATTTGAAGAAACAGGATCGTTGAATGTTCGTTCTGGAAGAGGAAGAAAACCTGTTTCTGCGGAAGCAATAGAGAAAGTTGCACTTCAGGTGGAAGAGGACAAAGCATCCAACGTGCAGGCTAGTACAAGTGTTCGCCTTGTGGCAGAAGCATTGGATCTGCCTCGTTCAGAAGATCATGCGAAACATCCTCCGTTACTATCCATATAAGCTTCAACTTGTGCAGGAATTGCTTCCACATGATTTCGAGACTCGGCATTTGTTCTCACTGCAGTTTCTTGCTCGTTTGGAAGTTGATCCAGAATGGCCTTGGAATATCCTCTGGACAGACGAAGCACACTTTCATTTGGACGGTTTGGTGAATACTCACAACTGCCGAATTGAATAAAACAGACAATCCGCATTCCACCTTACAAGTTCCGCTACACTCATCAAAAGTAACGGTGTGGTGTGGGTTTTCTGCGTCTTTTATTCTTGGCCCGTATTTTTTTGAGGAATTAGGTGCTGGAGGTCCAGTAACATGTTATATCACTGGACAGCGATATGCATCGTTTTTACGGAATAAAATTATTCCGGATCTGCAAGCACGTCAGTGCCTTTCACGCATAATTTTTATGCAAGACTCCTCCACACATTACACGTTGTGTTAAGGACGTTCTCAAACATCACTTCACAGAAGAACGTGTGATCAGCCACTAGTTTTGTCATCTGTGGCCTCCCCGATTGCTTGACCTCAATCAATGCGATTTTTGGCTTTGAGGTCATTTAAAACAGCTGGTAAGTTGTGATCAACCAAGAACTTTACCTGATCTAAAAGACAGTACTTCACGACATGTTCTTAACATTTCCCAGAACACACTGCGGTCAACGGTGGAACATGCTATCTTACGATTTCAAACAGTAGCTGAAAATGATGGTCAACATGTTGAGCATTTATTGTTGTAACAAAATTAGTAAACTATTATAAATGTATGCTAAGTATTAATGTATGCTAAATATGATCTCCATTAAAAACGCCCTCTAGCGGCAAAATTTTAAACTAATTTTTTTTAATTCGCTCAAACAAATTCCCATCCCTTCTTTATGTCGTACACATAATTTTACAACTTTCTGAACAATAGTTTCAATAGAACAATTTTGAAGTAGGGTCATTTAATTATGAACATCCGGTATATATATATACGAGGTAAGATTCAAAAGTTCCCGGACTGAACCTATAACTTTAAAAAAATTTACCAATTAAATTGCTGGAACACATCCTTCATCGAAATAAGACGCTTAAGCAACAACACACTTTTTGCCATTGCTTATAAAGGTCATCGAAACATTGCTGGAATCATTTTTATCCATGTTCTTTAATTCAGGGTGCGATGCACTTTTAACTTCATTTGTAGATTGAAATTGAAAACCATTTCTGTGAGGTGTCATTTTTGGAAATAAGATGAAACTGTAGGGAGCATGATCAGGGGAGTAAGGAGGATATGACAAAACACTTGTTTCCGTTTTTGTAAGAAAGTCAGTGATGAGGGGGGATCGATGTACTGGAGCTTTGTCAGGCGAAAACACCCTTGACTCTTCAAACCACAATTTTGGTCTCTTATTTCGAATCGACACACGAAAACGACATATCCCAACCGATAATATAAATGCATATACCAACTGATTCTGCTACTTACGTTGTTATTTGAAGCTATCTCTTAAGGCTAGTCGGTACCCCCTATCCCGCTAATGTTAATTTGAGCATTTTTATGTACCTTTTCCACCGAAACTATTAAATGTACAGACTTAAAAAATTTTCTGTATATTAATTAGACTTTTTTTATTTAAAATGATCGGAAGCTTTTTCAAATATATTGTATAGTTTTTTCAAAAAATTTCATCGCAACAGTATCACTATGAATTTTTTGAAAAATGTCATTTTTTTTCACGATAACTGACTTTTACAAAAACATTATGGAAATATTAATAAAAGCTCCGCTCAATATATATAGTTAAATATCAGTAATATTCAGTGAAGATTGCAAGTGCTTCCGTTGAATAGGTTCTGAGAAAATGGTACACGCATTTTTAAAAACACCGTTTTGAGATAATTGCATTTTTATTATAAAATGTCACTTCATCAAAAAAATTCTGAATTACAATCTGTATTTGCACTATTTTTTTAAATATTAGCTTATTCTCAATAACTTTTAAGACTTTTTACTTATTTCTTTTACTTAGATTTCTCAGAAAATACATGTATAGCATTTTTCACTTTTAATCTATCGAGATATTTTATAGCATTTGCATCATTTTTCTCAAATTACGCATCAATTTTTGAAGAATTTTCTGTTCTGATACATTATTGTCATCCAAGTTGATTATAACTCATCATAAATACCATGTGAAAATGTGTCAATACATGAAAATATGACTTTGGTAATACATCATTATACGACATTTCGAAAAGTTTCATTAGTGTTTTATAAATTCACATGTAAACACAATTTCTTAAAGTATCAGAATTAAAAGGATTCTTAAAATATTACGAAAATGGTATCCAAAACAACAACAAGAAAACTGATTTTATGTTTCTAAACATGAAATTTGTGTATTTTTTGGTATGTAACAAGTTTTGTGCAACGAAAAAGGGCATTGCATTTTGGGATATATTTATGTACCTTTTACTAAGAAACTATTCAACACAAAGTTTAAAAATTTGTGTGTGCATTAAATAAACATTTATCTGTATACAGAAGTGGATTTTTTTAAAAAAATTGATCAGCCTGTTTAAAAATGTAATTTTTGCACAGTAGAATAATGCATTTTATAAAAATATTCCTTTTCTATGTTACGACATCTGCTTTTTAGCTAAATGTCTGAGGAATATCTCAAAAATTTCACTTCAGTATACACAATATGTATGAAATATAAAATAAAAATGTTCAGGTTCATGCATACAATAATATTATAGAATAAGAAGACACAAATTAAAAAATATAATCTTTAGAAGACAGTAATACATGATTATAGGGCATTTCGAAAAGTTTCAGTAGTGTTTTATATATTCACATGTAAACACAGTTTCTTTAAATATAAGAATTATAAAGTTTCTATAAATATTACATAAATAGTATCCGAAACAACAAGAAAACTATTTTTATATTTTTAAACATGAGATTTGTGATTTTATTTGTATATAACAAGCTTCATGCAACGCATTTTGAGATATATTTATGTACCTTTTACTATTGAACACTAAAGCTTAAAAATTTGTGTGTGCATTAAATAAACATTTATTTTTAAACAGAAATGAAATCTTTTTTTAAAAAAATTGATCAGAGCCTGATTTAAAAATATAATTTTTGTAGAGTACAATAATGAATTTAATAAAAATTTTCCTTTTCTGTGTTACAACATATGCTTTTTAACTAAATGTCTGAGGAATATTTCAAAAATTTCACTTCAGTATACACAATAATATATATGAAATATAAAATAAAAATTTCCAGTTCATATAAATACAGAAAAAAAGTAAGAACACACAATAATTTATAGAACAAGGAACACACAATTTAAAAAATTATAATTTATAGAAAAAAAGAGTAGCTTTGTATAAAATTATACCTCATCAAAAAAATCCTGCACCGCAAGCGGTTTTATCCTTATTTTTCTTAATATTATCATCTTTTTTTTCTTTAATCTTTTCTAATTTTCTTTGATTATCCAGAAAAAGCATGCTTGCTTTCATTAATATTTCCCAATCGAGAATTTTCATGTCGCTTACCGAATATTCTCCAGGTTCTACTTCCATTTTCCGAAGCTTTTTTTTAATTTGGATACATTACCATCATTAAAAGAACAAACAGCATTATAAACACCAAGTGAAAGTGTTTCAATGTGCACAAATGTTGCTTTGGGAACCAGTGATAAAATGACATTATGAAAACTTTCATTCGGGTTTTGTGTTTCTCGATGCAAACATTATTTCAACAAATCAGGATGAGAAAGATATCTAAATATAGAACGCATCGCTGCTACAACAGCAACCGGAAGACTTTTTATGTTGTAAGTTTTACCCGATTCTTCAGCCTGTTTAAATCCACACCATGAATTTTCACCGTCAGGACAAAAACAATGTTTTTATGTGCCCATTTTTTACATATACAATATTTCGAAAGAATATTGACATCTATCACCTTACCTGTATCAATGCTGGCCATAGTAACTGCACCATTTAATGATGTATAACCGTGCTTCTGATCGCTACCACAATATTATTATTACCTTCATTTTCACAAATAGCTTCCTTGGAAGCAATTTGAATGGAGTCCTCGTAAACAAATTTTACAGCGTTTGAGATTCGCTTACCGTAAGGAGAAAACCTTGTAGTTGGTTGCCGAAGATTCATTATGCTGCAAAATATTCTACCAGCTTCTGCATCTCTTCCAATAAAACAAGTAGCATATACAAACCTAGTATTTATTGTGGCAATTTGCGTTCCTTCATGAATATTTAAAAAAGAGAATTCTACATTATATGGAAAAGCACAACATTTCAGGACAAATTTCCAGCCCAATCTTAGCTTTTAAAACTTGCATGTCTAAACCTCTTTTACACATTTTACAATGAACTTCATTCTTGAAAGCAAATGCAATAATATTTTAATTCATAATGGTATTTTTAATACTTACTTTAATAAGAAGAAAAACTCTAATCAAACTTTATTTTGCACATGTCTCCTTTGAGTCATGTGTATGTCCAGCTTGAGGATTGACATTACTGATGTTAGTATTTGACGTAATGTTACTATGATTGATATTATTCCTATCTTCTTAAAATGTACCTTTATGTTCTTTTTAAATATTTTTTTCCATCTAAATATAAAAAAAATTTTTTTTTTTAAAAATCAAAATTTTAAAATTTGTGAATTTTAGAAATTTTATACATTTAATTTAAAAACCCAAACACGATAAAAACGTGTATGCACTCCAAAATAGGTAAACAACCCTAATAGTTACGCTTGCAGTCAATCTACAGTTAATTGCGTATGAATGAATAAAACAGAGAGTGGCTTTGGAAAAGCTTCCCAGATTTAAAAGGTCAATGTTTATATTTCTATCTGTCAAAGGGGGCGCGGCTCATCAGCTGAATATTTTTTAAAAATCATTTTAACATACTTTTAATTAGTAAAATGGCAAGTACGTTACATCATTGGAAAGGTCCTGATTTCGGGATTTTAGAAATATCAAAAACTCAAAATCGACTTCCCGAAGGTGTTTACCCTAATGACTGCCCTTAAATACCGCTGAAGAGACCTTTTGGATGTTTCCAGCGGTGCGGGAAGTCTAAGGACGTTAAAGGCATCCATCGTCTTCGACATTTTCCCTGCCTTGTCTGAAGCATCGATGACTCTTAAAAGCTTGCATTCGTTTTAATGTATCGCTTCTTCAACGTTTCGTAAGTCTCTGTAGCAGTCTTCTCCAATCGAACACAAAATTTGACATTCATTCTCTGCTCAACAAACGCCACATTTTAGCAATCGTCGATTACAAAATGCACCCGCCTACAAAATATGACGCCGTGGCAAGCCGTGGACCCCGTGGTTTCTGAAAAACCGCTTTTAGAAAAAGGGGAGAACGCAGAAACACACGCGTTACCGTAATCACTCAACTGCAAAAATATTTCGCGTTATATGTCCAGTCCGGGAACTTTTGAATCATATCTCGTATATACAAATAGAAAAAACAGACGTATTGAAAGGAAAGTAGACTCTATGTAGAGAGAAGAAATGTGATTCACTCATTTATTCACACATTAAGAAGTTTTCGGAACTATATATATTCAAATTCGACAAGCATAATTCTTTTGTTGACTAGGGATCCACTTAGACAGAGTTTCTTAGAGAACGACTCCCAAAGAGGTTTGCGGGGGGCGTTATAGACAAAGAACAAACTGTAAATTTAGCTAGAATGTTTCTCTTGTTGAATAAGGATTCTCTAATGGAGATTTTTTTTATAGAAATCGTATCTTAGTAAGAAGTACAGGGGCGTTACAGGTAAGACAAATTCAATAGAAGTTAAATTTGACAGGCATGTTTCCTTCCTTAAGTAGAAAGTTGCCGATTGCGGGTTTTGTGGAAATAATCTCTCAAGAAGGCTAGAGGGGCGTAAAAGAAAAAAAACCGTTCGTTTTTAGAAATTTAAGTTCGGTTTAAGTGGATGGCAAACGGCTAATTTTTTTATATGCTCTAAAATCCTAAATTAACGTAGTTTTCTATTTTTAAATTTACACAGCATATAAAAAAATGCATAAAAATATATGACTGAATATTAAAAGATATAGTGCAAAATTCAGCATGATAATTAATGATATAGCATTACACTTCCATTAGTTACCTTTTTATTACTTGCCGGCTTAAGCATGCATCATGATTTTTACAGCATAGTAATTTGATTTAATTCCACTTTTTGAGATGAAAAATACTTCATTACAATAATAATTATATATGCTAGAAAAACAATTAAAATATCTATACTAAAAATTAGGTTTTAATATTATTAATAAATATTAAAGATAATCGATTTATATCAGTGATTATGACATATAGATTCTATATGTTTGTTTATACTAGAATTTTATCAATAATAATTGCAGCTCTTTCTTTAAAAATAGATCCAAAATAATTTCCTATATTACTGCAATTTTTATAATTACAAAGAGTTTTAACAATGTTCAACTTCTTCAGCTCAGATTTCTGTACCAATTCTATTTTGATCTACTTCGTGTTTTTATCTTACAAATATGAGTCTTCATCTTTGAATAATTCTTCCAGATCGTCACTCAATATATATTGTTCAGATTTAGTTCTGATATTTCGCACCAATATTGTCATCAGTGGGATTGTTATCTTTTTCAAAATGAATCTATATGCTCCTCAATTGACCATGTCTATCATCCTGTATTCAATCTTTATTTCTTTTCATCAAATAATTCTTGAAGTAAGGATATGAAATGACTTTCCATTTTTTAACAAACTTTTTAAAGTCATAATTCCATAGTTACGCGTTGCTTTTTACTTAAGAAGGAAAAATAACAAGGCTTAACTAATTCTGTGGCAATGATTTAGGACTTCAGATTAGAGAACCTTTTTTAAGAGAAAGAAGTTGATGTTCAACCACAAATCATTTATTCATAAAATGTCTCGAATTAAAAGGAAATCGAAAGAATTATAACATAGATAACGGTTTTCCTTACTTAAGAATATAGCCACACACACAATATGCAAAAATTTAAGTTTGGAATGTTCTATGAAATGAATATATTAAAACAAATTGGTAATATATTTATACCAATAAGGTTAAATTATAAAATCATATATATATATGTTATAAGTTTGATTTATTGAAACCTTCTGCAATATTTTAAATGAAATAGTCATAATAACTTAATATAATTAAACTAATTTTTACTCTGATTCCTGCATTTTAAGAAAGAACTAAAGATTATTAGAATTACAACATTTCTGACACTAATTTAACATTTCACAGTTTCAAATGTATTTGCAATTTAACAAAAATATTGAAGAATATTTGATATCTGGTAATTTTTATGTTAAATTGTTTTACTTGTTAATTTTTTTGATTAAATATGTATAAACTCATTCAACTTATAAACAATTATTTATCCTTTTTCTTCTCTTTTTGTTATGCGTTCTAAGTAAATATTTAATGTTATTAAAGTTCTCCGAAACAAAATATGTTTACAAATAAATTTTCGCATTATAAATTGATGAAAAATGAATTTTGTAAAAGTTTGGGATAAGTAGAAAATTGTTTCTAATATATACATATTATTCATTTTATTTTGAAATTCAAATCCGGATATTAAAATTCCAAGTAGTTTTTATTCTAAATTCGATTACCAAAATGAAGATAAATAATATGATGGAAATGTCTTTTATTTAATAAATAAATTGTAAATATATTCTACCTTCCAATAGTAGTATATCATATAATGTAAAAAGTATAAAGCTCGATAATATACTCTAATATTTTATTTTGTTAAAACTAATCAATAAAGCTTCAAAAGTAATCAAATTATTAAGATACATTGTTGAAACTTAAATAGAAAATGTACATAATATTTAAAATGTGAAATTTTTAATGTCTATAGATAGGTTCTTTGGGCTTCATTTGGTAAATATCTTCGAAGTAGATAATAATATCCTGACAAGAAAAAAATTTTAAACAAGGGGGAAATAAAGAGTATATTCAATTACTTTTAGAATCCTTATATTCAATAATCATAGTATATTTATTGAGTTTTCTTCTATTTCGAGGAGGATGAAAACATTGAAAAAATTTAACCTATTTTTCTTGGATCTACGACTCATAAATTTGTGTTCTAACTACGGCTTGATAGTTATTTTTTTTAATAATATTACTTTAAACACATTTGATAAAGTCTAGAGGAAACGAACAGTTGTAGTATTTTTTCGTTAAATGTTATATTAACTTCTTTTTGACTAAATCAGAATGTAAATAAAATCGAATAATTACCATAATTATCGGTGCAAAATATTAAACTGTAGTATAAAAGATTACACTCACAGTATTTCAATAAAAAAAATGTTAGGTTAAAGTCAAAATTACAGAAAAAAAACATAATTCCAATGCCCTAACTTAATTTTTCTTTATTAATATGCTGAAATAAAATAGAAAGATAAAATAAAAATTAAAAATAATTTTCATCGTCAGAGCTCAGGTGCCTCCATCTGGAGAGGAAACTGGGCGTCAAAATTACTTGCGGCAATTGGTGTCGCCTATACGGTGCCGCACTAAAAAGTGATATCAGCTCCTGGGGGTTGAACCAGGTCTGCAAAGGTAAAAAAATACCAATACGCAGCCCCATTAGAAAAAAAATTAATACTGTAATCACTTTTGTCTTAATATCTGTAGCTGACTGTACGAAGCAACAAAAGTACCCTCTAGTGACTCTACCTTCGGTAGAGGCAAGGTGAGAAGAGGCAACGGGATCGCTATGGAAAACCAAACATATTTTTTGGCCATTATTTTTGTTAATGAAACATGTTGTCTTTGAGTAACCCAAGTTAAATTAATGGAGAGGTCATTGAACTCAACCCCAGATTAAATACTTTTAGTTTAATCTTTAACATCCAAAGTTCTAGGATACTCAAGTTAACTTGTAAAATTCTTATTCGTTAACAACAGTGAGCGGGTCTATCCACGTTTTTCCTAATAATCCTCTTGGGTAATTACTTTCTTTAAATATAATTTAATTGAAAAATTCCTCCCGATGAAGAAGACGCGATATATGTAAATTATGTTGGGTATTTAAGTATTAGCTTTCGTGTTCGAGAGTGAGGTTAGAAGCTAAAGAATAGCGATGAAGATAAAAGTAAGATAAATGTAAAGTTAGGCGAGAGCACTTCGTAGATTATTTGATTAATATTGAAGATTGACGATTTGGTCAATTAGTTATTAAATGGGATTCGGTTGGTTTGGATTATATTACTTTAGGAATTATCTTCGAATATAAGAAGGTGCATTGCCCAGACTTGCTACGTGTAAGTGATCCGATTTAACATTATATCTCCGATTATCTCGCCTACTTCGCTATTGCTCCCATATTTATCAGTTGGTGCATTTCTTAACTTGGGTTGTTGAATTTGCGTCGTTGTTGAGAACTGTAAATAAATTATGTTGTTTTGAATAAGGCTAGTTTTCGCTCACACCAAACAGCGCTTGATGTCTCTGGAATGGAATTCAAGATGGCGGCCTAGCTGTAAGAAAATCCTCAAGAAGATAATTTTAAAGAATTGTTTTGAAATACATTGAAATATATTTTAAATGAAGAGTATGAGGAAGAGATTGAGAATAACCAAGACCAATCAATAAATAATGAATATAAGTATAATTATATTAAAAAGTTACTGTGTGCTAATATTAATAGTATGCAATATAATAATCTTATAATATACTTTAATAGTAATTATATATAATATTCATACAGTATGTGATGATTTAAAAATAATTATTATTTATTATAATAATCATAATATAACTTAATAGTAATTATAAAAATAATAATCATCGTATTGTAATATAATAAAAATTATACATAAGAATACTCATGTAGTATAATTATAAATTAATAACATAATTATAAATAAATAACAAAAATAAAATAATTATAAATAAATAACATATGCAGTAACATTTTTAAAATATTTATAAATAACGATTATTTGATTATAACATATCATAATAATAATTGTATTTTTACATTATATTATTGATAAAATAATTACATAATATATATTAAAATTAATAATGAACATCATTTAAAAAGTACTGAAAACGTGAAATATTCCAAAAACGGCAAGTTCCTTCAACGAAATTCATCAAACAAAGGTTGTTCAAAAAAGTATTTTTAAAAAGTAAAATAAAGTGAAAATGGACGATTTTTATAGCAATAATTAAAAGTATAACACGGGCCGTGGGTAGCCCAGTGGGGTTAGAGCATCGCTCTCGAGACTGGAAGGTCTGGGTTCAATGCCCTATATCCTCCGAGTGCACACGGAGAACGTGCTCATTAAATCAGTGGGTCCTAATGGTGTCGCCATCTATCGTGTTGTACCGAGCAAAATCGTACTGTCACCTTAATGGTGCTCAAAGCTAAGGCTAACGACAGGCGTAAAGTTCTAGTGCTTAGCCGCGATGAATTTCGTGAACCTTGATCTGATGTTACTGTCGATCAGGTGGCATAAGCAACAACAAAAGTACAACACTCATTGTTTTAAAAAAAAAAATCCTAGTATTCACCTATGATATTAGCAATATCCGCAATCGAAAATAGCATTAAATAAAACAGAAGACTGAAATAATAGCTAGATTCGGAAATGCGATGAAAAAGGTTAAATTGTTAAAGAAATCGAATTAAAATTGTCTGAAATTAACAGGTTTACCGCGGGAACAAAACCAATAAAAATTATTTCTAATATACGTTATCTTCATGGTAACCACATCACCAGTCGATGAAATTATCAAAGTAACCATATTGTAATGTTTATCGCCCATCTTGGAGAACATAAACAACTTATCACGTGCTTTGTGATATCAAACTAGCACTTAATTATGATATAATTTCATCTTCCAAGTTATAATTTTAATAATAAAAATTGATAATTAATGTTTTTATGATGCTATATAACTTCTTCATTCATTGTTTCTATTAATTCCTCAAATGGTCATTTGTAATCAATCTACAATTGCAGCACACATTACGAAATATGTCGTTAAGGGCAATTTTGGTACACATTCTTACTTGTACTATGTAAGTTGTACAAGTAAGTTGTACCTCGTAGTTGGCAGTGAATTGGTTAAACCTTCGAGTAAAACTTTTTGTGTATAACTTAGGAAAAGTGATTGAAGGATATTCATTTTGGTTACCGTAAAATAATTAAGAAGAGTTAGGTGCAACTTGACCACATTTTACATTTTTTTTTCTAACTACAGCTTATTATAAGAATTAAGATTATATAGCAATTGTTTAGAAAAGCAAAATAGATCAGAAACGCAGCTTGGGACAGTACTGTTGAAGAAATATTTGAACACATCAAACATTTTGTTTGTCTTTGTCACTTTTGTAATTTCAGGATAGATTAGAGTTCCCAAACTACACTTAAAGTTTAATTAACTCAAACCATGATTACCAACCTTCCAGACAGAGTTCAAATATCTTTAGACCAGTGGCCAATTAACGATAACCCCTTGATTAAATTTTACTCAGTAACTTGCTAGGAACTATTGCACTGAAATTTCGAATTATCAGAACAATTAAAATGCTACTATAGTGTACAGAGTCAAAATACATTGCATTTTAACTATCAATATATTTGCTAATTATATTGTATTTATTTTCTGAATACATAGACTTTTTTAGCAAGTAATATGTTACAAAAAAGCAAAGTTAAAGAAAATGTTTCATTAGCATTATTAATAATCATCATAATTTTCAACAACAGAAATAATGGCGAGGGCAACCAGCGAACTTTACGATATTGAACAAAGATTCATGTCATGATTTTGCTAGACTTTTTAAGATTTAATATTTTACATATACCATATTTTTTTGAATCTAAGCCGCAATGGATTTCTGCTGCATCCCAAATTCAACGCGCTTTTGTAGAAAAATAAAAAATAAGAAAAAATAGTGTCAAAAAACGTATTTATATTCGATATTCAAGAAATTAAAAAAAATAAACTCGGAACTAATTAGAACTGAATAATTAATTTAAAAATTATCAGTTTTAAAAACTTTTAAATACATATATGAAACTGTAATTACTCTAACGTTTGTACTTTGTTCAATTTTACTCAAACCAATGCATTTGTTTGCTTTCGGTTCTAAGAATCACTCTATTTTTCAATAGCATTAACTTTTAAAAAAAGTTCTGCTTAGCTTCGAAAAAATACGGTTCATTCAAATTTTATTGTCAGTGAAGCAGGTATTTTTTTAAAATATAATTCAAACTAAAAATAACATTTAATTTCCTGAAACAGAAATAATAATATAACTGATAATGAGTAATAGTGATACAAAGTAAAATATTTTAGCAAGGTAATTTGTGTGAAATAAATGTTTTTTGTATAAAAAAATACTACAGATGTTTTCAACTTTTTCACCAGAATTCGCGAAACATCAAAAGGAGAAATGGTGAACCATTTTTAAGACTTTTGCTTAGCCTTATATAAGTCTTAACTTATGATAGCTTTCCGAACTTTTTTTCAACATCAAAACTTTTACACTCCAGCATCTCATGAATTTAGTCTTTTCTTTCAAAGGTAAAGATGAAAGTATAAAATCACAAACTGAAATAATATTTTTTGTCCCCCAAATTCTTAAAGAGATCAAATGTCATGGCTTGCATTGGATTTAGGGAATAAACTCTTCGGAGCTTTTGCCACCACGTTAGGCTTAACTGAAGATACCCTACATTATTATCTTTTATATTCTTTTTTCATTCCTATCATTTCTCTCTTTCACAATTGTTCCATTAGAAAAGTTTGTTGAAGTGTTTGGAAAAGTTCTTTGATTTTGAAGCTGAAATGAGTTCACACTTCATATGAATAAAAGGAGAAATATTAAAATGAAACTTCAAAGGATATGAAAAACAGGTAGAACACTTTCTTTCAGGATTAGAGAGTGCTTAGAAGTTTTCGAAAACGACCGAAAGAGTTCTGGGAGAAGAAGATATATATATCACTTTTATGCTGGCGAAAAAAGTATTTGATAAAAGAGTTTTGTAATTTATTCATGTTTCTGTTACAAAAGCCTTTTCTTTTGTAATTTATGATATAGCTAACATTTTAAAAACTGATTTTATAATAATGTTTTTAGACATCAACTTTTGTTTTAATAGTCATTTACTTGTAAAAACCAACAAAGTATAGAAATGTTTTTTGATGAATTTAAAACACAGGAAAATATTCATAAGAGTTTCAGTTATATTGTTACTTAAACATAGTATTTTGAAAATGGTTTTTCTAAGATTTTTCTTAGCCTAAACTTAGTTTGTGATAATGGTAGACATGTTTTTCACAACTAATCATTGGAATCTATGTTTGTAACCAAAAGAAATCAGTAATTTTTGTGTAATAGTTAATTATATTTAAAGTTCATTCACTGATTTTCACATTTCAATATTTATTTGCAAGATAAAGGTGCAGTTTATTTAAACTTTTGGGTATTGTTGTTTAAAGTTACTTAGGAAACTTTGTTTTACACAACCCCTTAACTGCAATCAGCGTATATATCCGTTTTGCTCTACCGATGCATTTAGTGCTCCGGACGTATATATACGTCCTTTTGAAATGCAACTCTTTTCTTCTCACTTTTTCAGTACAATTATTCCGAAGGGTGTGGAATACAATAAAATGATCTGACAGTGCTTGCGAAGGATTTATTTCAGAGAAATATTTGCTTCTGCTTTTTGTCCCCCTTCCAATACACCGCATACTGGCATCAATGTTAAAAACGGTGGCAATATGGAGCGAACCGCGTAAATTGTAATCATCAGTTACGGGTAAATATCTCAAAAATTTAAGCATTTACATTTATTTAGCTGCAACTAACACATTTGGAATACACATAGATTGTTTCATTGTGTTTGCTTTTTATTTAAAATTTGGAAACCATACTCGTACTTTCTAATAAATATCTTTGAACTCATATTTAAGTTTATAAATATTTTAAAATGTTATAATTTAATGTTTTTTAATGTTTATAAATGTTTTGCTTCCGTAAAGGCAATTATTACAGGGGGAAAAATAATGAAATTATTTGTACTGTTTTTGTTGCGTCATCTTTTCTATGGTAAACTAATGCTTTGTTCCGAAATCCTCTTTTAATTAAGAACCAAATACACTGTGGTGTTCTTCAAACCTTCAACTGGTTATTTCTCATTCATTTATTTTGAAGCCTTTATTTATTGAAATCTTCTTTTTTTGTATTGTTTAATGCTTGGCGCTTTCCAGATTAGCTTTCCTTAATGATAGGTTATTACATTCAAATTAATTGAACCCCACATTTTAGGTCCTAAGTGTGTAACTGTTTTGACTTGCATAGCATCTGTTTTTGTTTTAATATTTTGTAACGTAGTCAATAAGGACAATACGTGAATTAATATCTGCCCGCATGATATGACGAGTCTTAAAAATGCATTAGATTAAAACAGAAATAATGCCAGAACGCGGACATGTCCACTCAATAACTGTTGACATCGGAATTGATCTTGTTATTTTACATTATTTATTAAAGCTCCATTAGATCCCTATTTATTCAAAAAATATTTATTAGGCTATTGTACGGTAATTAACAAAAAATATCATTTTTTTTGCTCTTAGGAACAAAAATACATTACCCTTGATACATTTTAATTTTTGCAACACTTATGAGGAGAAAATTGAATACCGAATACAATTTGACCTTAAATGACAACAAATAAATAACACATAATAAATGGAAAAAATGAAAATAAATTTAATAATTTTATCTTTAGGGGCAAACATTTTATTTCCGAATGAAAAAGATTTTAAGTGTAAAAATTTTAAGTCATTTTCTACAAAAATCTTACTTTTGAAGTCTTTTAAAAATTATAAATCTGTTAAAAAAACTAATATTTTAGCTATTTCCTTCTTTGTATTGAATTTATGCACCATTTTTGTTTTTACTGCATTGCCCATTTTTAGATTCCTTAAATAATTTCGAAGAAATTCTTGCCATTAGAGTTTTTCAGGTAATGCAAACTCCAGAAAAATACATTCAGCAGATTAAAAAGTTTTCAGCTTTCAGTTTTTTTTTCTCTTGCAGATTATTACTCTAGGTTTTTTATTTTTGTTTTTTTTCATGAATTTAAAATTAAATTATTCATTCCATCTTTCTATTTCTTCTTTTTAGTCAAAACATTTCATCATATTAAATATATTTGTAATATATATATATGCATTAATGGTTTTTGAAATTAAAATTATTCAAGATAGAATTTGTATTTTACGGCCAATCTTGCCTTGTATAAATAACAAAATTTTAATATAATTATTTTTAAAGAAAACATGTAATCTTCTGAAGATTATTAATATTTAATACGACAAAAATGGAAGAGATTTGATAATTCAAACTTTCGGAAGTTAGAAATTTTGTTTAAATAAAGAATATTTAATATATACTCCTTATAATATTATTTTATATTTAAACTGTATTCGCAAGATTTTTTCTCATATGTAAATTAAAAGAAAACAATAATCTATATAATTCTTAAATTACTATAACTCTGCAGACTACAATAACACACTGAACAGAAAATTACTCTTCAGAGGTTACTGCATTTGCCTAACAAATTCAATCTGTACGATAGTAGAGCTCTCAAGTATTTTATTTTAACATAATGCTAATTGCTAGTTATCTCTCTCTCTCTGTATATATATATGTATATATATATATATGTCAGGTTTGAAAAGATTAGTTTTAAAATTAAGGGAGTAAGAAATAAAAATAGAGCGAACTCTTTATCATCGCGTAAGGATTTGTGGGTAAATAAGCCTATTTAAAGGTGGAGCAAGCGCAGGCGAACGCGCACTGTAGAGAAGTAGCTGGTGGACTCCTGGCCGGATTACCGTCTATTGTTCTATGGTGTTGCGCGCCTAAGGGACGCCATGTTGGATATTAGATTATTTTTGAAGAATAAAAAGGAGTAACTGTTAAAGATGCCTCATCACTTAACCCGCAGGCCTGGGGCCTGTCATATATCTAATGATACTTGTGTATATTAGAAATCACTTCACTCCAACACCTTTCAACCGATCACTATAAAAATCGGCATAGTATGTATTTTTTTATGAAGAAGGTTTTGGGCATTCCTCTTTGTTGCAGCTTCTCACCAGGTGGCGCTACAGCAAAGCAACTTTTGTACCGTTCATTCAACTGCCAAGTTGCCTTTATCATTAATATTTTGCTATGTTTCCGTTAAATCACTATTATGTTTGAAAATGTGGTGTTGCTTGCAAACATTATAGTTTTAACTTAAAATATATATATATATATATATATAAATACAACAGCAAGGAATATTAACGTATTACACACCCAGATATAAATTATTTACACTATTTTAAGCATTAATTACATACAATTTGTTTCAATGTGTTACTTTTTCTGAGCAGAGAAGATGCTTTCAAAAATTTTGTTCACAAGAGAGTTACGGGGCGTTATAAATAAAAAAAAAAAACATTTTTTATGAGCTATTAGAACTTCAGACAAAAGAATTTAACAAATATTGATTTTTTTTTCTTTTGTTAAGCTGAGGTATGCAAAAATCTTTTTATTATTATTTTTGTTTTATTTTCAATTCACGTAAAATTAACCCAGTAAAAACGTCTTTATCCTTAAATCTGTATTATTTAGTTTTTCAATTTACCCATGTGAAGAACAAGTATACGAGCTAGTATTTATACAAAGATATTGGTGTATTCCAGGCTTAAAATAATTCTACGCTTCTTATATCATCTAACGCAAGCATCTAACCATTTCAATTGAAAATATTTTACAATGAACAATTTACAATATATTTTATGTTTCTATTTCTTATTTCTTTAGAAACAATTTTCACAGTACTTGTAGTGTTTTATAATACGTATAGGTCTATTTCGTAAAATATGGAAGTTTTTATCATCATATGAGTTTAATTGAGATATTTATATCTACACACTCACACACATAATTAAAATATGAACGTAAGAATTGATTCTAAAGAAAAATATTAACCTATGCTGGAACCTATGGAATTAGGAAAAGCTAGACGGAAGTTTTCAGCAGATTATCTACTTAATATGAAAGATTGACGATTCGTCAATCTGATAATTATATCGGATTGGCGTTGACTTGAAGTAGTTTAACTTAAAACGTATCTTCGACTATTGAATTGTGTACGTCTAAGACATTCCTAAAGTAAGTTATTATATACGAGGGTTGAGTAAAATTCATGTCAACTATATTTTCTCTTGAAGATACCAGTCCGTTTGGAAAATGTGTCATATACAGACGAAATGACAAGGTGTTAACTACATGTGTGGACAATGAATAGCATTGAAATATCGTAACACACTAATTTATTACGGCAGTATACAGGACAATATGGCCTTCACGATGAAAAATGACAACACAGTACACATAAGCTGTTGACATGACGATGCGTTTGTTGTGCGTTTCTCGATCTGTCTTTGTTGTCTCGATCATCCGTCTTCATCCATGAGCTGCTTGATGACGGAACGTGCCAAGTCGGCCCGCACACTGACCGGTCGTCCCGAACGTTGATGATGACTGGTTGACACACGTCCTTGCTGAAACTTTCCTACCACTGTGCTACTGTACGGTATGGTAGGGCATTATTCCCAAGGGCTTCCACAAATTCATTGTGGCATTCCATCTCATTTCTTCATCGGAGAACGGCTATTTTGATGTAAGCGCGCTACTCAATACGGGTTACTTCCATCTCACACGGCACTAACCAAATGACTGATTTCACAGCCCTCGCTGCGCTACTACCAGCTATCATAGAACCATATGTTGTTCTACATACACATTATGCCAGCAGAACTTCCCCATGACTTATATACTTTGTGATTCGTTCACATACCTGCAAGAAAAAAATAATTGCCGTGACATATTCCCCAACCCTCGTATATATCGTCTTCCTCACCCTTGCTCCCATAATTAGTTTAAGGTGCATTTACTAATCTTGGCTTGTTCAAATTTGTTAGGTTGTTGAAACTTGTAAATAAATTGTGTTTCTTTTGACCTATGACTAATCTTCCTTCTAACTCTCGCACGCTGATGGTTGGGACAGACCAACCATCACAAGAGGACTTTATTAATTTACTTCTATATCATACTACTATTTAGTTCTGTGGTGTATTATGATGTAAAATCGTTTAGTTAGTACTTTCTGCTGTTTAACAGCAATTCTTATTTGTAAATATAATTCACATTATTTTAGAACTGTAGAGAAATGAAATAGATAATAATATATTAAATGTACGTTTCTATATTTATTAAAAATACTTGAAACACTAATAGCAATGAATGAAATTCATTCGAATGTTACAAAGGATATTTTAATATACAAGAACAACAACTTTAAAAGACTAATATTTATACCTGTTATTATAGAAGTTAGTTTTATACTAACAATTGCCGATAGTTGTCTGCGCTTTGATCTCAATTAGATCTCAAGCTAGATTCTTATGCAACTATATTTCCATCTACATTCTAAACTTCTGCAATACTCTGTTCTCTTGATCACACAACACATGTTAGATATTCACCGATGTTTGAATCTACCTGCACATCAAAGGCTATTACTGGATATGTATGTCTATAATACTTGAGATGATGTAAAACACTTGGTCTGACATCGAGTACTGTCTGAACACTCTACAAGCTGCAAAGGAACATTATATATAAGCTTGTGGATTAATAGAATTATCTTTAAGCTATATAAGTACATTATATGGGGGTTTTATGTATGTAAATATTCATAAGATTTCAGTCTCATAATTCTATAAAGATTTGTTAAATTTGCACGGTCAAATTTATCAAAATGAAAAAAAAAATTGCTCATAATTTATTTTATTATTGCTTTTCTCAATAAAAATGAAGATATCCAGTAAATAATGTATCTTAATTTATTTTATGCTCTGGTCTGAAGTGAAAGTGATACATTAAGAGATAAGACTTTAGATATAGGAGTGAAATATTTTTTCATGTTAATGTTTTATCCTGGATAAGTCTAGATCTTTGGTCGTAAAAGCGAGTGGCCGTGGGAGCCTATAGTGGTTATTGTCTCCACCTCGTGGTTTATGTAGTCGATTCTTGGGTTCGAGTTTTGATGTCACTGATGAATAAGGGTTTAGAGAAGGCTGCAGTAGCTTAGTGGTCAAGGGTACGGACTCGCGACCGGCGTGTCATGAGTTCGAGACCACTACTACTGAAGGTCCCCCATGTAAGGAAGTGATGCTCGTTAAATCTGTTGAGAGCTCGAAGGTCCTCCCGTTAACGTGGTGCAACAGTTAGGAGAGAGGGGTGCCAGCTCAAGTGTCATCTTCGTCACTTCACCATGGTTCAAAATAACGAGGTCCGTCTCCAAAAACCTTTGAATAGCTGAATAGATAGTATTAACTCACTCATCCAAACGTTAGTATTCACTCATTCACCCAAACAATATTCACTTACTCACCTAATAGTTTAGATGGGATGATGCATTTTAAATATGTTGTGTCTCCAAGTTCTCACGTTTGTGTGGCATGGAAGTTTGTAGAGAGGGAGGGTGTTAGCTCAGGTGTTGTCCTTGGGACTTGACTTTGCTTCAAATTAACGAATTACGCTACGAAAAGCCTTTTTGTTGCTTCATAGTTAGCGTTAACAAACATTCACTCACTGGTGAAGGCGATATTTCAATCAAAATGCTTGGAATTTCCTATTTTCTGTATTGTAATAGCCTTTCTTCCGTAATATTTTCATATTAGTAATTCCTAAAAGAGAACTTTCCAATAATAGTGTTTTAATATAATACTATGATAATCAAATGCACCAGTTAAAAACTAATCAATATACGTAAGAGTTGCCTAAATGAAAAGTGGATAAGTTCAATAAAACGAAAGATTTTGTTGGAAATAAAAATAAATTTTTTCTGGAGGGTTGTAACACAAGTTCAGTCGTTTCGGCAGCAGTTCTTTGTCTTCACTCTGAAAAGAACGTGGTTAATTCCTGAGGAAGTTTTGCTCAGCCTCCTTCACTTCATCGTCGAAATACAAACGTTATGCAGTCTTAAGTAGCGTAAATGGCTAGAAGTCACAGGGTGACAAATTAGGATGGTACCGTGGGTGTTCTAACATTTTCCAACGGATATTTTAAAGTTGCCTTGGTTTCACAGGTGACATGTGGTCGAATAATGTCATGGAGAATCAATATCGTTTGCTGCCCATTCTCGAAAACTTTTACACCAACTGCTCCAGGACGTTTGACCTAAGCAATGCTCACCAAAAACTGCAACTATTTGTCAGTTATTCGCATTAAACTCACCTTCTGCAATCAGAAACCATCCTTCCGCACGTTGTTCCGATGTGGTCGCATTCTTATATGGCACGGCTTTACTTTCGATTAATTTCCTCTACCACTAACAGGTTTCATTGTTAAACATCGTATGCAGTGTTTGTTCACTTACTACTGTCCTGTGTGTCCCTGTTGGGTGGCACTGATGCAGTTGCTCTATTTCTAAAGCAATCTCATATGTCCACTTTCCAATTGGGCAACCCCTATACAGAGTCCGGCATATTAACCTCTCCTGTTCAAAAGACAGTTACAAGCAAACAGAACAAGATACAGAGGAAAGATTTTTTATTGGTGAACAACAAATATGATGCCATTTTACATTAATTGGTCTCAAAAATTATGCCCGCTAAATGCCGTTCTGAAATGGTGACATATTGATTAAGTCTTTCCCGAAAGTTGTTTATAGTTTTTCGTGTAATTTCCGGTGAAATGGCAATCACTGCCTAGGTAATTGCCTCCTTTAGTGCTTGCAGGGTTGTAGGACGATGTTTGTACATTTGAGGGGTATCTTCTGCCCACTAGAAATTTTTTAAATTTATTGACAGTGTCTGACAAATGGAAGTGGGCCTCATGAGACAAAATCAAAATAGCGCCAGAGGGAATATTCTGAAGAACTTTGGGGAAAGACTTCACCAGTGGAGGATACTATTTATCGAACATAATTTTTAAAACCAATTGATGTAAAATGGTATCGAATTTGTTGTTCACCAATAAAAGACTTTTCACTGTATCTTATTTTGTTTGTTTGTAACTGCATTTTGAAACAGAGGAGGTTAATATGCCGGACCCTGTATATATGCGCTTAAGATTTATGTTTCAGAAATTATCATCAAGTTCTATATATTCATCATTTTTTTTTATCTCAAAGAATGTGGTTCATGATGGTTGTATATTTTACTATAAGCGTCCAGAAATTCTTCTGCAGAATATATTTATATATTTGCAAAAGTGTATCTATACAAGGGCGTAACGAATAGAATGTCTTTCTACATGAAACCTTTGACGTCATTTATTGAACGAGTATAAATAAAGTCATTTATTATTGGTCAATGCATTCAGAATGATTTATTGCTTGCCTTTGCCTTTAATTTATTTCACTCTTGTTTCTTAGCCTAGTGCTATATGATAAATAGTTGTTCAGTCATAGAAAATACTACGATATCCATAACTATCAAGAGTAGAATTCATATGAGTGCATTAAGATCACTTAGAGAATGTTTTATGATATTTCCCCAGACAACTGGTAATGATACTCAGCTAAGTTGTGGGGAGTAATTGTGTTTCCTGAATCGGAACGGCAAAAGTGACAGAATTCTTATTTCTACCATGGTTCTAATAGTTAATATTTCGTGTAATAACTAAATTTATATAAGTAATAATTTTCATATACTTAAATTCAAATGCTTTCCTTCATAATGTTATTTGTGAAACAATACCTTTTCGTCCATAACCTCTGTCACAATGATTTAATATATACAACATTGAACATAATTTAATTTTTTGTTTAAGTGTTTAAATTTCTCACCCGCAGAATTGCAATTACAATTTGTGAACATATTTGAGAGTTTATCGATTATTATACACTCAGCTCTTTTTTTTACAAGGTAGATACGTTCCTTCTACCTTCTCTTAGTCTTCTAAAACAAACGTCCCTTTCTTATTTAAATTTCACGATTACTTTATTTTTTTGACAGTCTTGTAGTTTGAGGATCATTGAAAATTTATTGATGTGGCCCCTGGATCATTTTGGATTTATTGATATCGTCCCATGCTATAAACGTTGAAGACCCCTATTTTAGCCAAAAATGGCGAGTTACGTTGATCGGGGCTCGAGGATTTTATGCAAAATCAGTCGTAAACAACAAGTCGGTTCTTTAAGAGCGATTAGAATTTATTGTCGGAAATCAATCCTTCAAAACACAGGATTCAACAGCAAAATTCACGGAATAAATGTCAGAAGGATTTCACACCTTCAACAGCACTGAGACACAATTATCAGTATCTAAAATACACGTATATTCACCAGCACAGCCGAGCTAATCAAAACCAGACTGACTGTTACGGTGAGTATCGCTCTATTTATAGCCGTGGTCGAAACTTCGAGAAAGATGCGCTTGCGTCATAGATCGGGAAATTAGTGGATTTCTCCACTAATTTCTAGAAGAATCTAAACACCCGAAATCGACAAAAAAGGTCACCAAGTTGGTCGCCAAGTTCCTATTGAATCGGCATTATAACGTAAGGGACGGCGTTGCTTGTGAATATTACAATTTTATCATGAAATAAATATAGCATAGAGTAATATAAATGCATTACATATCCAAATACCGATTATTTACGCTATTTTATACAAAATTCGTAAGAATACGTTAAAATTTACTAAAATATTTTGTCAATTAATATTCACAAGTTTCAAAAGTGTCTTCTGCACCATCTAAATTTCAGATATGAGGAAATTCTTAAAATAATCGTACCTTTTTAAACCATTCAATTTTTAGTTATTGTTATTTATTGTCTGTGCTTTCGTTATTTTAACAAAAATTTAGTGACATTACTCATTAGTATATATGATTAAAAATAATATAGATATATAAAAAATCATAATTGATAATAATTATTGGAGAATCATTCGTAAATATTCCGTGTTTTAAACTGCTCCTTAAGAGAAATCTTTAAAAATGTTAAATTTCTATTTCCACATTTTTTAATAATTTGAAACATAATTATTTTAGAGCAGTTACTAAACAATATATTTATAAGCTGCATATAAAAATAAGCCCCTGTAGTCTTATAAATGTATGGATGTCTGTGGAAATATATTTACAAAATTTTGAAAGAATTTCAAAAAATAATCTAAAAAAGTAATCTATTTATAGAAAATATTTTCGGTATATATAATATACAGACGATAGCCCTGAAACCGAAACACTATTTGAAATTTAATTATGTATAAATTAAGGTTTACAAGTCTTTTAAGAAAGGCTTAGAGAAGTAATACTATACATATATGCATTCGGGTGTGTTTACATGCAGTTACACTACATACTGAGGAGATTTAGGATTAAACCTGATAAGATTAATACCAAATGTTGAAAATTTGTTATTAAACCACCAGATCCAATGCCTCCGTTGAAAACATTGGTTTGTAGCTCAAATATTTTATGCAATAGTTATTTTATGTATTAATCAAATTTTAATTTAATTTATTAACATCAGTTTCTTAAATCTTAAACAACGTATTTCACAACTGTTAAAAATTTAGCTCTTTTAAAGTAAGTAGTAGTACCAGCAGTCACAAAAACATTTTTGTTGATAAATTTTCAAAAAATTGTTATTAGGTAAGCAGGGACTACCGAAAATAAAAAAAACATCGCAAGGGGTCTATGAGACAAGCAAGTTTGGGAATCTTTGTTCTAAACCTTGCATAATTTTAAGATATCCGAATACTTGCGAAAAGGTTTTTCAAAAAAATGAAGATATGGAGATTTTTTCGTGGTTTTTAGACTTGCTTAGTACATTTTAGGAAAAATAAGCTAAAATTAAGTAGAGAAAAATTTATTATTACTGAAACGGGAAAAAATTAGTCAAAATTAACAAAAAAATTACATGAAAACCAGTCATTCAGTACCAAAAGTTTATGAGCAAATTTTAAATTTTTCAATTCTGGTGTGTTGCTATGTTATTTCTTTTTGAAATGACCTTTAGGATAAGAGAGATTTTAATTTGTGCAAAAACTAGAGCACTTTATCCTATTTATTATATGAAATTGTTGAAAAAAAACAGTGATTATATTCACATAAGAAACTGTAAAAATTGTAATCAAACAGTGATTGATAAAAATGAAAGTTAAAACACTTCTAATGCTGTACAGAACATACACAAAACATTTCAGTTAATTATTTTCAAATCTTTTTGAGCAATCGCTGTCTGCTTTTGATCATTTTCAAAAAATCCCATTTCGAGTAAGAACACGTTTTAAAGTATGACATCTTGCTTAAAGTAAAGGTATCTGCTTTTACTAAAACACTTGTAGTGTTTGTTCTAATGAATGGAAAATAATAAACTTGGTATTTCTATAAAACTAATAAAATGGTCTATAAAATACAATCATACAAAAATTGTCATGTTTTGGAAAAATTCACAATTTTAGGGTATTATGTTACTTTAAAGTGGATATTTATTAATAGTAAATAATTATAACCATATTTTAATAATGTATAACTTTTCATACAATGAAGCCTAGATATTCAGAAATTAATAAAAAACACATTAAGGGACTGGGATAGGTTTTTTTTTATGTTAACAGCTATAAAAAATTACCAATTTATAAAAAAAATATTCCTATTTATTTTACAATTCCACACACTTAGTACTCTTCTATTTTTCAGAAGCTTCCATTTCTTCTATTTCCGCTTGCCTTTTTTCACTCTCAGAATAAGAAATCCAGATCTTAAGTAAGGAACACTACTGGATAGAATTCTTCTCGTAGAAAAGATATGAAGAAATAAACCAAAGTACATAAAACTCTCTGAGACCGCATGGATCCAATCCCTATCCCTTCGCATTGGAGGTTTTTTCCTTACTGTTTGTCCAAGTGACAAATGCACAGTTGATGGATTACTTGGTTGACCCAAATTTACACGGGTAGACATCTTTTCCAATCCATTGGTCTAAACTGCTGCAATAGAGGCCATAACACGTTAAGTAATTTTTTTCTGGTTGTCTTGTTTTGATTTTAAGTTGAAAGTGTTAATTTATATGGTTAAAGTGTTACTATTGAAACACAATATTGCTTAATTAATAGCCACTAATTTAGCATGAAAGACTGAATCCTATATAGGGTTTTCTAACATATCGGTTTTTGAAGAAGTGATAATAGCATACAAATCTGTTATCAATAAATTCTGGCTGGTGGAATAGTATTATATAGGCTACCGCTAAAGCTCGAAAGCCGTTAAAGTGCAGATTAACTGATTTTCTAAGTTAAAGTACGGAATCAAGAGTTTCCGCATTTTAACTAGGTAAGGTTTCCATATCGTTTAAGCTAAAAAATGTCTCTCATTTTCTTTCTGTACGAAATTTTGATTGAACGAAGACTCATCCCAGAATAGTTTATTCTGAACTTTTAGAATTAGAGTGCAAGAGAAAGAAAATGTATTCGATTACATATTCCTTGGGTTAATTTATAATAAATTTAATTACGTCAACTAGTATCTTCTGAAAACAAATTAAATGCTCACTGTTTCAATAGGAAACAGAATGTTCCCTAAATTTCGTAGTTCACTAAACCTTCACCCCCCCCCTTATTTTAATATCACGTTAAACCATTTGATTATTTGCATTGCAGTTTTTCAATTGATTCGTGATCTATTATATCAACTAATGTGCTGATTGTTCGATTATTCTAACTTCCTTCTTTAGACATGACAAAATAAACAACATTTAACGTAAGAACGTATAGAAACGTTTCTGTGGTTTCATCAATGATCTTATTTTACCTTTAACGAGTCCTCAGTAGGTATTGTGCAGATTATCAAGGTAATTCGAGAGAGGAAACAATCGTCCGCATTTTAACGGATCACTAATTAATGTGCAGATTACCTAGCTAATCTGGAGATAAACTGATCTCTACATTTGGCATTAATGTAACGTATTTATTAATCTCTATACTAGAGAGACAGAAATTATTTGAACATTAAACATAAAGGAAAAAGATGGACGCTGCAATACTATAAACAATGCTGACTTAGGACACCTCTTAATAAGTTGCCTAAAAGTGGGGTTTAACTATTTTTATGGCTCACCTCCTTTCCCGCCTTTCTGTTTATAATACTCAGCAAAATTATATTGAGAAGAATACATAAAATCTCTAAATTCATTTTAAGAGAAAAATGTATCTTACCTAAACATGCATTTAAAAGTGCTTAGATACTGATACATAAATGAACAATAAGCAAGTTATTGTCAGATTTAAGGTCCAAAATGCAGAATCAAAGCTATAAAACTGGCAGAATTGTAATATAGCATTAGATGTAAAATTATTTTACTAAAATAATTATAAACTATTTAAGTTAAATACTAAAATTATAGAAGTAACATTAAGAATATATTTTGTATTTGTCTTCACTGTAATAATAAGGATAAAAATCACACATATGCCTTGATATTTTCTCTAATATAATTCCTTAGAAGAAATATGTTTATCATTCGAGGCAATAATTATTAATGCCATTTGCTCCACTTAATTTCTTTCCAGATGTTGAGATATTTTAATTTTATTTTTATATAACTATAGATAAATTTATTTGCATAATTTCTTTCTCTTTAAATCCAAATCCTCTAGTTTTATTCAGTCTTCTCCAATTCAATTAAAACTCTATTATCATTTTCTTAAAAATTAAATGGAGGCATGAATTATAATATTCTTATATATCGTAAAATCCGACGTATAACGCGCCCATTCAACACAAAAAATGAGATCGAAATTTATGAATGCACGTTGTACGCATGTATATTTTTTTTTTAAAAAAAATTGAGTATTAGGGAAAAAATTAAACATTGAAATACGGTTTTTAAAAAAAAACACAACCTTCTTTATGAACATAAAGAGTTGTAGTTTCTAGTAGTGTACTATTTTTTTTCTAAAGATAGAAGTCATTTATTTGTGGTATTATTCCAAAGTTTACATTTCAGGTTTCTTCGTAAAAAAGAGGATGTGTACGGCGAATATACCTAAAAATTAAAAATTGCTGCTTGAAAGTATAGTGTACATCATACGCCGATTTCAGGCTAAGTGTCATTCATCCAAATGTTTCAAAATTAAAATTTAGATACTTTTTGTACGTGTTTTGTGTGAGCCAATTACTATTCATTAATCTATAAATATATACGTGCACGAATATATTTTTTTCGCGAAGTACAAGTCAATTTTTGTGTAATAATACCAATCTACATGAATGCGCATAACTCTGACACTTAAGTTGATATACTTTGGATTTTAATTAATGTTTTTTGTTCGAGAACATAACTCCTTTCTGGGATATATAAATTAATTTATGACTTTTGCGTGCTTTCTAGAAATCTACCAGACTTCTTAAGCTTCAAAATATAGCTTGAAAATTATATCTAACGTTCTTTACATAAAATTAATACTCCAAGCGTTTTCATAGAGAGAGTCAATCTGCATTTTTATTCTTTCTACTCAACTGAATATTATGAAACAACGCCAGATCACCAAAGATAATATTACACATTTGCCAGATTACTAAAGGTATAAAATTAATCGTTTGATATTACGCCAATAATAAACGAATACTATTCATAAAATATTTTTAGATTTACCGTATAATGACAATAATATTTCTGGAAAGAAGAACAAATTTGTCCCAATAAAGTGCTATTTTTTATTGTAGGCCTTTTCGTATCTGTGTGTGACCAGCTAAATTTTAACATCAGATAAGTCTTTAAAAATAAATTCTTTCTTTGTTTTTAATGCATAAAATATGAATTAATTCCATTGTTATTAAAATACTTGTGGTTCAGAACTCAAAACAGGACACCTATAAATAAAAATCATGGTCATCGAAATAAGTTATCTTTATTCTCAATTCAAACTTCAATCCTGGACATTACAACTGAACTGTAACCGTCCTCTTCTCTAAATCTCAGGAGCTGCAAGCTCAGAGCTTAACCTTGAAGGGCGATTATAAATGTTCTGAACTTCGAAAATTCTCCCCGGTCTCCTTAATGTGTCAGAAAAGCGATGGATAGTCTTTCAGGTAAGCCACTCTTCGGTTAAGCTTAATTTATTCTGGATTTATGGTATGCATTTACTTCAGGTGCTAAACTTAGAGGCTATTGCGGTTGGAATAAGAGCTTTCAAGCGGGGAACTTTGTATTTAGTGAATTCTGCTGCGTACTTATATAAAATGGTGATAATTACATTGAAGTTACGAAAAACCTCTTGTAATAATTAATTGTGTTTATACAAGAAAATTAATTCAAATGTTATGAAAAAGGAAATTTCTTTAAGTAATATTTTTCCAGGTTGGGTTTACATGAGAAGAATGTGGTTTTTAAAGTGAAAATATATTTAAAGGTGCGTTTTTGTCATTTTCAATAGTGCTTTTTGTTCTAACTATGTCTTTCAATATTGTTACTAAATTTGTATATAATCAATGTTTAAAATAATATAAATAATTTGTATCTGAATGTTTAATACGTTAATATTACTTTCTGTTGTATTTATGTTATGATAAAAATTGTAGTATTTACAAGCAAGGACGTTGTAACGGGTCTATCAGCATACCTACTAATAATCCTCTTTGGAAAAATCTTTCTTTAAATGTTATTTAATTGAAAACTTTCTCTCTAAGAAGAAGACGTGACCCATGTAAATTGTGTCGTGTATTTAAGTATTAACTTTCAAGTTTGAGGGAGAGAGGTTAGGAGCTAAATGGTAGCAGTGTAGGGTGATAGGAAAATAGATGAAAGTGTTTAGTAGCTTATCTGCTTAAAAATTAAGATTGACTATTTGTCAATTAGATAATAATTCGTATTAGCATTGGTTTGAAGTAGTTTAACTTAGAACGTATCTTCAATTATTGGAATGTGTACGGATAAGACATAAAGTTTAAGAGAGCGTCGATAGCGAATATTACAATTTTCATCAGGAAATGATATTAAGGTATTAAACATCCAGATAATAATTATTTAAGCTATTTTAAGCATTAATTACAAAAAAATATAAAAATGCTATTAATTTAGTTAAAATAAGAACTGAATGTTTAGATAGAGTTTAAAAAATGAGTCCTTTAGTATTGATTGAGCCGATTTAAAACAATTTATAACTATAACACATGTTAAGAATATTTAACTAAATAGTAGTTAAATCAGTTCTATAATGTAGACTTTATTTAAATTGTAAAATATATTAATCACACACACACACAATCTCTGCCTAGTCTGAATTTCATACTTTCATTTGTAGTAATTAATTAACTGGTAGTAAGAAGATTATTTGAACTGCAGAAAAGAAGGGAATTCAATTATTCGTATAGCAACGGAATATTCAATAATTGCGGACGCTTTATTGAGTTTTCCGTAACTCATAGCAATTGAAAACCTTTGCTAAAAATTAACAAACCCTTCTTCCGCTCGAACTGACACAAGATTAATTGTTTTAACAAGTGCTAACCATTTAAATCCTTACCGAAATGGAACTTTAGACCTGCTACAGAACTCGAAAGAAATTAAAATTCCGCATCGAAGTAATTTTCTCTTTTGAAGTTACTTACTGATTTCTAAAATATTCTTCGGTCAAATCAAAACCTTTCAAAAGACTTATAATTGATTAGTAAGGTAATTTATTAAAATTCCTGAAAGTTTTCTGGGATGAGCGATTCTGAATTGGAAAATGCGTTCTATGCTTCAGAAGATTTGAGTAATTTATATTAAATTATCTGGATGTTCGAAGTATCGATGTCTTTTTCTCAAGCTTGTGCCATTTCTTTTCGTTTGAAATATAAAAAAAACGATTAATAAAATTGTATTTTTTATGCTATATTTTTTGATTAAATATACCCATTTCGTAGTTTAAATAATAAATGATGATTGAACTTTAGTTATAATTTTAACTCTTTTTAATCCTATATATTTATAATGAAAATCGTTTAACACGAGACTAGGGGGACTGAAATATTTTTTCGAGTTAAAGAATATTATTACAAATGAAACAAAAAAAAAGTTTTTTAGAATCAATTTTATTTAAATGAATATATATATCTATATATATAAAGGAGAAAAGCGACTGACTGACTAATCACGATATCTCTGGAACTATTCAACCTACAGACTTGAAATTTTGTAGACGTGTTCCTTTCATAGAGTAGACATCAGCTAAGAACAGATTTTCCGAAATTCTAAACGCAAGGGGCGTTACGGGGAGTTAAGGGGTGTTATAATATATTGTTTCCATGTATAAACTACTCAATGTACAATTTTGAAATTGCGTAAGAAGATTCCTTTCATACAGTAGAGATCCGCTACAAAATGAGTTTGGTGAAAGTCGACCTCCAAGTGGCGTTGCAGGGGCTTAGGGGGCGTTATAAATAATTATTTCCATTTTTAAACTATTAGACGCACAGTCTTTATATTTGATAAATAGATTTCTTTCATAGAGTAGAGATCAGCTATAAGAAGGTTTCGTGAAAACAGATCTCTAAGTGGAGTTGCGGGGGATTAAGTGGGTAATAGATAAATATTTTCGTTTTTAAACTACTTCACCTACCTGCTTGAAAATTGGTAGGTAAGTTTTTTCATGGAGTAAATATCCTCTACAAAACGGGTTTGGGGAAAATTGACCCCCAAGGGGTGTTGCGGGGGGTTAGGGGCAGATATAAATAATTATTTCTATTTTTAAACTATTAGACGCACAGTCTTGAAATTTGGTAAGCAGATTCCTTTCATAGGATAGAGATACACTACAAAATTTGTTTTGTGAAAATCGATCCCTAGGTGGCGTTGCGGGGGTTCAAGGGGCGTTATTGATAATTTTTTTTTTAGCATTTTTAATTTATTGGACGCACAGTCTTCAAATTTTGCTAAGCAGATTCCTTTCATAGAGAATGCAATTCCCCTACAAAATGGGTTTTGTGAAAACAGACTCTGAAGAGGCGTTGCGGGGGCTTAAAAGGCGTTATAGATAATTATCCCCATTTTTAAACTATTAGACGTACAGTCTTGAAATTTGATAAGCAGATTCCTTTCATAAAGTAGAGAACCGCTGCAAAATGGGTTTCGCGAATATCAACTACTAAGTTTAATTTCGGGAGATTAAGAGGCGTAATCGATAAATATTTCCATTTTTAAACTATTTGATCATCCTCTTGAAAATTGGTAGGCATGTTCCTTTCATGGAATAGAGTTCCTCTAACAAAGAGTAAACCGAAAATTGACCCCTAAGGATGTTTGCGAGGGGTCAAGAGGAGTTAAAGAAAAAAATTCATGTTTTAATTCTTAGACCCATATGCTTGAAATTTGTTAAGCGTTTCTTTTGTTGAATAGGGATCCCCTAAGAATGCATTTTAAGCAAATCAAGTTCTGGGGGGGGGGCAGGGGGTTACTGGAACGTATTGACAAAAAAAATTCCTTTTATCGAGCTACAAGGACTATAATAATGAAATTTGGTTTGCATTTTTCTTTTGTTGAATTGAAATCTGCTAAGAGCGGTTATTTTGGAAAACGGCTCTCAACGGGATTACGGGGATATTGATAGTAAAACTTTTGTTTTTTTAAGTTAGATTTAGACTTGAAATTTGGCTTGCATGTTCAATTTACGGAGTTGAAATCCACCGAAAATTGGTTTTGTGGGAATCCCCTTGGTTTTTGGGTTACGAAAGAGCAAACATCATTCTATACTTCAATTTTAGAGATTTTTAGAAAATACAAATTAGATGAGTTCTGTCCTTTTTTAATTTTTTTTTTTTTGTCAACAGGCGACAGTTAAAGGTATAAGTATATTTTTCAATACAATCGAACTCTTAATATGCTAGGACTTAGATATCAATAATTTATACATATATATTATCAGTAAAAATTTATAAAACATCATGAAATACCCAGCGAAGCGGGCGGGTAACTGCTAGTATATATATATATATATGCAATCAAAATCAATCAGCAAAAATATTCATACGAACTTAATGAAATTTAGTACACAATTTTCAAGTTAATTATGTTTAATAATGTAGATTTCGCTATACAGAAATCTTTAGTTATTACAGTGCTAACAATACCTAAATCCTTAGTTAGTATAGAATTAGTTTTTCAGTTTTTTGTTTGTCTTCTGTTCTTGATCAACAACATTAAGACTTCATTTAAGCATAATAGCAATTTTCTTCCTCCCTCTTTAACTCTTTGTTATTGTGCTCGTAAAATATCGTCTTAAAAATGTAAATCAAATTCACTGATGACTCAAACTGCGATGTACTCGTCATCGAATTCCAAAGTTAACAGAAAAGAGATGAGGTGTTTTGATGCAGCGTTTGTAGGAGTCGATATGGTGAAAGTATGTTAAACAAACAAAATTGGCTCATCCATAGGCTTTTCCGAAAGGATTTAAAAACAAAGTTAGTGTATGAAACATGTGACCTCTTTTTCATTTCGCATCCCTTTTAAAAATCATCTGCGAGGCTGCTGTTTTCCGTATTTGGTTCTTTCCCAGAACAGAAATATTTTCGAGAAAAGCAATTTTCGCTTCGTGTTTCGAGAAAGAAATGCATGAGAACACATAGTAATTGGTCGAAACCATTGTATTATTTCGTGTTAACCGATTTTTCGGCTTAAGGGGTCTGAGGGGTGTTAACAATTTTTTTTTTCGAATTTTCGAAAAAAATATATCTTGTTCTTCATTTTTTTCTGAACATTTTGATACTAACCACGTGGCAATACTCTAAAAACTTCGAAAGTTATTCAAAAAATTGCAAACAGCAATTTAGTCATAACAACTTTTAAATGGACACATGCCACGCCCATTTATTTTTAAATTTAGGCATACCTTTCATTTTTCTGTTTTTAATAAGCCTCATGAAATATTTTAAGCGCTTGAGTTGATCAGAAGGAAGCCTGCAACTCAACAGATTCATTCTGCTGTGTTTTGATTCTGTTGTGTTTATTTTAGCGAACGTTTTTTTAAAACGCTTATCTAAAGCGAAGATATTTGTTGTTTTATTCTGAAATGTCGTTGGGCAATGCCCAAAGAACAGATTTAGAGGAAATAAATATTTAAAGGTAAGTGACTCACATGTTACAGATATGAAAGATACGAGGAAGTGTGTAGAAATGAAAAGTACAAGTAAGTGTGCCGAAATGAAAAATGCTTCTAGTAAAAAACTTTCAGGAATTCAGACTTCATTAAAGTCAAATCTTGTTAAGGTAAGTGAAAACTTCAAAGAATATCGTATTTTTGATTTTATTTAAACCTTAGCTCTATTTTGTCAGTATCATGCTGTTTAAAATGTCATAAACCATTAACAATTAATGAAAAATCCACTCGTGGTTTATGTTCGAATTTTGAAATACATTGTAAAAAATGTGGGAGTATTTGTACTTTTTCAAGCTGTGAAAACATTGGGAATAAAAATAATGCTCCAGAAATTAACAGAAGATCTATTTTAGCAATGGGATGCATAGGTCAAGGTTTAGAGTCATTAAAAACCTTTTGTTCTGTAATGAGTCTTCCTAATCCTGTTGAACAAAAATCATATGATGTTATTAATAATAAACTTTCACTTGTTATGAAGGAAGTCGCCGATGAAAGCATGAACAGGGCAGCTGTCGAAGAAAATTCTTCGTTACCTGATAACATTTTAACGGTAAGTGGTGATGGGACCTGGAAGACGAGAGGACATTCATCGTTGATTGGAGTATGTACTCTAATGGGGCCGAAACAGGTAAGGTTTTGGATAGGGAAGTGTTGTCCTCATTTTGCAAATGAAGCGACAGTTATAAAGGGGTAAAGTTTGGTATCAAGTACAATAAATGGCAAAGAGCGCATAAGATTTCACGTAGAAAAAATTATTCTGGCTCTGCTGGTAAGATGGAGGTTGACGGGATGTTGAGGATTTTTAATCGATCAGAAAAGCTTCACAACCTGAAATATTCGAACTACATTGGAGATGGCGACACAAAAACATTCAATGCCCTTTCTGAAAACAATCCATACGGCGATGACCATCTTATTCAGAAAATAGAATGTGTATGCCATGTGCAAAAGAGAATGGGTACAAGACTTAGGAAGCTTAAATTAGTATATGGTAAGAAGAAATTATCTGATGGTAAAACTATAGGCGGTAAAGGTAGGTTAACTGATAGTTTAATTGATAAGCTTGCGCATTACTATGGTAATGCTATTCGATGCAATTCTACTAGTGTAAAGGAAATGCGGAAAGCCATTTGGGCTGTTTGGGGTCATTCTTGCAGCACCGATGATGAACCGATGCACTGATTTTGTCCTACAAATCCAAATACATAGTGTAAGTATAATGCCGCAATTAATAATAATTTTCAAAATTATAAACACAAACCCTCAGTTGCGAAAGCTGTTCGAGATGTAATTAAGCCTGTATTTGCAGACTTATCTCATCTGGCACTCCTGAAGAAATGCTTAGGAGGTAAGACACAGAATCCTAATGAAAGTTTAAATTCATTAATCTGGAAGTTTTGTCCGAAGACGATTGATTCTAGCCTTCAGATTGCAGGGATTGCTGCAAATCTAGCAACCAGAATTTTTAATGATGGAAATCAAATACTTATTACTATTTTAGAGAAATTTGGCTTAAAAATTAACAAAAATGTTTGTGTGTCCCTGGCTGAACGTGACAATCGTCGAATCTTTACGTCAAGAAAGAGGAGCTCAACGTCATCGTTTGAAGCTCGCAGAGAAAAAAATTAAAAAGAGTACAGAAATTGAGCTGTTTGAGGAACAGGAAGGCATATCCTATGATCCTGGAGCATTTTAGCATGTAAGTTTTAAAATTTATTTTCTGAAATTCAATTTAAAACTTTAAAGCCTTTTTTCTCAGTTTGTGTTTTTTTCACTTACGCGCATTGCGTTTAAAAAACTATCATACTTTGATGCATAAAACTTTACAGAATTATAAAATCTATCATAATCTTTAAATCCTAGCTATTTATAGTATTACATATTTGTAATTTTTTGAAAAAATTCAAAAAAATTAAATTTTTGGAAAAAATTTTTTAAAATGTACTTTTTTTATTTTTTAAAAATATTATTTTTTATTCTTTTTATATCTAATCGCTACCATCTAATAAGGCTATATTTGACTTTATAAATCAACTTATTGCTAGTAATTAGAATTATTATTTCAGAAAATATCATGCGCGTCGTAAAAGTTACTATTTGTTTCTTACAAAAATTTTTCTTATATTTATGTGCTTATTATTTTTAAAATTATGATTATATTATAGACATTTTATACTTTTTTGAAACTTTATTCCTTTATAAAAAATGTGTAAAAGAATCAAATTATTTCATTTTAACCTCAAAGAATTATTTCTAGTCGAAAATTGTTCATATTTTGTGCTCTCGAAACATTTTTAGCACCCCTGATTAGACCCCTTAAGAGTTTGCACGTTAAACGTATTTCGCTGTATTTACTAAATTGACATAAATCTAATAAACCAAAGCGGTAAGAAGAAACATAACAATACACTATCTTTCAAAAATAATATAAAGCTATTAGTATTATATCAAATTTGTATCCTTATGAACTAAGATTCTATGGTTGAACCAGCGTTTCTCAAATTGTGGGGCGCGACCCCCTGGGTGGACGTAATAACTCTAAGAGGGGAGCGCGAGTATATTGAAAATTCTCAAAGAAAAGATTATTTATAAAACATTAATTTTCTTAAAGGAAGCAAAACAATATACATTCTGACATAATAAAAAATTAATACACATTTACACTGATATAATAAACTTATAAATGTATCAGTACTGCACGATGTATTTTATAATTAAATTAACAATATTGCCGTATAAAGGAAGAAGTGCATTCATTCACTGTAGCTCGTTCGTTAGAGCACTGACCCATCGATCGCTGATTCGAAACCGAGCCAGTGCGTTTTCATCCAAAGACTAGAGCTTTAATTTTAAAGTATTGTTTATTATTTTTCTTTTCTAATAAATGCGTGTTAAATCTAACCGTGTAGTTATTTCAATCTTCTTGACAATATTATAAAAACAATTTTTATAATTGCAGTGACCCCATGAGCTTTTCATACATAAAATTATATGAAAAAATAACACTTATCTTGATAATTTGTACGGTTTATAATTAATCCCTAACTACCGATAAAAACTACTCGATTCGTTACCCAATGTCCCCGTTTTCCACGTAGGCAGGGGGTGAAAAAGAATAAATAAGCAGATATTCTGAAATAAGTAAATCCTTCGCAAATACTGTGTCAAGGTCCATTTATTGTAACCCAAAGCCTTCGGAATAATTTTATGGATAGCAGCGCACATAAAAGATTATACTTCGCAAAGACGTATATATACGTCCGGAACAATCAAAGTTTTGATTGAGTGAGACGTTTATATACGCCAGTGTCCCTTAAAGGTTAAAAGTAGTATTGCAGCTTTAGCGTCAAAATATAGTATTATTTAATCCAATACATTGTTATTTTAAGGAAGGAGGGGGGGGTGATGCAAATTATGATTGAATATTGCGTCACAAATTCAAGCCCTTGGTTAAACTTATTATAAAAGCCGACCAACTTTCCCTCATTTTTGTCTTTACCACTCATCTTTAAGGAAGATACATTTGTGTAAGAATAAGACTCTGTTACTAACGAATATAGACATAATACTAGAAGAATAATTCTAAAAATATTATAGCTTAGTTACCGATGTGAAATATGAAGTAAAATAATTAATGCATGTGCCTAAAATATAAAATTAGGTACATAAATAAATTTAATTGTAAGTTCTCATAAGATAGTGAATACAATATGCCTACTTAAGTCCCTTGCTACTTTCTTAACTCTGGAACGGCCCCTACTGTATTCATTAAAGGAGTATAGAGTAAAGTAGCCATGGTTGAATGGAGCCACCTGGTGGTAAACTGCGGAATTATCATTTCTATCTTGAAAGCGGAACGAGATAGTGCAGGGTTTCCGAACCTTATTTCCCGTCTGTGCGAATCTGACAAACTGAAAATTGCTGATGAGTGCAGTTAAAAAAAAAGCATAGCTATTCTTTTTTTATACAATCATAAGCATCATAAACAATATCCTACACTAAAATGGTAACAAAAAAAAATTCAAAATAGACACATTGAATGTGTTTTTTGGCATTTTATATTCTCCACAAATATTTCAAAGTCAGAGGAGTATAAGAATATTCCAAATCTTATAGAATCTTCAAGATTGATACCGTTAAATCGAGACTGATTGTCGATTTAACGCATAGATTCCCAACCATTTTTGAACTAGCGCCCCCTTTTCTAGTAAATATTTCGATACCGCCCCTTTTTCTAGTGAATATTTCGACACCGCCCCTTTTTCTAGTGAATATTTCGACACCGCCCCCTCCCCCTCTAGAGAAATAAGAGTGTATGTAATACATGGTGAAAACACGAGTTATGTTTTAAAAAATATCCTATTATACTAAAAGAATATATTTTTTAATTTAATTTTTTTCTAAAGCCCCAATTATTTTACTTACGAATCTGAAATATCTATTGCAGCAAATATATTTAAATGTGTAATATTATATATTTTAGTCATAGGTAGGATATATATATTGTTGGAATTGAAACCGCTACTGAATTTCATCTTTATTTAAAAGAGTGGAATAAGAGTTTTAGCTTACCTGTTAAAAAGACACGCATGGGTTTTGATGATACGAAGTAATTCATAAAATAAACTGTTGCTTTCAAAATAAATATAAACTGACAGTTTCAACCTTTAAAGAATCACGTTAATTCCTGGGTAACATATTCAATTATGTTTCTTAGATAACATACGTAATGAAATGCAGTAAACAAAACTTTTTCTACTGCCCACAGACAAAGATAACGCGTGCACTACAGAAATTAAAATGCACTATATCATTCAATTAATTTACGTTTGAATGTAATGTCATATTTTTCATCCACTTCCCTAACTACCGAAATATGTGAATTTTCGTACATGTGATATAGAAATGATTTAAATACATACAATCAACATAAGGTAAACAGTATTAAAGTTTACTTTTGTTAGTACATAATCAGCGAGTTTTTTTTAAAGTCTTTTTTGGTTAATCTGATCAAGCCCCTCCGTGCCATCTCAACGCAAACTTATTTTTTCTGGGTCTTTTACCGCCCCCCTGAAAGCCTCAAAGGTCCACAAGGGGCCGTTATCACCTACTTTGAGAACCTATGATTTAAAGGAAAACAACGATTCACATAAATATGCGGAACCAAAACGGGATTTTAATTTGTAAACTCCTTTTTTCAAAAGTGGATATTTTTATTCCAAATATGTTCACTAAGTCCGCATGATTCAATACAATACCTATCTGAATATTTAAAATCTCATCGTTAATTGAAGATACCTTTTTGCTAAATAATTTTTCTATGAGATTTGCAACTTCAAAAATATTAATTTAAGGACTGAATGGGTTTACACAAAATGAAGTTATTGACTCAATAATCGAAAATTGCTCGAATCTATTTCCGAAATGTTCCAAAACCTTCTAAAGATGACCAATAAATAAATTTGAGTCAAACGAATATTCTCCAATGGCTTATTTTTATTCGAGAAAAATGATCGAGCATGGTTGATATTGATATAGTATACATGTGTCCAAAAACTAAGCGTGATTGATAATTATGCGAATAAAGAAGGAACTGTAAATCAGAATTGCGGGAAACGTGATATGCGAGTGTAAAATGGTTATAAAATAAGGAAACAAATCAAAAGAATGATAATAATTAATTTTATTTTCCAACGTAGCAGTTTGAAAGAAAACTGAGCAAAGCAAGGATTCACACTTTAAAGAAAAAATGAAAGAAAACATATCAAATACTGATAATGCAGTTTAATAAGGCGTGTGGTCACCTCTGACAGACAGGCACGCTGCACAGAGATATACCATACTTGCTATGAGATAATGAATGAGTTGTGGGCTCAAATGGTTCCAAGCTTCTTGGAGAGTTCTCTTCAGTTCTGTAACAGAGCTTGGTGGGGGCGAAAGGGCTGCAATTTGTCTACCGAGCATATCCCATACATGCTCGATAGGATTAAAATCAGGAGAGTTCGCAGGCCACGACATGCGCTGGATGTTTTCCGTTTCAAGGAAGTCATCAATCAGCGCCTCTCGGTGACATGGCGCATTATCATCCGTGAATATGAAGTGAGAACAGACAGCACCTCGAAAAAAGCGAACATAAGGCTCAAGAACTTCGTCTCTGTACCTTTGAGCAGTCACAGAACCCGTATAAAAAAAATGGAGGTCTGTGCGGCCGTCCATCATGATGCCTGCGAATATCATTACTCCCCTTGATGGAAAATGGTGTCTTTCCGTTATGTTTCTTGGTTCAAAACGTGTTCCACGTTCTCTCCATATCTTTACCCGCCGAGAATCATAACTCAGACTAAACCGGGTCTCGTCACTGAACGTCCCATTGGCCCACTCCCCCACACTCCAATGTTGATGTTTCAAACTCCAGTTCAAACGAGCGCGTTTATGCGCAGACGTGAGGGGAATGCAAAGTGCTGGTTTTTCTGAAATACAGGCCAGCATGTTTGAGTCTCCTGTAAACAGTTTGTCTCGAAATTCGTATTCATTTGGCGACTGTGAGAGCCGAACCCAGTGCTCTGGCAGTACTGCCCCTCTGATGTCACGCACTTATTACCAGATATCATTCTTGGCGAGGGTTGTGACTTTTGGTCGACTTGATACTGTTTGTCGGGTAACATCTCCCGTTCTTTGAAACCTCTGCCACAGTCTTGAGATCACAGACTGGTCCACATTCAGAATTCGGGACACTTCGGTTTATGATCATGAGGATTCTAGCATTTCAAAGATTCTTCCTTTCGTAAACATGCCCAATTGGCGTCTTTGTGCCATCATTCACCTTGTTTGATGGTTAACAACGTACCTTCGCACAGCAGTTGTCCGAAACTTGTCTGAACTGCCTATGCTGCGTGAATCGTTTTCTTCGCGTTCCGACATGGGCTGGTGTTTCGCGCAAGACGTAGTCGACTGAAGAGTTTTGCATAAACCCAATGTTTCATCTTCACCCAATTAATATCCGCAAGAAATTTGGAATATTTTACGAATATTTACTCCATGTTTTTTGCATTTTACGATTTATGCTTAACTTTTGGACACCAGTGTACATGACGGACAGTTAAGGGTGCACAAAAATAGATTCGCGGGAACATTGGTGCCCGCGTTCCAGGGATTTAAGAAACCCCTGACATAGAGGAAAGAAATGATTAACATAGTTGTAGAGCATCATCGACTTAGTAAAAAAGATACCTTGTGGATAGAACGGTTAAATAGTGCATTTGGATCTTCATTTGAATGTCACATTATGTATTTTGGAGCATAGAGCGTGGCACATTTTCACAGCGTCTGTTACGCATTCTTTTTTGCCAAGTAACGTTTGTGGAGGGGATGTACATAACTCTCTTTAAAATTACTAAGATACATATTACTTTATTAAAAAATGCATAAAAAATCCTTTTAAGGCTGAAATAAAGGAAAGAATTAGGAAAAAATCAATACTAGGATTTTTCATGTTGTATTTTACATAATAAAAACACACCTGTTGAGCTTAAAATAATTTAACTATAAGACAATAAACGCTATAGAAATAACAACTAAAAGTAAACAAAATAGTTATACAAGAATAGGGATGCAAGGCACAATGTAATCTATCTTTGTTAAATTGATCAAACTACTGAAATTTTAATTAACCCAACCATGATTATAGTAAACTTTCAGCCAGACAGTGAAACCTTCTATCAACATCAACCAATTAGCCACACCTCATTCTTGATTAAATTTTAATCAGTAACTTTCCACAAAATTGCTGTCTCATCTGAAAGACATTAAACACATGAAATGATGAGCAAAGTTACAACATTTTGCGTGTGTACTTTGATCCTTTTGTTTGGGATTAGATTTCAGTAGTTTTATGTACAGAATGGAATACTTCTGAAAATCAAAAAACGAGCTTCGAGATACTTATAAAAAATTACTTAATAGACTTTTAAAAATTATATACCTTTATTTTGTGGTCTGATTTTCCAACAAAGTGAATTTTTCAAATACTGAATCGAACACATTGATCTAAAACAGAAATAAACACGCCAATTAGCTTTGTGTTGCTATGAATCTAATGAAAAACCGGGCTATAAATCCTTATATTCTGTTTCATGCCAGCATGTTTTCTATCCTTTCTAATTTCTAGCTTTTTTAAGTTTAATTTAAGCACAGATACAAGTTTTAATTTCTTATTTATTAAATAATTTAATTCTAAATAGTGATTGAGACGTATTTCATTATAACAAGTACATAAAACATAATATAAAGCCAAGTAAAATTTTAACAAGTACGAAATGGTTTAAGTTGTTGGTTCTCAACATAGGTGGTAACGCTCCTTTGTGGGTATTTGAGGCTTTCAGGGGAGGCAGTAAAAAACCCAGAATAAGTTAGGCGTTTTTGAGATGGTATGAAGGGGTATAGGCAGATTAACCAAGTATAGTCTAAAAAGACTTAAAAAAATACGCTGATTATGTACCAACAAAAGTAACTTTTTGTACTGGTTACCTTATATTGACTGTATATATTTAAAATTGTATATTCGTCACAATTGCTATTTCAGATTTGCAAGAAAGAAAAATTGAGGGCTTTAAAAAAAACTAAATTACAAAAATATATTCTATTAGTAATAGAATATTTTTTAAAAATTTAATTCATGTTTTCACCATGTATTATGTTCGATCTAATTTCTCTGGAGTGAGAGGGGGATGGTATCGAAATATTCACTAGAAAAAGGAACCCCAATTCAAAATGTTGGGAACCTATGTTCTAGCAATATTTAGATATTTTTTTTACTATCTCCCCCTAAGACGTATAAAAATTCTTATGCCCCCTATGCATATATATTTTATAATTGTCTATATTACAAATAAATCATTTACGATCTAATTGAGTCTTTTCTTAAATTACCCCTTTGTGGGGCATTGGACCCACGTTGAGAAACACTGATTTAGACTTTGCTTATTAAAAAAAAACATAAAATGGACTTCAGTAATAGTATCATTTAAACTGTAAAAATTTGAATCTAACTCAAAATATTATGAGGTATATAATCTTGTAATACCTAAGGTATATATTCTGTATTATTTCCGATTTCAGCATTAAACACAAACCCAAAAATTTGTGATAAAATTTTAAATAAATTCTGGATAAAGAAGAAGCTACATTTTCATAGAAATGTGTAAAAAAGGTTAACAAAAGGATAATTTCAATTAACTTATTCATATATATATTTTTCGTTACCTAAAAAAATTGCTTTTTAATTAATTCAGATATTAAGTCGTAATTTGTTAAAATAGTTTGCATAAAAGCTTAATGAGTGTTATAATTTAATCTTATATACATGGATTTTTAAAAATGTTGCTGAGATTTATCGTTTGCTGAATTATAACAACACATTACAAATGGAAAATACATAAATACTAACCATTACTAGCCTGCTTTGCTAGGTATTTCACATAAGGTTATATATATATATATATATATACACTCAAGAGCCAAAACATGACCACCTGTCAATAACGAGTTGGCCCACCTTTGGCACGCAACACAGCTTCAGCCCGCCTTCGCATAGATGCCGCAAGTCCTTGTTTGATAGCCGGAGACAGATCGTACAAGATGTTTAAGCAATGGTCGCGCAAATCCGGATATTGTGAATTGGTGGTCTTTGAACTCTGAGCTGCCGTCCCATGAAACCCCGAATATGTTCTATCGGATTGAGATCCAGGGAAGTAGGCGGCCAGGACATTAACAGGAATCCAGCATCATGTTCCTGGAACCACACGAACACAATTTTAGCCTTGTGACACTGGGAGTTGTCCTGTTGGAACATTCCATTTCCAGCTGGAAAAACAGAGGACATGTAAGGGTGCAACTGGTCCGCAGTGATGTTCAGATGCCCTGTAGCATTCATGGTATGCTCTACCACAACCACGGGTCCTAGAGACGCCCAAGAGAACGTCTCCCAAAGCATAATACAGCCATCACCGGCCTGTGCATGACCTATTGTACATTGAGGGTTCAACTCTTCGCCTGGACGACGGCGTATCCTGACACGACCATCGGCATGATGAATGACAAACCATAATTCATCTGACCAGGCAACTCTCTCCCACTGATCCATGGACCAGTCGTGATGTTTCCGGCCCCAGCGCAGGCGCAGTTGGCGATGACGTTTGGTCAGCAAATACACACGAGAGGGACGTTTGCTGCGTAGCCCCATATCCAACAGTGTCCGCTAAACAGTGTGGTCCGATACTATTCTACTTGGCCCTGCATTGTATTGGGCTGTCAGCTGAGCCAATGTCTGGCTCCGGTTTTGCTTCACCATGCAAGACAGTCTCCGACGAACTTTTTCTTTGATAGCGTGTGGACGTCTAATACCATGTCGTCTACTGCTGGTTTCACCGTCATTCATCCACTTTGCAGTTGGCAACTGTAGATCACAGTTGCAACTGTAGATCACAAACAACCACGTGTCGTGCAGTTTCAGAAATACTTCTTCGGAGCCTTCGAGCCATTACAATCTGCCCTCTATCAAAGTCGCTTATTTTTGCAGCCTTTCCCATCACACACAGAAAAAAGTGAAAGAATGATCTTCAGACTCTCCAGCAGCAGTTAAATAACACTTCCACCTGATCACGTGCCTACACGTCATCCAGGCGAGTTCATTGCAAAATGTAGGGGTGGTCATAATGTTTTGGCTCTTGAGTGTATACATTCTATTGCATTGAAAAATATTCTTTAACTTTAGCATCTTGATTTCAGAAAGGATAGAACTTATAAAAATTTCCAAAATTGAAAAAAATCATCTGTTACGCTATGGTACCACCCTTTCCAAGTAGATTTCTACAAATTGAAACTGGAATCTATACTCAATGAAATAAACATGCTTGCGAAATTTTAAATCTTAATCTAATACTTTAAAAACAAATTTTTTTATCTATTTGTACCAATAATCACCTTTGACAGTTTATTCCGTAAGACTACTTCTTAGTGAATTTCAATTCAAGAAAAGAAACATATATTCCAAATTTCATCATTGTAGGTCTAGTGTTCGAAAACGGGAATTTTTTTATCAACAATTCCTCAAAAGATTCCCAACTTCTCCTTTGGAGACTATTTTCATAAAATCTGTTCTTAGCGGATCTATACTTAACAAAAGAAACATGCGTAGCAAATTTCAATTATGTAGGTCTAATAATTCTTAATTGTTAATATTTATCTCTAACACCCCTTAAGCTCTCACAACTATTCTTCAGATGGATTCTCAAAGCCTTTTCTGTAGAGAATCTCAACTTTATAAAAAGAACACACCTACAAAATTTCACGTCGGTATTCCTAATATTCCAAAAAGTGGTTATATTTATGTTTAATGACCCTTAAGCCTCTACAATGCTTTTTCGGAGTCTATTTTCTTAAATTCACTAGTGTAACAACCCTCTAATCCATGAAAAACGTGCCTACCAAATCAAGTTTATAGGTGTAATAGTTCAAAAACGTGAATAATTATCTATGACTCCCCATAATGTCTCGCAATGCCCCTTGGGGGTCGATTTTCGCAAAATCCATTCTTAGTGGAACTCTAATCCACAACAGGAACATACCTGCCAGATTTTGAAACCGTAGGCCTAATGTTTCCGAGGATATCGTGTTGAGTGAGTGAGTCGCTTTTTTCTTTTAGTCAATTCCTACTATTAAATCGCCCTCACCCTATATATATATATATATCCTTCAAATTTTCAATCGTCAAGAAAATAATTTCTATTCATCTTCTAAACTCAAATACATTTTCTTAAAACTTGTAGTGGATGACACTTGATGTTAATACGGTTTTACAAATATTAAATCATTAATTAAATTAAAAAATTAAAAAGTAACAAACCAAAATAATAATCCAACAGTATATAGAAAAAGGAAAATCGTTCGTTGTGTCCCTGTAATGCAAAGGATTGCGCGTTGAACTTGTAATCCAAAAGTCGTGGGTTCGAATTCCACCTGTGATGGCCTAATCTTATGAGAATGGGAATCTGACTTAACTATTTTACTAGAATAATTAAATTTAATTAATGAATAAACAGTAACAAACAAAAAATAGTTTAACACCCTGTATAGAAAGGAAAATGGAAAATTTCAAAAGAAAATCTCTTTCTATTTTGTCACTTAATATTGTGATTCTGTCATATGTATATACATATTTATATTAATTGTAACTATTTAAATAAAAATTGTTCTTTGTTGACTAGTTGAACGCATATAAATTGAATCTTGTATAATAAAAAATAAAAGAGAAAATAGTCAAATATTGCTTTTATTACATACATTTAAGAAAATAAATAGATGCATTTCCAAACTAAGAATAGAATTTTATTTTGTAGAATAAGATGTTTAAGAAAGTAAATGGTAGGCGATACAAATTATATATTGTATAATTAGAGAACTGAGCTAGAAAAAAATAAAATCCACATATATTTTTTCTTAATAACAGTTTGTTTTTACTGCGCAATTTTGAATCTAGTCCTGGTCAAATAATGAGCGCCACTCTTTGAGAGCACGCAACTTAGAGTGTCACGGAAATCAAGCCATACTTGTCAATCACAGAATGACACAATTAAAGTATTGGATAAGAAAGATGGATTTATTTTATATATTTGCAAATTTTTTTCAGGTATCCGACTGGTTGCAACAACTTTTTTTTAAAAAAAAAGGAGATATGGGGATTTTTTTGTTATTTTTAGATTTGTTTAGTGCATTTTAAGAAAAATGTGCTAAAATCAAGAAGAGAAAAAGAAATTATTACTACAAAAATGTGGAAAAAAATAGGTATAAATTGACAAAAAGTAGCATAAACGCGGCCCATTCTGCACCAAATGTTTATGAACAAAATTTCAATTTTTCAATCTAATATGTTGCTATATTATCCAATTTTGAAATGACCTTCAGGATAAGAAATATTTTCTTTTTTACAAAAACTAGAGCACTTTATCTCGGTTACTATGTGAAAATGCTTAAAAAGACAATGATTATATTCGCATAAGGGACTATAAACTTTGTAATAAAACAGTGGTTGATAAATCTGAAGGTTAAAACTATTTCTATTGTACAGAACTTACAGAAAAAAATTTCTTTTAATTATGTTCAAAACTTTTTTAGCAATCGCTGACCCCGCTTCATTATTTTCAAAAAATCACATTTCTCGAGTAAAACGCGTTTTAAAGTATGACATCTTGCTTAAAGTAATGGCATCTGCTTTTACTAAAACACTTGTAGTTTTTGTTCTAGTAAACGGAAAATGATTAACTTGGTATTTTTATAAAGCTAATAAGATGGCTCATAAATTAAAATTATAAAAAAAAAAGTTATCAATTTTTTTACAAAATTCACAGTTTTATAGTAGTCGGATACCTTAAGATATTAAGAAATGTACATTATAATACAGTCGTTATCTATTGAGAAATGATTTCATCATACAATTAGTCCCATAAGAAATTAAAGTTACACATTTATGTATAATATATAAGGCATATTATCTACTATCCACATGCGGATAAAACAAATTTGGTCTGTTATATAAAGCATGTAACAATGAATAGAAGGCGTAAATAAAGTTTTATTGTAATTTAAGGGAACACAATACAATTAAATTGCTAAAACTCGGACAAAAAAAATCAAATCTAATATTTTTAACCTAAATTATTTTTATATACTTTTCGACAAACTCACAAAATTTTAAGGCTCTAAGGTTAAAAAAACACAGAATTGTGATAAATTTTACGTTGAATTTTATTCACATCCCAATGGTAAATCAGAACTTAAAACTGACTTATCTCAGGCATATTAAATAACTAGTTTGTCTTCACTTAAAATGCTAAGCATTTTTTTCTATTGCACCTAATACTTGAAAATTTTTTCACTTGTTGCAAATAGCACATGGAATAAAAGTTAGTTTGCATTTTTCAATCAAATCAATACTTATTTCTTAAAAAAAATTTTAATTTAGAATTCACACATTTTTTAAGGAATTTTCAATAAGCATTCATAAGAAGAAGTATTGTACAAATACCAATCATGGTATCACAAAACCCATAGCAATTTTTGTTATGTATAGTTTGACGTACTTGTAAATCAAATTTCATATATGTACGTTAATTTTTGTGGGAGTAAGATTTTAAAACCACTTCATAAGTTTCAAGTTTTTCCCTTAAAAATTAAATGGTTAGATTTTATGAATTTTTGAACAGAAAATCATTTTTACATCATACATACACATAGAAGGCAAACAAAAAATTATTAAAATCTCTAAATTAAAAATTTTTGTGTAAATCGTACCGTATTTTGTCAAAAATCAACAAATTTTTTTGATGATTTTATTTTATTTTATTTATTAGCTTTATAAAAATACCAAGTTTATCATTTTCCGTTCATCAGAACAAAAACTACAAGTGTTTCAGTAAAGACAGATGTTATTACTTTAACAAAGACGTCATACTTTAAAACGCGTTTTACTCGAAATGTGATTTTTTGAAAATAATGAAACGGGGTCAGCGATCGCTAAAACAGTTTTGAACATAGTTAAATGTGTGAAATTTTTTTCTGTAAGTTCTGTGTAATAGTAGAATTTTTTAGACTTTCAGATTTATCAATCCCTGTATTATTACAAAATTTACAGTCCCTTATGTGAATATAAAATCACTGTTTTTTAAAGTAATTTCATAAATTAACTCAGATAAAGTGCTCTAGTTTTTGTAAAAGGAAAATATCTCTTATTCTGGAGGTCACTTCAAAAACGAATAATATAGCAACACATTTTAGATTGAAAAAATTGAAAATTTGTTCATAAACCTTTGGTACAGAATGGACCGCGTTTATGCTATTTTTTGTCAATTTTTACCTATTTTTTCCCATTTCAGTAATAATAATTTCTTTTTCTCTTCTTAATTTTAGCACATTTTTCTTAAAATGCACTAAACAAATCTAAAAATAACAAAAAAATCTCCATATATCCTTTTTTAAAGCTAAAAGTTGTCGCAACCAGTCGGGTACGTTAAATAACGCACTGATGATTCAGTTGCAAAAGTAAACAATTTTTTCAACTGCCTTAAGCGGGAAAGAAGCATAATATATATATATATAACCTTGCAGTAAAAAAAAACCACTAATGCACACTTTGCTGCAAGGCAATTACAAATACGCGATATTGAACGGAAAATCTTAACTCGAGTAAAATCTGATATCTTTAACTGTCAAAACAAAATCATTTCATGTTTCTTTTTTAAAGAAGAAATAAATGAAAAAAGTAAGAATTCTGTGTTCTCAGTAAAGGAAAAAAAAACTTGGATTTTTAAGTTTTTCTTCAGAAGAAAAAATAGAAATGCATGGGGATAACTAATCCCACATTCAATTTAATCGAAAATTGAATTTTTTTGGATCTTTACTTCCTTGAGATATTCTCAAAAAAACAAAACATTCAGTTAGATTTTTGACAGGCTGTGTTTTTAAAACTTTGGAAACGTTCTTTCAGTAGGTGTAAATGCAATACAATTTTGAGTAGTTTATTTTAAAAAAAATATCCACCGTTCTCTTTTTCTTAAGATGTTTTTTAATTTTGTATAGCAAATATTTTATTTAGAAACATATTCCTTCCTATTTAATTATCAACTAAATTATTTCATTTTCAAATGATTTTCCCTAATGCTATTAATTTTGATTTTTTAGCAACAAACTTATTAAAATTATGTCCAAAATGTCGAATAAATAAATAATTTTTAAATAAAAAATATGCGTCATAGATATATGTATGTAATTTATTCTATATATTTATAAGCACTTGAAATAATTGTGAATAATCATTAAATTAAAACTTTAGTTCGTTGTCAAACATTCAATAACTTCAGACTTATTATATTTTGAGTCAGAAGCCGTTGATTGTGCTAAAAACTGTGTTTTGGAAACATATATAATAATTTTTATTTGTTCTAATATGTATGTACTTTATTGGTAATGAATACAAGAAAATACTATTGCTTAAAACGAAAGTCCAGTTAATTTTTACATAATGCAGTTTTTTTTAATTTTAAAAAATAGGAAAGCAAATGAACTAATTAAGCTTTTTCTCCATGCTAAATTTTAAATGACTTAGAGTTTATATCACAAAAAATTCTATGCATTAAGAAAGCCTCTATTTGATAATTAATATACGTATGCATACATATACGAACATGGTCCTAGAAGTAGCAGACACAGCAAAAAAAAAACCACAACTTTTGGAAAAAATATATTTTTTTCAACATAATTTTCTCCTTTTGGCCAGTGCAATAACTGATTTGTGAGCAGGTGCATTGTTTGATGAAATAATTATTTCTTCTTAGCTAAATACAAATATTTTTGCTTGATTTCTTCGCTCAAACGTTGCATAATACTCGCCATTGATAGTTTTTTCTTTTTCAATAATGTCACTGACAATTATCCCACGCGCATCCCAAAAAACCGACGCATTGACCTTGCCTGCCGAATGAACGGTCTTCGCCTATTTGGAGCCAGTACTCCCACTTTAGTCTAAAGTTATTATTGTTCTTTTGTATCGGGTGTGAAGTGATGGATCCATGCTTTATCCATGGTTATGAAACGGTGCAAAAATTCTGCTTTGCTGCTGTGAAACTTTGCTAAACACTCAATTGAAGTAACTTCATCATACTGTTTTTGCTCAAGTGTGAGCAAAACGTGGCATCCATTTTGCAGCTTTCTTATGTCTAAATTTTCAGATAATATGCAATGTACCACACTTTTTGAAATGCCTACTATATCTACTAGCTCACGCACATTTAGTCGACGATCATCCAGTACCGCTTTGTGGATTTTCTTCACCATTTCTGGTTACGCGGACCGTCCCCAAAGGCCCTCGTGTTGCTGAACTGTGGGACGTTAATATTCACTCACTCACCATTTCTGGAGTCATCACTTTATTTGGTCGTTTAGTGCGATGCTCGTCTTGACAGCTCGTACGGCCTCTTTTAAACTCTGCTACTCAATATTTTACTGTTGTAAATGAAGGTACAGACTAAACCAGAATAGAATCTAGTTCGGCTTTTTTATTGGTTGAGCTGAGGTCTTTGAAATAAAAGTATTGTATGACATGACGATGGCAAATTTTCTCCCTTTTCACAAATTCATTGAAAATTTTCACTATTAAAGGCTGCCATGCGAATATTAAACAACCTTGAGTCTTCAAACTTGAAGCATATGCTTTATAGATTGCATACTAATACAGTGATATTTTTCAAACAACTACCACTACCTGCATTTTAGGCCGGGGGGATTTATAGGACCACCTTCCTATATATATATATGCACGAGGTGTAAAAGTATACTTAACCCTAGTTTCCTGGCATTAATCCAGCTACAGCTTTAGAAATCATAATATGTCTCCATTTTAGTCCATTGACTTTTTTGGGTTCTTTCATTTAAAAGTTCTAACTCTGTTTCCTGCTATACATACGTTTATTTAAATCTTGTACAATATATATTTCCATCACTTTTTTATAGTTATGTGTCTTAAAATCTGGTTTCTATCTTCTAGCTTTGTCAGTTGTATAGTTTAGTTAGTCATTGTTATTTTTTCATTTTATTATACTACATATATGTCATGTTTCTCGAGTGAACATCAAGACATTTTATTTTAACCATCTTTATTCCATGAGATCATTTTGTAATCTGTTTGTAAGAGAGAGAGATTGACACGTGTTAACCAGATGAATAGGCGGCCCCCTCAGAAGCCATATGCTCTTCAAGTACGCTTCTGATTGAAAAGATATACTTGAGAATTTAAGCATGACATATAGGTAATAAAATTTAATGGTCGGAGCAGGCAAACTTCTGTTAAGCCATGTGTTATCCATTCCTGAACTGGGTAATAAATTTAATACATGAAGATGTAACGGGAAAATAAAAGTTAGAAGTGGCTAGCGATTTAATTTTAGATCTAATTTAATTATCCTTACATATATATCTATGAAAAATTGTTTTTTCTTACACTTTCGTCAAATCAAATTAAATTAAATTTAAAAGACTGAAAGAAAACTGTATTTTTCAAACCTTATGAAAATTTTTATTTTAATCAGTGAGACCATCTTCAGTCATGAAACTTCTTCTCAGGGCTAAACCAGAGAAAAACTAATTATATACCTAAAAAATTGCATCTAGCTGTCTCAGCACTTATGAAGTTTTAAGAAAATATATATATATATATATAATAAAGAAATGCAATGTAATGCAAAAATTTTATTTTTCCTTAAAATACTATTCATTTTTTTCTTTTTTATTGGCATTCCACCCATACTATAATCAATATTCTTCCTGAAAAGGAGCAAAAAACTACACATTTATCAAAATATTTATAATAGCACACCAAAAAATTCCTTTGTTGTCTTTTCAATGCATATTTCTCACTATCCACCATTGTTTCCTACAGTATAAGAATAAATAAATGACTTCATGGTTCATGATTTTTGGAAGAAAATTCTGGATGGAAGAAAATTCATCAGATTAAATTAATCTCTTTCAGACCACATGGATCCTAATACACATCCCATTGCTATGGTGGGTTTCTTGTTGTTGTTTGTCTGAGGTGACAAAAGCCCAGTTGATTTGTTATCCCGCTGACCCAGATTTTTGTCCACGGTACAGACGTCTTTCTATTCCGTATGTACTGCCTGTTTCAATATGGAACACGACAAGTAATTTTTTCTTCCACCGGGAATATTGTGGTTTTGTTGATATATAGCCACATGTGCAGGATTATAGCTATTATTTTGTGTTTTAACAATAGTTTTTAGAATAAGTCAACTGTATAGTTCTGTGCTTTTAAAAAATGATTATTTTTGACATTTATTTCTTTGCATGTATGTAAATAAATTTGATAAATTTGAAAAAAAGAGTGTATATTTTTAGTATATATTGCATTTTTGAACCTCTAACTACCGATTAAAAGTTACCCGATTCACTCCCCAGTGCGACCGTTTTTCACATAGGTGCCCGCATGCGGTCGTAAAAATCTGGTAGCGGTTGTTCGTGTTTGGGGATTCGAGTCAATATTAGCCAGAACTAGTTTCAAATTCAAATTTAATCTATCCCACTTACTTAAATCAAACAACTAAAGGTAGGAAATAAACTACGCAATTAATTAGAAAATCAATCACATGGCTTAAGGATGCCTAACATATGGGTATATTCTGCATCACCCTTACTCTTGGAACACTCTGGACTTCTACACTAGACTTCCTGGTAAATCTTTTACTTGTACAATCTAAGATCGTAATTCTTCAATTCAATCATATAACTTACTCCCCAACTATCAATAATTGTATAACCTGTGACTCTTCATGACTAACTCCACGTACCTAAATGTCCACTCTTAAACATAACAACTAATTTGCTTAATTAAGTCTCCTTCTTCGGGAGAAAGTTTTCAATAGAACATGCAGTTGAAAAGAAATAAATTTACCCCAAAAGGATTAGTTGGTTTGCGAATAGACCCGTTATGCAGCGTATTGAGGGAGAGAAAAAAAGAAAAAAATTAAGCAAATCCTTATCTGAAATGAGTAAGTCCTTCATAAATACTGTCAAGGCCATTTTATTGCTTTCCAAAGGCTACGGGAGAATTTTACTGACCACAGTGCCATCAAAAGACCGTATTTTGGAAAGATGGGTGTGTACGTCTGGAGCTGCTAAAGTACTGGCTGAGCGAGGCGTATATATACGCTAAAAGAACTGTTCTTTTTCAGAATTTTTAAAGGAATCCAACATTAGTCCTAAATTTGTATTCTACATTTTTTATTGTTTTCAAGTCATGAATAAAGTACGATTCATTATGCTTAAGGAACTAATTGCTCTGCGCACTTTTCAAATGCCGACATAAGAGCCACTAACATGCAGTTAGTTTTTTCAATGTATAACATATTCATACATCGTCATGAAATGCACAGCGAAGAGGGCAAGTAACGGCTAATTTCTAAATATTTATACCATCGTAATTATATTTTTATTATGGTTATAATCAGCCTCTTAATAATTGTTGATAAACACGTAATGACCCAATGTACCTTTAAAACGTAATGTCATTAAATAAGGGGTTTTGAAATAAATTTTTAGACATTAATAATTTCCAGTAATTAAAGTATTTTAAATCCAATTGAATATTAATTAGTTCAATATAATTTTTTTCAATTCACTAAAACTTGATAAATATTATACTAATGTCTGAATTTTTATTTTATTGTAAATCCCTTTATAAAACTCTATACTGTTCACTAAACTCATGAGGCTAAATACCGCAGTTTAAAAACACATGTTTTATACGATTGTATCTATAAAAGATATTTAGTATGTTTGATGTTTCAAAACGAAGAAAAAGTACTAGCATATTTGCTTTCAGTTTCTGCCTGAAGCCCCATATTTCTGTAAAAATTGTCAATCCTTCTAAGTTAGCCTATAAAACGTTTCAAACACTCCAATAAAATAATGTAAAATAAAAACACATAAGAGCTGAATACGCTGGAATAATCTAAAAGGAAGAAAAATATCTTAAGTCATGGAAAAAACTAGCAGTATTTTTCGTCTAATATTACAGGAAACATTTTTACAGAAATATAAATTCCAAACGCGAGAAGAAAATTAAAATAAAGCTATTCGTAGAGGAGAAAATGAAATCGAATTTCGTTGGGTGAAAAAAATAACATTGGTAGATGTCTAAATCGTTGATAAAAGAAATAAAAATTTAAAAGCATTTTTCTTGTACTTACAACGTGAGAGATTTGAAGCAAGGAATCTCAAAATTTTCTCGAAACGTAAGAAGCAACAAAGCTCAAGGGACATCCGTAAAAAAATGTATATCTCATTTTACTTGCATCTCCACTTAGCTTTGATGCATTTTTTAAATATTTCTAGATCTTATGAGTTCTTTTTCTTTGAAAAAAAAGAAGAGGCGTTTAACTTTTTAAGTTCCATACATATTTGCTTATTTTTCTTGCATTAAGAATGTAAACGAAAAAGAAGATCATCTTAAAAAAAGGAGCTGGAGAGAATTGGTTATTTTAAAATAAGTAAATATTTGAAATAGATGGATAAAGTACATTTTGTATTTCAACGATCAGTTTTCTTAAAGACTGATATGTATTTAAATTGGCAGGAATATCTGGAATTTATCTAATAAAAGTAAGGGGCTTTTGCAAAATTCATTTCGTTTAGTCGATGTATTTCAACAGTTATAAAGTTTTAGTGACTTAAAATTTTATTTTTTATTTTGGATATCTTTGTACACATAAATCTCATTTGTATTTTTTTATTAGAAGAAATATAATACTGATTTAAAATGTATTTTATCTTTTATTTTACATTTTGCTTTTAATGGAATATTTAGCAAGAATAAATCTTCATGTACATTACTATTTCAACCCATTAATACAAATTTTATATTTTAAGATTAAAGTATATATATCCGAATACTTGCGACAATTTTTTTTAAATGGAGATAGGGGTTTTTTCTTGTGGGTTTTAGGTTTGTTTACTACATTTTAAGAAAAATATGCTAAAATTAAGAATAGTAAAAGAAATTATTACTACTAAAATGAGAAAAAATTGGTAAAAATTTTGAAAGAATAACAAAAACGGGGCCTATTCTGTAGCAAAAGTTTATGAACAAATTTTCCATTTTTCAATCTTGATGTCTTACTTTGCCATTCATTTTTGAAATGACCCTCTGGATAAGAGATATTTTAATTTTTACAAAAACTTGAGCACATTATCTTAGTAATTATATGAAATTGTTTGAAAAAAACAATGCTTATATTCACATAAGGGACTGTAAATTTTGTAGTAAAACAGTGATTGATAAATTTGAAGGATGAAGTACTTCTACTATTATACAGAACATACACAAAAACTTTCAGTTAATTATTTTCAAAACTTTTTGAGCAATCGCTGTCCCCGTTTGAGCATTTTCAAAAAAACACATTTCGATTAAAACGCGTTTTAAAGTATGATATCTTGCTTAAAGTAATGACATCTGCTTTTACTAAAACACTTGTTGTTTTTGTTCTAGTGAACGGAAGGTAATAAACTTGGTATTTATAAAGCTAATAACATAGCCTTTAAAACGAAATCATAAAAAAATAGTTATTTTTGACAAAATTCACAATTTTAGGGTAGTTAGATACCTTAAGGTAAAGCGGTTCCCTCTAAACATTTTTTTTTATTTCTATTCTTTTACGAAAATGTTTACAATCACAATATGTGAATAAACCTGAACACTCACAATTCGGTACATAGAAATGGTATTACGAATGATAGTTTTACTGTTACAATTTTTTTTGTTTCAAATACTTAAAAACAGAATGACCAGAAAAAGTCTAAAAGTGGATTTTTGAACATAAAAAAATCTTTAGAATTTTAAATAAAAGATTACTATAAAAAACGAAAACTTGACAAAAAGCCATTTTATTTAAAGTCAATAAAAGGAATGAAAGAGCTAAATGTGCAGACGTTATATGTATTGTAGTTCTAGCTTTCGATATGGCATACTGTTAAGAAGTTAAATAACTATCTAAAAATAAAGCTAGAGTTACGAAGTTTTGTGTACATAGTTGGAAAAGTAACACAACTAAAATAAGGCCATAAAAAAAAGAGTTCCATATTCAGTAATTTTTAAGATAATGTGTTCTCTTTGCTATATTTAACAGAAGGTGCATGTGTAAATATCCATGAATTACAGCGCACCAATTTAATATTAACTGTGCTTAATACATTACAGTGAAAAGTCAGGGGAATCAAATCACCTTAATTTACCTTTTACTAATTAATGTACACGCATTTATATGTAAATTTACTTTTCAGTTCATTAATAAAATGCAAGGTGATTCTAATTATGCATTGTTTCAGTAAATTTTAATACTTTCATTAATAAGAAGAGATCTAACTATTTGTAAAAATGAGTGAAACTTTACATAATTATTACCATTATTGATAAATTAGTCTAATTAATTGCATAATTTCAAATTGATTTAAAAAAAAACAGTATAAGATTTATGAAGAGGTTTAATCTAGGATAATCAAAGTTTATTTAGTCCTATCATATGTATAATATATTCTTACGAGTTCTGTAAGCATTTTTTTCTTAAAATAGTTTCCAGAAACACATCAAGGAATCAGTTGTAGAAAGCAATCCGTAATAAAAGTAAGGTCAATTGCTGAACTAAATACTATGTTTCAATATGAATTGTATCAAAATCTCGCCAAATTAATTTCTTTTTGGTGACTAATTTTTATTTTCAAATATGGCACTATTTTACCAAGTTCAAGTTGTCGATTATTTAACTTCACGAAGGTTTACCAGAGTTTTCTAATTCTGTTATTTATTGAATTACGTTTATAAAATGATGAACTGGACACACTTATCAGTTGAAAATATATGAAGTATTTGTACGAGAATGTGTAAATTTACATTTTAATTTTTTTTTCATTTTACAGCAGCCGACTGAACAAAGAACATAGCTCATTTGGCCAAAACACTTAAACTAAAAAAATTTTGCTTAGAACTATCGATACCAGATTGAAGATCTCACAGTTCATAGACAGATAACCTGATTTGAACTCTGAATAAATACGTGTTAAGCAACTTGAAAATTTTTTCTTTGACCTGATCCGTAGTACAAGTTATATGGGAGTAATTTTCCAAAAGCTGAAAATTTCTGCTTTCTGGTAATTAATTTTTATGTTTTATTGTAAGACTGTTTCTAAAAGCATTAAATTCCAACTGTGAAAAAATTATATAAAACACTGATAAACAAAATACAATTTTTAAGATGCATGCGTGAGTGCAATGCATTTTGACCATTTGGATGGGGATATTCTCAACTCGGCTAGTTAAAACCCTTTTAGTTCTAGCTTCATAACATCCGTATACATCACATCACAGGGATACATATGAAGGAAAATCGGTACATTTTGTTCCGTAAGCACGTAACTTACCACTGGAAGAAAATTATCACTTCAGTCCGGAGGCTGTTACTGGCTTATATATATATATCATCGCCCCACACTCCCCTACCAGTGAGTCGGTAGGTGAACGAACGATATCGGTGTTATGGTAAGCGTGTGAGTTGTTGCTGTAACTTTATTCACATTTGATTCCGACGGCTTGTTTGTAGCGTCATGGGGATCTAACGCCTTGTTTGTTACGTCATGGGGAACTGACAGATTGTATGTCATGCGTGTCTTACAACTTGTTTGCTGCGTTATATGTGTCTTATGTCTTGGTTGCATTTTCGACGGGTAGATGGCACCACGACAGATGCGTGAAAATTGTGGTTCTCTTAGTTCGGTGTCAAGGTCACCAATGAATGAGAATGGATCTCGGTACCTTTCGCTCCGTAAGCGCGTAATTTACAGCTGGCCCAAAATGATCACTTCAGTCCCGTGGCCGTTACTGGCTTATATAGATACCCTTCGCAACACAAGAACTACATTAAATACATTTTCACACAAACACGCACAATAAGACAGACGAAGGAATGTTTTCTTAACGTTAACACCACACCAGGTGGCAATAGCAGTTCAGTAAAAGTTAAACTAAAGGGGACTGCAAAAGAATTTATATGTATCCCATTTCCATATAGTTGAGCATTTTCGAGATATGTATGTGTATTATTCACTATGTTATTTAGATGCTAAATGATGCATAAACATTGGAATAATAAAATTACAATGTAGTTCTTTTCCCCTTACTAACAAATGAATAATATGCAACTGCATATACTTTTTAAAAGGTAATATAACTATATTACAGACTTCTATTTGTAAATATTTTCTAACGGTTTTACCCAGACACAAACGATGGATGATAAAGTCATATGAGCACCCTTTAGAACAGTCCCCTAAAATATTAATACAATATTAATTTACGAAATCACGTGAACACACACACACAAATCCCTAATCTAGTCAAAATCAATACAGATAATTAAATTGTAATGTAAGCAAGCTATGATTTTGAGGGACTTTTCTTTTTTTGTAATATAATGGAACTCGAGCAATTTATCAAGAAGCCACCCACTTTAAAAAATGTAGATATAACTATGTTTGATATTTGAAAACAAAATTAATTCACAGTCAAAGAGTTTTTTTCCTGGAGCATTATTTTTTTCCCATTGGAGTATTCGTAAACATATGCTTTCAACTATATTTAGACAACAACCATTGTGTTGACAGAACTCTTCCACAAGCAATTCCAATATTAGCTGTAAACAAGCATTTCTAACATGTACAACATGAAAATATTTCCGTTGATAAAGACAATTAATTGATTTTTTTTTTGCTAACGTTAAGTTTTTTGATTGTATCGAACTCAATAAGATATATTTATTAAGGATAAAATAGAGAAATTGTAGGATGATTTTATAAAAAGTAAGTAAAAGAAATATGTATTATTCATCTAATAATTCACTACAAATAATTTTTTTTTTTTGTAAAATAATATTAATATATATGGTGTTAAGTGAGGAAGTTGCATTTAGCCTCTAATGTATCCTTTTAGCTTAAAATAACGGATTTCGTCGAAAATTGATAAAAACGATTAATGATTTAATTTTGTTGTTAGCTAATTTACTTGGTATATTAAAAATTCCAAGTAATTTTCTCTCTTTACTAATATAACTAATTTGGTAATAGTAGATGCCATTTCGAGCATGCACTTACCAATTTCAAAACTGGTTTTATGAAATATGCGATTTTTGTGGAAAATTTGAAGTTGAAAGAGGGATTACTGAAAAAGTCATAATGATCATTTACTTACATTTTTCCATATATTTTATTTTATATTAGAATTGTTTTGATGTACTCTTTTAAAAATCTCCGTATTTTTACGAAATTCACAACCATTTATTTAATAGATATTTCTTTCTGTTTTTCTGTAAGAGGTTTCATATAGCAACAACGAAAAAAAGTTATACTTCTGCTATATAAAGACTATGTCTCCTACCTTGGAGGTCATTTAAAAAAATTAATAGAAATCCATGATATAAATGTTCAGACTTGTGGAAAATTATTTCATAAATATTTTGTTTAGAATGGACTGTGTTTATATTATTTGTATACATTTTCGACAGCTTTTTTTTTCTTGATATAAATTTATTTTCCATTACAGTTTTAGTCTTTTTCTCACATAATTGACTACATAAATTTGAAAACATTAAAGATCTTCATATCTCGTTAAAAAAGACAAATACTCTCTCTTTAATATAGAAAATAAATTTCTGAAGTTAATTACATAATTTCACTAGTGATTGATAAATATCATGGATTATAAGTATAAGAAAATGTTATTTTGAAGAAGTTTCATACATCTTAAAATTGGAAATTTACTATATATTTTTCACAAAATCATCCACTCATGTAAACCAGTTTGAAAATAACGAAATACTATGAAAACTGATGTACATTAATAGTTTCTAGTTATTATCTAAAATGATACTTGTTTGATTTGTATTCAGATATAATTGCTTTGCAAGTTTTGTTGATCAAAGCAAGAATTTAAATATGTCTTGAATACCATTTTGGACAAATGGATATGCAGGAAACTCGAAATAATTGTTAAACTTATCATTCTGCTTTATTTACAAATGAATGAATAGTGTTTTTATAAGTTGTCATTTCGGAAGAAATTTATTTATTTAATTTAGAAATAATATGTACTTTATGTTTGTAGTTATAATATTTTTGTTATTCCACAGCACATATTTAATATCCAAATTTGTCTTACTGTTTTTTTCTAATTCACGATTGCGAAAAATCGAAATAGAACATGGTGAAGTGTTTAGAAATTTTTTGAATAACTTTTAGCGAAAAATTTCTTAACATAAGCCTTTTTTAACTCTATCAATCAAACCAATTTCCTCATTTTTCATTTTTAACTGAAATACTGTTGTTATACCGCAATACATTTCCATCAACTACTTTTCCATTCACTATTAAATCATAATGGGCTTTTTAATTTTCTGTATTCAGCATTTTCGACGAAATATTATGAATTAGTTATAAATACAACTATACTCTTAATGGTACGATTTACAGAAAATTTTTTAATTTAATGATTTTCATAACTCTTTTGGTTGCCTCATATGTGTATGCATAATGTAAAACAGATTTTGTTCTCAAAATTTCATAAAAAGCTAACAGTTTAATTTCTTAAGGGAAAAATTGAAACTTATGAGGTTTTCATAAGTTTATTCCTCCTGCAAAAATTGACGTACATATATGAAATTTGATTTACAAATACGTCCAACTATGTATAACAAAAGTTGGCATGGATTTTGCGATAACATGCTTGGTATTTGTACAATACTTCTTTTTATGAATGCTTATTGAAAATTCCGTAAGGACTGTGTAAATTCTAAATGCAATTGTTTTTGGAAAATTAATTATTGCTTTGATTTGAAAAATGCAAAACAAATTTTATTGCATGTACTATTAGTAACAAGTGAAAACAATTTTTCAAGTATTAGGCACATAGAAAAATGCCTTTGCATTTTAAATGAAGATAAACTAGATATTTTATCTTTCCGAGAATTAGTTTAAAGTTTTGGTTTGTCATTGAGATGTGAATAAAAACAAAGGTTAAAAGTTATCACAACTCTGCGTTTTTTAAACATAGAGCTTTCAAATTTTGTAAGATTCTAGAAACTTATTTTAAAATAGTTTAGGTAAAAAAAATTAAATTTGATTCTTTGACCGATTTCTTTCACTTGAATTGTACTGTGACATTTACTTAACTAATACTCCTCGTTTTCAATTACAAATACTTTTATGGATTATTGAATGAAAAATATATTCGTCATATAAATCTCAATTTTTCAGCAATTTCTTGTTTGATATTTATTTATATGTGAAATCTATAATTATTTTTCAAAGACATTATTTCTTAAATTATAGCCGCACCTTCTACCAAATGAATTTTCTATTAATTGTTAATTAGTATTTTTATAGTAAAATGTACTTGATGAAGTTTTGTTTTCCTTAATCTCATAAATCAATTAGAAAATTTTCTTAATTTCTAATATATTCACCATCAAAATAATCTTACAAGTATATTAAGTACTAACAATTGAACAAATATAGGTATATTTCTAGTAATGCACATTTTATTATCAGTGGTCTAAACCTATGTGACGTCATAGTCTCATGATAAATGAATCATGTTTTTCTAGTAATCAGTTTATACACTTTTTTGTTGCCAACCTTTGCTCATTGCAGGATATTTTCTTAAAAAAGTAAACATTTATCCACAATAATCACTCATAAGTAAACAAAATGAGCCTTGATTTAAAAATACACTTATAATATTAGTTTTCTTTCTTTGCTTTCAAAAGATTTTGTGAAGAATCTTAACGTACTTCAACATTTTTACTCCCAATTGTCATATTTTCAATTGTATCTAGTTTTTATAAATTGAACACCAAGCGCGAGTCTAATGCCTGCTTTGAATTCAATGGAGAACTCATGATTATATTTATCACATGATTTAAATTCATGATGTTCACGTGATTATATTTATCACGTGACCATCGTGAATTTAAATCATTAAATTAGAGAGTTGTTTAATTAAAAAATAAAAGAGCTCTCGAATTTAAAATAATAAATAAATATTATTTTTATAAAATAATATTTTTTAAAAATAAATTTATTTTTGTAAATAAAATAAGAGTTCAAAATAAAATTCCACCTTCATCTTATCACTTATCTTATTATCCGTACCTCAAAATGGAACAAATGATTTGATCAAAACATGTCTTCTATAACATATCCATAATTCTAAATTCAAGCTTTTAAAAGGGAGCATTTCCTTTCGAATGTAGCTTAGTGAACTATAGTTTAACATGGGAAGTGGGATTGCAAATGATCTGAACTTCGAAAATTATTTTTGTTCTCCTTAGTGGGTCAGATGTGCGATGGATAACTATTAAAGGTAAACCATTCTTTGGTTAGGGCTAATTTATTCAGAATTTATGGCTCCTTTCTCATTCAGGTGTTAATTCCAAAGCGGATGGTAAAATATCATTCAGGTAAAGAAATTTGAATCAATGCTCTAGACATTTCGCTTTTAAAATAAACGAAAATCTTAAGGACATAGATAAAGGTGTTTTATAAATAAAACAAACGTATCTATTTTTTTAAACATAAAAATAGATTTTAATTCACATATTAGAAGAGTTGAAGACTATACCGTGGAAGACAACTTGATCGTAATTGGTTGGTATATATTAATTAGATTTCTATAAGGGTTGTCTCAATAAAAATTGGGCATGTACATTTGTGTCAGAATGATTGCAGCCATAGCAGTACCACCGAACATGGTTATAAAGGGAAGTTGGAGGAGTACATTGCATACGATGTGCAATAATGAAACCAGTACGTGGTAGAGGAAATAGATCAAAAGTAATGTCGTGCAATTCATGGATGCATCTATATCAGAGCAATGCGTGGTAGTATGATTTCTGATTGCAGAACGTGAGCTGAATGCGAGCATTATCAGTGAATGCGATCAGTCTACTGCGAGCATTGCTTATTTTGGACAAGTCGTGCTTTTCGCGAAGGGTAGCAAACGATACCAGATCTCCATGATAATGCCGGTCCAAACTTCTCTCGTGAAACCCAGTCAACGTTTACACAATTTCGCTGAAAAGTGTTGGAACACCCACCATACAGTCCGGATTTGTCTCCCTAAATCTTTCACACTTTGTCCCTTTTAGAGATCCTTACGTTTCCATTTGGACGATGAGGTAAAGAAAGCAATGTAGGGATTTCTCGAAAATCAACCGCGATTTTTCTGCAGCGGAGACATAGACCTACTGTCGCAACAATGATACCTGTTTTACTACATTAAAGGCAATTTATTTAAAATTAAAATAAAGGTATTTTTTATTCAACTTGTTCACTTTTCATTTGGGAAACCATTATATTAATATTAATCTTTATAAGAATTTTTTGTTAATTTACAAAATAAGACCTATAAAATGATGCTTCATATTTTTGCCAAAGAAATATTTCATATCAAATAATAAGAATATAACTACAGAATAATAATACTTAACATTTTTAAATGACTAACAACTTTCTAAATTAAACAAATTCAATTATATTGACCTTCAAAGTTTAACTATTAACGATTATCGAAGCGTTGCAAGATCTCAAATGAAAGCGTAGATTTAAAGTATATGTTTTTTTATAATATACACTTTTTTTACAAATTTAAGTACATTACCGATTAATAACAAATTGAAAACAGTATTCTACACTTCTGTATATTTCCTTGTAAAAGCCGCGATATCTTATGATTTTTTCTTAAAGTATCAGGGTCGGCTTATATAGGGATCTACTAGCCTTAGAAAAATTGAATTTTGGAAATACGTTTTCCTTTTTTTTTTCTTCTTTTTTATGCTCATGCAATTTGAACCTTTTAATTTTTTCAATTATTTGAATTGAACTTTTCTTATCATCCTTCCTTCATTCATTCCATCAATATTATAACCCTTGTTATAAAAAACATTCTGCCGATTACTGGAGAAATTTTCAATGCCCATATCGATAAAAAACAGATGATATATGAGAAAAATATCAACAGATAATATTTTGGACATCCCCAGAATTTTCAAAATTTTTACCATTTAAAAAATATTTAAGAAATCGGAATAAAAAGGAAATCCGTTGGAGCAGTATGGGGTGAATATGGATGGTGTGACAATAACTCCTACTTCAATTCGTTAATTTGTTCCAAGGTTCGTCTTGCGCCGTGTGGTCTTGCATTATCAAGTTTCGAAGCAACATCTTTTCTGTTGGCAATATCTGGGCACTTTTCAATAAAAAAAAAATGATTTACTTGAGCGACTTGTACACAAAAAGGGTTCACATTTTTTTCACGTTTCAGCACTTCAAAATGAACGACTCTGCGAATTCTTCACAAAACACGAAAAAGCGCCTTTTGGGAGAAACCCACTGCCTTTTGCGTTTCGGATTATCATAGAGGATTAATTTTTTATTTCCAGTGATCAAGCAATCAAAAACCATTTCTGTAGTGATCTGCTGAAGCAAGTTGCATGAGGTGGATCGGTCAGCTTTCTTTATCTCGAACAGATTATGCAGGACCCAAACACCTGCTCTGCTCACTTTAACAATCTGCTGCAAATGTTCTTGTATGGTCAACCAAGTTGGTTAATAGTAGGTTTAACAGTTCCTAGATTGTCTAACATGGATTTGACTCCACTTCAACCCTTAACATGCCAATGTCTAAAGCTGTTTGTCTTCCTGAATTGTTCGAGTCGGAAAGATCGAAATTACCCAATTTGAACTTAAAAACCACCTATGTTTTTTTCTGAACGTCTAATGCGTTTAGATAAACATTGCAAACGAGTTTGGTATCAACCATTGCGCATTTACAACTTGTCAAACTCAAAAAGTATACATTTCAGGATATGCGTGTGTTCTGGTATTTGGCTGTACATTTCTTCATAAATTGCAATAATAATAATAATATTTAAATATTCACTAGTAAAGAAATCAGTCTAACCATAAAATGTTTTTGGCACGACTTTGAAGTACATAATGAGCTGATGACTACTTAATATTGGCATATACGCAGAAATGGCATTACTTTCTGGTCCCCTTAATGTAAATCATTTTCGTTTAAAGAGATCATCCAAACTTCATATTCCCATCACATTTAATTTCTTTTTTTGGTTGTAGGTGGTACTTTCATACTAAAAAATTCTGATTTAGCAGTGGTTGAAACAAATAAACAGTCCATTTAAAAATTGGAACAGTTGGCGTTGGATTTCATTGCAGTACAACTTTTCAACGCTGTTTAAATGAATGAATGAAAAATTGTATCCCGAAATGTCTCCATGCTTCCTTCGAAATGCTATCTATATACATATATAGGAAGAGATTACCTAAAATGCAAAAAGTATTAAAATATTAAAGCCCTGTGACTGAGTGTTTGCGTATCGGGCTTCCACGTCCCAGATATGGAATTCAAACCCCAGGCTGTGTGTGTGGGCAAGATCTACTCAACCATTCATTTCTTCAGCGGATCGATAAATAAGTACTAAAATTTATTGGGAACTAAACAGTGAGGGATTCTCATTAGACTAACCACCTGACTTTAATATCTGCTAATGGCCCTAAGTGATCAAAGTTATGAAAACTAAGAGGGGCAAAATAGGCCTTGGACCACTTTGGGCTTTTGCGCCTCTGAGTTTAGTTTAGTATATTAAAATTTTAGTATTTTTTGCAAAGATATTATTAAAAAGAGTAAATTCTTAAAGCTAAAAATATAGTTTCACTCACTAAAATCAGAAAATTTAACTACCTTCATAACTTTCAACGATCGCGAATTCCCCATTAAGTTTCTTTTAATTTATGGAAATTCAAGGCATTTCGCCGCAAATTAACAAATCCCTTTTTTTCCGCTTCAACTAGCGCACAATCAACTGCACTAATGAGCATTAAACGCTTTATTCTTTTCCACCAAACGGAATTTTGAACTTTTCCATAAAATCAGAAAGAAATCAAAAGTTACAATCGAATGACTTCCCTTATCTCCCCCCCCCCATATCCCCCGATCATTTGATTTATATAAAATCCTCTTCTCAAAACCTTTTCAAAAACCTTAGAACTGATTAGCGAGAGAATTTATTAAAATCCAGAAAGTTTTGGAGGAAAAGAGTGATTCGGGAAAGGAAATGCATTCCTCTGCTCAGCGATGTGGAGTAATTTATGTTGAATTATGTTCTCCTAATTGGTATCTTTTTCGCAACCTTGCTCTAATTTATCATTGGAATACTTATAGGAAACGATTAATAATGTCTTGCGTTCGCTAGCCCCTCTCACTCTCTGATAAATCAGCTTATACATTTCATGCATTAATGATGCTTTGACGTTACAATAAATCAAGTAATCCACTTTAATATGTTCTTTGATTCGAATGTTGTAAATCAATTTTAATTTTCGACCTTTGATGTAAGTACAATGCTTTTGGCATTGTTCACAAATTAAACTTATTCGTTTAGTTTTAATCTAAAATGCGGAATAAGAAAAACTTTTTTTAAATAGCAGCTAAACTCTAAACTAGGGGTGTTTAACCCGTTGTCTACGGACCATGAATGGCCCATTAAAGGCCTTTTAGTGGCCCTTCATTTGAATATGAGGCAATTTCAGGAATAAATACCTTGTCATCTTTTCGTAAAAAAAAAACGCCTTTTTTTGTTATTCTTGATATTTAAAACATTTTATTGATTCTCTTGATATTTATTTAAGATCAAATAAATTCTCAAAAAATTGTGAATTTTTCAAAATTGTGTTGTATTTTAAATAATTTTAAATATAAAAAATCTGACTACACATAAAATCTCAGAAGTTTTCAGATGAAAAACTGGACTTTAATTTTTAACACGGAAAGAGTTTTAATTCGGCTTCCATTTAAAGTTTTTGAAACCAATATAAATATATACACCCAGACACATACATACTTACACACACACACACACACTTAAATACACGCATACACAAACACATACACACACACCTTTACACACTTACACACACACAAACACACTTACACACACCTTTACACACTTACACACACACACACACAAACACACTTACACTTACACACAAACACACATACACTTATACAAACACACTTAACACACACTTACACACACACTTACACACACACACTTACACACACACTTATACAAACACACTTATACACACACTTACACACACACTTACACACACACACTTACACACACACTTATACACACACTTATAACACACATACTTACACACACACTTACACACACACACTTGCACACACACACTTGCACACATACACTTGCACACATACACTTGCACACATACACTTGCACACATACACTTGCACACATACACTTGCACACATACACTTGCACACATACACTTGCACACATACACTTGCACACACGCACTTGCACACACACACTTGCACACACACACAAACACACTTACACACAACACACTTACACACAAACACACTTACATACAACAAACTTACACACAAACACACTTACACACAAACACACTTACACACAAACACACTTACACACAAACACACTTACACAAAAACACACTTACACACACAACACACTTACACACAACACACACGTATACACACACACACTTACACACACACACACACACTTACACACACACTTACACACACTTACACACACACATACACACATACACACAACTTACACACACTTACACACAACTTATACACACATACTTATACACACACACTTATACACACACTTATACACAAATACTTGCATACACACACTTATATACACATACTTGCACACACACACACTTGCACACACTTACACACATATATAAACAAATCTGTAACACAGTCCTTTCCTTTTCGCCGGCTCTATGTCGCAGTTGAATTGTTGCTGGCCTTCTGCACCTAAGGTTGCGGGTTCGACCCCAGTCCAAGTCAGTGGATTTCCATGATGCAGAAAGTCGACAGCATCCGTATCGTATGATTATGTGGCATTAAAAAAAATCCCTTGAGTGTCCATTTGGCTCGGATGCTCTCGGCAAAATTAAATTCCTAAGTACAAATTTCGCATCGGCAGAGATCAAGTTCCTCCCTCTGGGGAGGAAACTGGGCGTCAAAATTACATGCGGCAGTTGGTATAGCATATACGGTGCCGCACTAAAAAGGGATACCAGCTTCTGGGGAATGTACTAGATCAGCAAAGATAGAAATAACAATCTGCAGCCCTATTAGAGAAAAAAAAATCCCTTCCCTTAGAATCTGTTGTCATGTTGTAAAACAAACATGCCTTTCTTATTTAAATTTCCTAATTACGGTATTTTTTGACAATCATGTGGCCCGTGTAACATTCTAAATTTATTGATATGGCTCGCGGATCATTGTGGATTTATTGATGTGGTTCTTGGATCATTGTGGATTTATTGATGTGGTTCGTGGATCATTGTGGATTTATTGGTATTGTAGTGCTCATGGTAATTAACCCCTACTATAATGACGTCTAAATAATGACTTCTGTGAGGATAATATTAATATACATACATTATACTTTTTTTGTATTGGAAGCCTAGTGGTCATGGTCATTAACTCGTAGTCGGTGTGTCATGAGTTCTATACCTAGTACCACTGAAGACATACAGTACAGAGAGGTTGATACACACTCAAACTGTCTTGGCTCAAAGTCCTCACGTTGTCGTGGAAGTTAGGAGAGTGTGGTGCCATCCTCAATCTTTGACCATGGTTCAAAATGATGAAGTTCGTCACCAACAGCTTTCGTGTTGCTGTTGACGAAGAGCTTCGTCATATTTCGTCCCTTCGTCATGTTAATAAACACTCCTTTTGTTGTGTTAATATAATCTTTGAATTAAATCTGTTTGATCTATTAAACTAAAATTTTATAGGTCTGTTTTAAATAACAATTAATTAAATGTTATTCTTATTTGTTCCTTAATAAAAGATTCACTTTGTGGTAAATTTTAATATCTGCGAGCAAACGGAACAATAAAAAAATTGATTTAATTGCAGCTTTTTCGTATAAGCATCATCTTCTGATTTGTCATTGGTCCAACATATACCCCCGCATCTTAGATGGGGGGGGGCAAGATTCTAGGTGCTCAAAACCTAACTGACACCGAGTACGTAATATTCTTTAGTCCCAAAACCTAACTTTGCGGGGGAGGGTAGGGCTAACATTATCCGTTGCGCTACTGTCATTTCCATTTGAAGTTTTCCTACAAATAAAAACATTTTAAATCAATAATGGAAACATTTAATTCATTTGCCTTTAATATATTATGTTTAAGAATAATTGCAATTCAAAAAATAAAATTAACATTTAAACACTTTCGCATGGTAAATCATCAGGATTTTTTAAATGTAAAAATTATATCATAAAAATGAATAATTTTAAATCAAGAAACACACTAAAAATTAATATTTTCAATATAATTTTGAATTTTTAAAAATATTTAAATCCGCAAATTTTAACAAAAAAGTGGAGGAATAATATTTAAAAAAATTCACTTAATGTGTTATGACAGTAAAGCTTCGAATTTAAATAAAAAAAACGAGAAAATTTTAATCATCGTTTTTTTTAAATAAGTTCCGAAAATTTAAATTTATGGGTAAAAATTGTTTAGCTTACTATCTTGTAATGAACAGTTAAAATTTTTATAGAAAGTCAATTTTTTTAATTATGTGTGTATTAATAATTATCATTTTCTACCAATATTTTTACCAACATTAAAAATACAGTAGTAATCAATTAGAAATTCTTTACGTAGATGATAAAAAAGCAGACATGTTTTATTTTCAGTAAATTAATTTATAATTCACTGAAGAATACATTATGTAGGGAGTTAATCAATTTCATATTTTATTTAAAAAAATGACAAACGATATTAATTTCAACGTACACACACACACACAAAACAACAAACATAATTTAGAAAATAGTTATTTCTCCCTTGTTAATTTTTCAATTGAATAACCCATTCAATATTCTGTTCATATATCCAAAGTTGTAGCAAATAGAATTCTTTAATTTTCTCTTGTCACAGATATAATTAGAATTCAGCGGAAGTATGTAATTACGATAGATCTTTTTCTATTAATTTGAAGATTAAGAAAGAAATAATTTCTTTACTAATATATAGACAGTTGCAATCTAAGGATTAAAGGTTTCCCCATGCCTTCATTAGAGCTCAAATAAATTGACAAAACTTTTTCTTCATATACTTTTCATTAATTACTGAACAATGAAAAAAATTTGTAGCTGTAGTTTGTCAAACAGAATTCTAGTATGTTTACTTCGTTGAAGGAATTTTCTTAATTGCGAACGGATCCTGAAGTTAAACAATTTATATTTATAATTGAAGAAAGGTAGTTTTAAAATAACTATACATAATATTTTTTTGACATTCAGAGCTTATTAATGTTTGTTCCATTCCCTACAATCTAAAAAAATATTGTTACGAATTTGGCGAATTTAATGCTTAATTTTATCTTAATGTAAAATTAACGCTCGGAACACGCTCGGAGTATTTCCTTTTTAAAAAAAAATAAGATACTAAAACATTATAAATGCATTTTAAGAGTCAATGCCAATAAATACTAGCATTTAACTTACAAATTGTAGAAAAAATTATATTAATTTTGAAAAACAAAAATTAAATTGTAAGTGAAATTTTAGCAATATTCTTGAGAAACTTAAAACCAATTAGAGAAAAAAGTAATACACTGAAATAATAAAAGTATTATTAAAACAAATTAGATGAATATCTAGAAAATACTAAAATTTTAATGTTTTGTTCAAATTTAAAAATGTTAGATGTGATTGAGTGAATTTTATAAGAAATGCGACATTCTTCATGAGACCATTATTTAAAAACAGGCTATAACTCAAAAAATATTTTAGTATATTCTCTAGATATTTATGTACATATCAGCTTTTGAAAGTTTTATAGAATTACAATTATAACATTTTGAGTTATCAGATTTGCCATGATAGATTTTGAACAATTTAAGTGACTAATTCTAAAAGATTAAAGACCCATTTCCAGTTTTGCTAATTTTATAAAATTGATTGCAATTTGTTCCCTAGGTATCGTAGGAACAAAAAAAAGTATGTTTCGAAAAGCCAAAAGATAGCTTTATCCAATGAAGTTTAAGAAAACTTTATGTTTTCAACGAATTTTAAAGTTTTCGGATACTTTAAAACAGCGTAAATAATATTTGTGTCTGGATTTTTAATAGGATAATTTTAATTTCTGTAGCATTTAATATATGATAAAAACGAATATTTGCAAGCATTGCCAACACTTACATTATAGTGGCGTTTCATTGGGAACTTGGCTAAATATTGGCAATACAGCCATGTTGGTGTCACTTCGGCAGCCGAGTTTGGTAACTTGGCTTCATGGCATATGGATGCTTCTCAAAATTACTGGAGCTGAGGAGTAAGCATATTATTCGAGAAAACACTAGAAGCTAGCAGCGGAAACTGGGTCAGTTTTATTTCAACTGTTTTCCTTGACAGAGGTGTTTATTTGAACCATTGACCTGCCTATCCGCAGCAACGCTATGTATACATGAGACAAAAGGAATCCCTCTTCGATCCAGTCGTTAAGGGATTTTATTTCTGCCATTTGTTGTTTGCGACTTGCATAAGGATGAGACACTGCATACCCCTTTCCTAGAGAAGAAGATTATTGTTATTATTTTTATTTTTTGAACGATACTGATAGAAAATTGTTTTTCCAGCAAATTGCACCAATTGTTATATACTCTGGTAGATTTGAGTGTGGTTGGAACGTTTTTCCGTTGAAGTTACGGGCAATCTCTTGTTGAGATGACGGTTCTAGTTGACACGTACGCAGTTGACGTTTTATATCACTAGTTGTGATTTACTGCGAATGTCTTAGACTATCTGTGGAATGAATGCCTAATCAACCAGTATCGCGCGTTTTGCTGTGCTGCCATCAAGTGTTCAATTCCTGAGTCACCACTTCGACGACAAGCTGTTGGTGACGGAGGGGAGTCAGATCCATGATGACATTGAGTGCTGCTTGGGGGCAGTGCGAAAGCCCATTACGACTGACCCGAATAGGAATTCCTTTCGTCTTATTCGTCTAAGGTACACAATCTTTTTTTCTGCTGGGCTTCATAAATGTGTTACCTATTTCACGCCGGCCACAACATGAGGTTAAAAGGAGGGGGGATTCCTTTAAGACCAAGATAACATTAGGAATTTAAAACATGGAAAATTGGTCAAAATATTAACTCCTTTTTTGCTTTTTTCAATTATTTTTTTTTTACATTTTTTTTTATTTCTGTCACTAACACTAAATTAAAAGTATTTATAAGAAACACCCTTCACAATGATTGCATGAGTAAAGGGGGTTTCATACAATTACCAATAATATAACAAACTTCTTAGGATGCCTTTGTTACTACTGTGACATTACAACTGAAAAACTCTTTGTTGCTGTTCCAAAGAATATTCAATAAAGCCTATTTATCACCTCTTGAAAGAGGAAAAGTGTCAATGAATGATTCCTGTTTATTGGTATTTTTTAAATAAAGCACTTACATGACAAATCAAACAAGTACTGATCCATGTTTGTTTTTCACTACAAAACAGTCAACCTCCAAATCGTTCCAATATTTTTCACTAGCAAGTTATGAAACATTGTTGAAAATTAGTTCCACCCATAAAATTGTTGTTACTCCACTGTTGTTTGTTATCACTAACAGTAACCGTTATAAATAAAAAAGGAACATGAATTCGCAGCCATACGACATCGACAGCTAAAAAGCAAAATTGATATACAGTCGACTCTCGTTAATTCGAAGTTAAAGGGACCAATGAAAGACTTCCAATTATTAAGAGTACGAATTATCAAGAGGGTAGAAATAAAACTCCCAAAATACACAATTATAAATTTTTTCTAACACATTTAAATTTGAAACTATGTAATAAAACAACAATTGTTCATAAGTATAAAATTATTTTAAAGTATTTTTAAAAAGTACATATTATACAGTATAAATATTATACAGTAGTTAAAAATCCTGTATTAATAGAATACATTCAATAAATCAATACACAATTCTATGCAACTCTTCTTCACAATAATGGACCATCCTTTCTGAACACGTGTAGCAAAGCCACGTCTTAAGCGAAACATATGGACGGCTGACTATAGGTTTGATTGGTCTATTGTCCACTTGATTAAGGAAAGCAATAAAAGTGTCTCTTTTCGCCTATGAAACCGGAAAACACCAAGAAAGAGAAGTAGACAGATGGTCATCAAATGGGGCACATTTTAGGGGAGACAAACAGAGACAGTACCACACAAAACTTGTAAGCTCCAACCTGTTTGCTACAGGACTGTACATGACAGTGAATGTTTGAATTGTCGAGAGTTTTATAAGATAACTTCGAATTATCGCGTGTTGTATTCTGGCCAGCCACAGATTTTACTTCGAAATACTAAATGTACCAAAACGTATTGTTTTAGTTCGAAATATCAAGAGTTTTTTGAAGAATTGAGCATATACTTCGAATTATCGAGAGATTCGTATTATCGAAGGTTTGAATTATCGAGAGTCGAATGTATTTGGTTTCTTGTCGAAGAATTCCCCACCGAGTTTTTAATACATTGTCTTAAATTAAAGAATCTCTTAGCGCAATGGGTCATGAATGGACCATTTAAAAATGCTTGTTGGGTCGCAGCTTGAATATCGCTGGTCTAAGGCATGCACGGCGTAGCTGCGGACCGGAAGGTCGGTGGATCAAGTAAACACCCCTTCCAAGGTCGACAATACTGTCGTTGAGTGTTAACGAGTTCACTTGCTTACGATTGAGATGTTGTAAGCGGGTACTCTTTAACATAACACCTATATTTTTAGACACTGGTGCGAAAACACATTCTGGAACTTACTGTGGGAATTTTAGTGCTGTATCCAGTATTTTAGGGATTGTTGACAGTACATTTCATCGCTCTGTTTTACATTTCTCTCTCAAAGAACTGCTTTGCTCTTAGGGATTGATAGCATAAAACCCGGGAGCCCCGATCTACGCAACAATGTATGATCTTACTCTAAATATATACTTTGCTGCTTTGATTTTCTTAAGGAATGTGGTAACCCAAAAATTGTCATTTTGATGAAAATTTTTGAAATTAATTTTTTATGCTTTTATTTTGTAGCCCATGTATTTAAGACTACAAAAACAATCTAGTTTTATCTCTACTATATTTAGAAGCAAAGTTATAGCATAATTTGCAAACCGGAAATGGAGTTTTAAAAAAAAAAGAGAAGTAAATCCTTACACAAAACCTTTTTAAGATATTGAATTGAAATTTTCAGAAAATGCTTTATTCAGTTATATCTGTGTTATGAATCAAAATCTAATCTCTGTGTAAATATTTATGTACTTTATTGCTTTTTTATAAAAAAAAAGTCATGATTTTTTTTAAAAAAATCGTGTTTTTTCATAAAATTTGGCATATTTAAAAACTTTTAAAAGTATTGCAAATATTTTAACTTCTAACACATATAAATATGTTATTCACTCACCGTAAGAATATTATTTGAATAGGTTTGATAAAACTGCAAAATTTCACTAAACACGATAATTGTTATAGTTCATAAAACTCTCCAGAAAGCAGCAAAAGGTTTAAAAAAGCCCGAATTAGTTCAACGTGAAGCTAAAGAGATCTTGACCTATAAATGTGGTGAGTTTGAAAAATGTACATCTAGTACAAAATGTTTTATATTAAATTAAAATCTTTAAATGCATTTTCAGAGAAGCTAGGTTTTTCAATTTTTAGCTTCACGGTAAAGTTCGCAACAGGATTTATTTTTAAGATATTGAACTGAGATTTTCAGAAAATGTTTTATTTAGTTATATTTCCAGTATAGATTATGATTTATACTCTGTGTATATATTTATGTATTTTATTGCACTTTTTGTCAGAAAAAAACTTTAGTTTTTTTTTTACCTTTTACCAAAAAACCTTAGTTTTTTTTTTTGTAAAAAAAAATGAGTTTTTGCATAAAAAATTACATATTTCAAAAACATACAAAAGTATTACAAATCTCATAGCTCTAAGCACAGATAATGATATTATTTATGTACTGTACAGATATTAATTGAATATATTGATTAAAATTTTCAATACACGGTTTACCGTAACTGCAATTTTTCACTAAAATTTCACTCAAAATTCCCAATATATGCAAAATTACTTTTAATTTTGTAGGAATTGTACTGGACTTCCTGTTTCGGCCCAATTTCAAATAAAAAGGTGTTTATTTAGTTCAAAATTTATATATTTCAATAAAAATGCTCCGAAGGTAGTCACATACATTAAGCATTCCTATTTTAATACTAAAATGATTAGAAGAAATGTAACTTGAAGTACATATGGTGAAGAGTTCGTTTTAAAGTATCTTAAAATATTTTTACGAGACAAAATATAATATTTAACTCGGATGAAAAAAATACTTAATAAAATATATTCGCACTTTATTCCAATTATTTTTACAAAAGATTTTCTTTCTTTTATGCTTGCAAATTTTTTTTTATTTCTGTTAACAAGTACATTTTACCAAGAACTAATTATGAAAATTATAGCCTTGAAGCATACATAAAATATTTAATTTTCATTAATTACTATTAATACTTTGTAGTAAAAAGCTCCAATTAAGATTAATCTAATATTTACTTTTTATACTTAATACTGCTTGCATAATAAAAATAATTAAGACATAGCTTGCTTTATCTATTTTAATGAAATATGAATGAAATGTTTTAGAAAAATAAAAACCAGAAATATATTATATAAACAAAACTGTAATTATTTTGTTATAAAATCGATTACTTCAGTCTAATAAAAAGTAAAACATTAAAAGAAATCTATTAAAACCCTCTACTTAAATATTTTTTCGTTATATAAATTATTAGTTTCATAAATTAAGTTAAATAATTCTAAATACAATACTGTGTATTTTCAGAGATTATACATTTAACTACTTAACATGTATTTCTTTTTTCATTACATGGTAATAATAAAGGTTTTAAGCTCTCATAAGAATAGTTTTATTATTGAATAGTTAAATTTCAATCAAAACTATCGGTAAAAAGCAAACTATGGAAAATTTAAAATACTATTTATTGAATTTTTCCAGATATTCAAGATTTTGATTAATATTTTAAACTTATTGAAATTGTTCATACTAGAATTAAAGATTTGTATTAAATATATTCTTAAATAAAATTAGCTTTTAGTTCAATTTTAGATATTTAGGATAATATAACTACGTATCGAAAAATTTTCCAGTCTAATAATGTTAATTTATTAAAACAAATATCGTTTGAATTTTGAAATATTTGGTTATTATTGCAATCTTATATATGTGCCAGATACACTTGACGCGAGTTTAAATCCCATCTACTCTGTGACCCAGCTGAGGGTGTGGAAGGAATTAAAGTATCATTCCAAATGATAAATTCCAATTATTTTATTTATCACTATAATCAACTCAAACACAAATAACCCTTTAAATAGGATAATTCAGTCAATAATAGAGAGAAGAAACGAGATTCGCATTTGGGGGGAATATGTTCAATAATGCGGCTCTTCCTTAATATTACTTTACACAAAAATTACGTATTTAATGTCCGCACTATTACTTTAACACTCTAAACATCAACTTCATATAAGGTGACAGTTCCTGAACTTATGCAGTCTTCAACTTAACCCAACTAGACTCTAACACTTCTTGGTTATATTCTTTTACAAGGACATAAACCAATTCTGGTAATCTTCACCTTGTAGCTATCTTGTCACCTCTTGTTAGCTAAACTTCTGACTTTCTTACTTTCTGTTTACCTATTCTCCTCATTACCTATTCTATTCACTTCACTTCTAATCCACTCACAATTCACTAACTCTTAAACTCGCGAAGAAGGAATATATATATAATAAACTTGTGGTGATCTGTGGTCACCCCACACATTCCTACCTTCCTATCTATCTGAAAACCCGGCTAGATGTGTAGGAAGAATTAAATGATCAAAAGACATTATTTCAATTGAAACTGATTTATTGATTCTTATCAGTTATTACAAGCAGACACAACACAATTATAATTAAGGTTTAAAGACTATGTGCAGAGGTGAGATATATACAAGAGGGGTAATATTATAGAACTTCAACTGAATTTAAGATAGCTTAAACGAGCACATTTACAACTACGTCGCACACTAATAATCAAATTTTACTTAATCAAATTTACAGTACCTTAGGCTTTAATGCTCAGTTCCTGCATGACGAACTTCAGCCACTATCGTTTGCTGGATGAATTGACGATGACTCCGCGCTTCGTAATATTTAATTTCAATGCTTTTCAATCTTCAAATCCACTTCTCTTTGAGCACATCAAACGTATCAACCTCGCTTAACTTGTCAACAACTACGCGTGTCGACCTCTCATTCTCTTCACTTTACTTTACTTAACTTGACTTCTCACTTCACTCGACCTCATCTTCGCTCTCTTCAACTTGCGAAAACCGAACTTATATATATTCCTTATTTACATAAATCACGTTTGGCTTCTAGATGAAGGTTGGTTGAAATAAATATTTTGATTGAAAGGGAAAAAGAAGAAATTAGTATAAACCCGTATAGATCCGTCACAAACTTAATTTGCATATCACGTTTCCTTCTTTTATGAGAAGATTGGTTAAATTTGCTGGCCTAAAAAATACCCAAAAGGACTTGTTAATTGAAGGTCGCGTATAGATCCTTCAAACACTATACGTGATATATGAGGGAAAGTCAAAAAGTAAAGTTACTTATGCAGTTTCTCTTTCTAAGGTATGACAACAGTACTAGTATTTAGCTCTGAATGAGGAATAGTAGGCAACATTTCTATACAACGTGCCATTCGTCTTTCCTTGTAGTCGTTGGAGTATAGGAGATTGTTCAACATGACAGCTCCATTATCGATCACCAAGAAGGAAATGAGAGCAGTGATTTCCCTTTTGTTTGCGGAAGGTGTGATAACTGCTCTAGATACTAGCCATACCTTCCATTTCTATACAGTCAGCTGCAACGCCCCTCAATGGTTTACGTTGTTGGACTAGCGGATCTTTTGTAGTCACATGAAGAAGTTTTTTTCTCCTTGAAGGGCTCTATCCTTTCGTATATTTGGCTTCAATATCAACTGATGTCACCATACTGTGCTTACAAACGACGAATAATTCCAGCAGGTTTTACACTTTCAGCAAACAAAAAGCGAATCACTTTCTTCTTTGGTGCAGATCGACAATGGAGCTGAAGTGTAGAATGGGTTGCTACACTCTAACACAGTGCTTCTCAACATTTCAATATTAGCGGCCCAATATTCAATCAAATTTCACCGCACCCCCCACATACAATAACAATGTATTGAATGCAATGATACTATACTTTGACGCGAAAACTACGATACGACCTTAACCTCTTTAAGTGCCAACGGCATACATAAACGTCTCGCTCATTCAAAGCGTTAATTTCCCCGGACGTATAAATACGTTTTTCCAAAGTTCAATCTTTCCTCTGCAGTGCTATCCAAAAAGTTGTTCCGAAGGCTTTAGAATGCAACAAATGGACTTTGACAATGTTTGCGAAGAATTTACTTACTTCAGATTTTTCTTATTTTTATTCCTTCTCCCCACCCCACCCCAATACATCCCATACCCGTGCCTACGAGGTAAACGTTTGGCATTGGGAAGCGAATCGCGTAACTTTTAATCGGCAGTTAAGGGATTAATTATAAACCGTACAAATTATAAAGATAAATATTGGTTTTTGAATATAATTTTATATATGACAATCCCATGGGATCACAGGTAATTATGAAACTTGTTCTTAACTTAGCTGTGTTAAATTAATTATTAAATACATTATGTAGCGCTGATATATTTAAAAGCGTAATGTATCAGTGTAAATGTTTATTTTTTATTATGCCAGAATGTATTTTATTTGTTTACTTTCAGTAAATTAATTTTCTTAAATAATCTTTTGTTTTTGATTCTATAATACGCTCCCGCCCCCTCGTAGAGGTTTTACGCCCCCCAAGGTGGGGCGCGCACAGTTTGAGAAACGCTGCTCTAAAGACTACGTGGAAAGACGAGTGACACGTTGTGAAGAAGTGTTGCCTCATTCAGCGTTGGTTACTAGTGCTGTTGCCAAACCCTAGAATAAGAAACGCAGAAGTCCCTTTACTTTTGAACTTTACCTCGTTTACTAAATCAAACGTAAGCAACGAAACTTTTCTCTTGTAGAATGTAGAAAATATGAAAATTATGTTAGAAAAACTGAACAAAAGAGAAATACTCATCTATTTTTTTCTCAGAATAAGCACTAATTTTAATTTATCTAACTTTGTTAGAATAATCGAAAAAGTTTTTTCGCCATAAATGAACATAGAAGATGCAGGGATCGACTTTTGCTAGCATTTTAAGTAAACTATTAAAATATTTAAATATCTGAGTGGATATATTTTTTTTAAATATTCGAATGATTTATATTATTAAATAAAGGAACAGAACGTTCTTTAAAAAATATTCTCATAAAATAAAAAATTCTGTATGTTATAATGCACAACGTGAATGCAAACATAATGATAGTACTGTTTCCAAATCCAACAAAATAAATTAAAACTATTCGGTAATATTAAGTATTATTACATTCTGTAAAAAATCCTTGAACTTATAAAAAAAATTCCATTAATATATAAATTATAATTAAAATAAAATTTTATTAAAGTATATGGACATTTTTTTTATATCAACGTCATAGATATATTCCATGTAGTAAAGTGCTCTTTCGTTGGATAATTTGTGACTGAAGTTAATTTTTAAGGAAATCTTCTAAAAACCAATATCTCGATTTTATTAATTTTTTTATGATTTTCCATGGCATCCTTTATTTAAATGAGAAATCTTTATTAAAAAACAAATACTTGATGGGTTGCTTCATTTGTTTTGAAGATGAAATGAGGTCTTGACTTCACAAATTTCAACTTGGATTTTCATTAAAATATTTTTATTAAGAATCCTTCGAAAACCTATAAGTAAATCGAAAAGTTGAAATGAGAACTGAATCCAAGTTGGTAATTAAACTCCAAACTGAAAATCCAAATTAAAAGAGCTTAGTGATAAGATTTGATAAATTCTTCAAAAAGTGACTTCCACAAACTATCTAACTTCCAACACAGTTTTAAATAATTTAAAAAACTTTTTCTATTCTGAGCATTTAGTTTATATAATATAAATCATATATTTTTTATATTTTTAATATATATTTATAGAACAATTTATTATTTAAAAATTAAATAATGTTTCATTTTGTGTGTCAAAAATAAAGAACATTTATTATAAAATGAAAGAATTAATTGTTAAAAGGCAATAAGAGATTCCATATGAAAATATACTTATTTCTTTCATTCTAAGAATATATAGTTCGAATAATTTTCATATATAATTTCTTGATATGCAATAGCTTGCTTAATATTTCTCTCATTAAATTTAGAAAATTTTATGTTCATTAAAAATTTTAAATAATAAATGTCAAATAATGTTAGTCAAAACTTTTTTAATTTGTTTTCCTCCTAACGATATCTAAACCTTAAAAAATATGATGATAATTCATTTATTACAATGATTATTACGATCTGTGACAAATTTTAATACAGTACAACGTCGTTTATCCAAACGTTTATTATCCGGACCAAGAGAATCAGAACTTGCATCGAAAAAACGAAGGTGCGCAATGGTACAATGAAAAATAAATGATTATTTTCCACAATTGCGACATTTTGCACCTATTCTGCGTTTTCTTCAAGCACGTTTCCTGCATGTGATGATTTTCAATATTCGTATAGTGTCCGGTTTCATATACTGGAAGGATCGCCTTCGGTTTTCAGTTATCCGAACAATCGCGTATCGGAATGGTGTCCGGTCCCAATTGATTCGGATAAATGACGTTCTACTGAACCTAAAAAGTTAAAAGAAAGATACATTAATTGGAAACAAATATTATTAATAATTGCCTTTTTTTGACAAATACTATTAAATTGCTTTAAAATCTTTTAAAATAGTTTAGAGTTTATATATCTGGAACTCTGTTATTGATACTTGAGCTGTAACTAATAAAATAAATTTTTAAGGAATTATAAAAGATTTTATTTCAAAATACATATGTATGAAACTTTAATTTAATGGATTGGTTTGCCGTTCTTTATTCTTGATTTATTAAATGAACGCATGCAAGAATTTTTTAAAAGAACTTGAAACACAAGTTGAAAAACTTATATTTTTTAATAATTAAAAACTGATTTTTCAGATTTCTTAACAAAGTTATAAATTGAGTAAGTTTTAATTATTTTCTAATACCATGGGAACGATTCGGATTATTTTATTTATTAAATTAAAAATTATTATTTGTTTAATATTAAATTATTTTAAATCATTAAAAATGATCGATTATTATATAATAATCTAATAATTCAATTTTACTGAATGCCATAATATAAGGAAAGATTATATCTAAAACAAATTTTTTTATACATAACTATGAAGCATGAGTTTTTAATTTTATTTTCAAACAGATATGAATGAGGTCATTAAACCTATATATATATTTATGGGGTTATTCAAAAATATAATCAATGTATCTATATTGGAATTATCTAACACAGCATCTGTAGCATTCTTTCTTATTTAGCTTTAAAGTTACTATTTGTCTTGTAAAGATTGGCAGTTATTACATTTTCTGTGGACATGTCAACACGATTTGACGTATTCTTACTGCTTCTTCTAGAAAGGGGACTTTTGGCCTATTTGGCACACTTGTTGTTTCTGAGAAAGTTTAATATGACACTGTTGACAGCTCACTCGATACTTCAAATAAATGGTTATTTTAAGAGGGAGAAAAACTATTAAGATATTAGAATCCAGCCTAATGTGAAGAATAAAAATTTCTTAGTCATAAATTTCAGTGATAATTGTTGGAATAAGTGATAAATGTTACAAAAATGCAGTAAATATTGAAATTTCTATAAGAAATATAGTTTTTTTAAAAATAATACACAGTAAAAATCGGTTAACAAGAAACTTAGAGATTTTAAATAATTTTTCGTGTTAAACGAATTTCGTGTTAAAAGATATTCTAAAAGAATCATATTTTCAACAAAATTGAGTTTATTAGATAACATTTTATTTACATAGATATGTATAGAATAAAAACTAATGAAACAAAAACATTCACAAGGAAATTTAATACAAACATTTCAAGGTTTGGGGGAAACAAAATATTTATTGAGTTTTTGAAAAGTAATCTGATATTTTTCTTAGAAATGCATTTTTTCGCATGAAATTGCCTACAAAACGCTCGATGTCGTCCATTTTGTTATTCATTTTGCTATTGGAATGTGCGTCTAAATAGCCACGCTTACTTTTTTTAATGTTTCTCATTAGGATGACATGGGCATAGGAACTGTATTATTCATTTTATTTCCTTCGTCGAAATCTGCATCAATGCTATTTTTTTAGCTTTAAGCAAACTCCAAATGGCCTTTGTCTTCCATAATTGGAGAAGAACACACATTTTCATCATCTACTGCAACGAATTATCCCGATGATGAACCTGCATAGTGGGTGTTTTCCGTATTTTGTTCATTTCCAGAAGAAAAATCTTTTCGTGTTAAGATATTTTCGCTTCACGTTAACAGAAAAAAATGCTTGAAAATACATAGCAGTTTGTCCGGATCGTTGTATTATTTTGTTTCAATCGTTTTCATGCTAAACGTATTTCACTGTATTCCTAAAAGGCATAAAGTTTACTTTTAATTCTGTATTATTATTATGAATTTGATTTAACAATATTAGTCTATGAGGAACTAATATAATCTAGACTAATTGTAATAAAGTGTTTTTCTGGTTAAATATTATTTGGATTTCAATACATGAATTCAAGTATATACATATTAATGATTTTCTCGATTTAGGTTTTTTAGTAAGATAATTGGTCTAGCATTAGCTATTTCATAAATAAAATATTTTTTTATTTATCAAATTTATTTCGATGCATCGAAACTGATCTGAAATATATGTATACTGTTTCAAGATGCATACATTAATAATGAATTAAGCGTACAATAACAAAATTTTAGGAATCTGAATAATTAAAGCTTTGATTTATCAAATTTATAATGATTTATTATAAATGTCATTAAATTACAACTATCATATGTTCTTTTAATTATGACTACCATATGAGCATTCAATTATGACTCTCATATGATCATTCAGTTATGACTATCATTATTAATTATGAAACTGTTTCAATATTGAATTTAAATAAATTCAATTATCAAAAATGAAAGTGAATGAAACTATGTATGCAAAAAGAGTAGTTACTTATAGTTAAACTAATGTGTAAAATGTGTCATTTTGAAATTAGAAAATAACTTGACCAGGCAATAACATATTGAAAAAACTATTTAAAATATTTTTCGTATTCGTACTTAGAGGTGACGTTAGGTCATGGGCCAATGATATTTCAGCGTGTGGCATTGGCGTAACATACACCCCCGCATTTCAGGAGGCCCAGTGTTCTAGAGGGTTAAAATCTTAACTGACTCCAAGTGTATAACCCTTTGTACGATCCGGCTTGGGGCCCAAAACCTGACTTTGCAAAAGGGTCATAATCATCTCCATCGTGCCACTGGCTTATTGCCAATGATATTTCAGTCAATTCGCGATTTCAAGCAGTAAAAGATCCATCGAGTTGGGTTTGATGCACGTTAAATATCTCAAGGTTTAAAGCCCTCACGTTGGCGTGGTATGGAAGTATGGAGAGTAGACTACAAGTGAAGTGTCATCTTTATCAATTGACTATGCATCAGTGATCGTGGTAGCCTTGTGGTTGGAGTCCCAAACTCATGGCCGGCGTGTCATAAGTTCACACCTTAGGGTTCCAGAAGAACTCCCCTGTAGAGGGGTCGATGCACGTTGAATCTGTGGAGATTCAAAGTCCTTTTATTTGCGTAGTATGATAGTTTGGAGAGGGTGCGTAACATCTGGTGCCTTCCTCATTACTTGACCGATGCTCAAAATTAAGAGATCCTGTCATCAATAGCCCTCGTGTACCTTCAAAGTGTAAAGTAAATTAAAATCAAATCAAATTTCAGTCAGTTTGCAATTAGTACCTTAACAGTTCTCAGGCAGATTTAAATAACATGAAACGCCTCCCAAAAACAAGCATATTCACAAACAAAATCGGAAGGTACACATACTAATGCAAATAAAAAACTTCATAATATTTAAATTTCTGATTAAAAAAAAAAAAACTTGCCAAGGTAAACTTGCGAACATGTCATAAAATTGTGACTGGCATTGTCAAGTCACGGGCTTGAGTTTTGTTGCTACGGATGACTCAGCTGTGTACAGAGGTTGATACATGTCTAATCTCTCGTGAGTTTAATCCTTGAGTTAGCGTTGCGTGATATTTACAGAAAGGATGAACCAGGTCACTTGACCGAGGTTCAAAAGTACGAGGGAAATGTATTGTTCATGTTGTTAATGCCATCTGTGTGTTGGTGTCAGATCGAGGCTCCCGAATTTCTTCGCAGCAAAGTCCTAGATGTATGCATGTCGTTAGCTGCAGCTTTGAGCACCATTACATGTGACAGTACCATTTGGCTTGGTTCCACACCAATTTTGAAGGTTAAAACCCTGGAGGTGGTCAGATGCCAACCGTCATACTCACGAGAGGACTTGAGGCTTGACGTCTATCTAGAGTACTTCCCTTTGCAGCAAAGGTGCTATACATTTACAGTCATCCATTCCGTCTCCAGGATTTGAACCCAGGTTCAACAGCACAGCAATCAGTGTCACTAAGCACTATACTGGATGGGCGGCAAAATAACAAAGCTCGTCACCAATAGTTTTATAGTGCGATGTTAGTAATCACCCACGAACTCACTCCAAGACCATGGTTCAAAAACTTAAGGTCCGTTGCCAACATTCCTCATAATTCTCGCAGTGAGATTGTTATACACAATACAGTTCGAGTTCTGTCACTGGTAACCCTCTTGTTTTCTCTTGCAATACAAACTCACTCAATATACAATTCAGAAATCACATCCGTAGTTAAATCTCATTACTTGAATGATAAAAATATAAATTAAATAATCTACAAAACGTTATATTTTAAAAGAAAAGATCTTATCCCCCCCCCCTGTATTTAACCTGGCGCTTCACGCGCAGGGTATGTCATACCCACCACCTAACTTTTTCCAGTCTCCTTCTAAACCATTTTTTGGAAAATAAATAGTTTCTCGTGTAGCTAGCTGACTTTGAGAGGCCTGAGCTTGTAGGCGAATTCTAAATGTATATTTTTGGATACCGCCTCTTCGAGTATGTCATACCCTGGGTATGAATCGTCGTTATAATTCTAAATGCATGAGCACGCTTTAAAATTTTACTTATGCAATGGCGCATTATTGTAGTTATGATGAAGAAATGTGAAATAAAACTAATTTATAGATACAGTATTTAATAGATATAGTACAACACTATTTTCGGAGGAAGAAAGACTCCTTAGGGGATGATGAGGAAGAATCGAATGATGAAGAGTATAACAGCAAGTATGATTCTTCTATTGAAATATATCCAGATAATTTAACTGAGGCAGTATAATAATCATCCTTGATAAAATGCCCACATCATGTTCAATGGCTAGAAAATGTAATCATTAACAATGGCAATATTGTTTATGTTACTGAACGTTGCGACAATAAATGCTCAAATTATTTTGTTAAGTAGTCAGAAACCACCTACTAAACATCGAAAAAGATGCTGATTTCTGAAGTGTTTTGTATTTCGATTAACGGAAGAATGTGAAAACCAACAAGCAATGCTTGTACGAAATTTAAAAAAAAAATCTAACATCCAGTAAAAACATCACACTCGCTCGCGACGAAGACTAACTAAATGAGTGTATAACATTGTACTGGATGTCCTAATAAAAAGAAAAGAAAAACGAAATTTACGTGTGGAAAGTGAAATAAACATATTAAATTTCCTACTGTTCTTCCTTTTTCATATTTGTAAGCACATTTTAAGGTAAAAACAGAATGTAAACATCCTTGGGTATGAGATACCCTGCGCGTGAAGTTAAGGCTTTTTTTCACGCGTGAAGTCCCGGGTTAATCCAGGGAACAAAATAATAGTATTTCAGAAAATTTCGAATCAAATGGGAAAATGCATGCAATTCAAATTTAAATCTTCATTGTAAATTACAAAAATAAATGGGAAACTGTATCACAGTCCCTCGCATTGTTTTGCGTCGATTTTATAACATATAAAAACATTTATCTACATATTCCCAAGTTCCAATACACACGACCCCTCCGTCGAAGCTTTTGACATTACCTATTGAGCGCTTATAAATAGCAGCATTTATTATTGGCAAGTGCATTGAGAGTGAGTTATTGCCTGCCGTAGCCTTTAATTTATTCTGTCCTTCTTTATTATGCCTGTAGTGTATGATAGATGGTTGTTTGGGTATTGGAAATGTACTGCGATCCATGACTATTAACGGAGGAATTCATAAGAGTACATTAGGATCACTTCAGGGATATTTTGCGACATTTCTCCAGATGTTTGACGATGATATCCAGGTAAAACGGGGAGATAATTGTTTTATGAGTTTTACCGGCCCGTGGCTGATCGGGTGATAGATTGTTCGCAAAGATGCCTTTTTGCTGTGTTATGTTTTGAGTTATGTAGGAGTATAACAATTTGAGTATCTGTGTTAAGATGGATTTACGAATAATAATAATAAGAAGAAGAATTCCAGATTGTGTAATTTTAAATTACATAGTTTTCTTTTTCAACCAAAATAGTTGCAATATTAAGTTTTCTCTTATCTTGGTTTGTGACGCATCTATACGCGTCATTATTTCACTAATCCTCTTGGGGAAACTTTGGGGCTAGCATTCGCGTTAATTCACAGCCTCTCAAGAAGAAACCCAGATATTTAAATTAGTTTGACTATATAAAGCCAATGTTTTGCAGATGTAAGATAGAAGGAGCCGGAGACTTGTTGCGGTGATACATTGATGAGAATATTAGAATATTTCATTGAGTATTTCACAAATATAGCGCGAGTTAAGGAAGTAGTTGCTAAGATATTAAATTATTAGATTGAGGATCTAAGATAGATTTAGTTATCGGATCACTAGCGTTTGTCCACTTTGTCTAGTTCACTTAGTCGTGTTTACGTAGTTATTCATTGAGATTAGATTGCTCTCTTTATATATCACTCCTAGGGTTTCCTTTTGTAGTTTCACTTGTGATTGATTAAGTGTGTTCGAAGAGAAATAAAATAATAGTTATTATGGAAGTTGCTGGTGATGCTTTGTTTCCTCCCATACCTTTAGGTAGGAAAGACGGTGATAGAGGGGTGCCAAATACACACCCCCCACACAGGTTGCATAGTTGTAACGTGTATTATTCGGGATCTTCTAATAATCCTCATCGGGAAAGTATTCTTTAACTGTGATTATAGATTAAAAACCGCTTTTCAAAGAGAGGACTTGAATTTATTTAAATGTAAGTGATATTTATGTGCCTGTAGTAGAGTCTATGAGTTAATGGTTAGGATTTGATTTTTAAGCGTGAAATCCAAGTATTAGTGAAGGTAACCAGCGACTGAGTGACCGCACGTCTTCAGATTAGCAGTCGCCGTAGAATCAATCCACTAGGATTTGGTAAAGTGAGCAGCATTGGACCTGACCGAACTATCGGGTTTTGAGAAGAATCATACAAGGAGCTACAACTTCAGATACTTTCAATAATTTCGTCTTTTCGGCTAGAGGTTAGGATTTCCGATTGCTTCTCGAGTTAAGTTTAAAATTGCATACTTCCTAAAGTGCTATAGACAGAATAAGAGTAGCTATTTTTATGATCATGTCTGCTTCTGCCTCGGACTGTCTCACACCCGTGACCTTCAGGCCGCAACATAAATTGTTAAAAAGTCTCACCCATGTTTTTTTTAACTAACCTCTGTGACCACTGCATTATATTTTGTTTTAAAGGCATTCTATACAATAGATTGATAAATTAGACATTGTTTTGATGTATTTCTTTATTGGTATTTTTAAGTTGCCTTTTCTCAGTTTCAGTTTTTTCATGAAAGCATGATCTTTTTAACAAATATTTACTTAAGAACTTACACTTTGGTGTATTTATTTATTATAAAAAGCTTGATAAAATTAGGGATCCATTTTTCAATATTTTGAAAAAAAAATTATAATTGAGAAAAAATGTAGCCTGAAATCATATTTTTTAAGCCTTGTTCCTTAGATGTATAATTTAAATTTTTTTCTCATCAACTAATTTGCCTATTGTAAAATCGATTCCAAAAGCTTCTACTCATATTTTTATAAGCTTAAAAAATGCAAGTGAAATAATAATAAATTTATGAAAAATAAATTAAAACCATATTTTTTAATTTAAATAGATTTAAATGTTAATCAAATTAGTTTTAATTTTAAAATTATTTTATTTTACAATAACTGTCAATACTATACACAAGAAGTAATTAAAATCTCTTAAGTATATTTGACATATTTATATACTTAAGAGATTTTACTATATCTTAAGGAACTATACCTTAAAGGAACGTGGGACCTTTTTTAGTCCCACGTTCCTTTAAGATATAGTTTTATATTAGAATCTCACTATGCTAAAAGAGTGTGATATAAGTCCAATTAGACATTATATTATATTCAAATTTTGTGAATAGATTAGAGATAATAGAAGATGATTGCTGAAGAAAAATGAATGCTATAGAGACTGTAACTATAAGTTCTAACTATGTTAATAGTCTAAAAGAGAAATGGACTTGGAAAAAAATTCTAAACAAATTTGTACATTTACTGTAAGTTGAATTGAGAGGAGGCTTCATTTATTAATATGTAATATTAGAGTTCACATACATTTCATTTTCTGTTAGAACAATGGTTCTCAGTTATTTCAAAAATCTATCACTTTTTGAAGAATCATATTCTCAGAGATCCTCTTACATCTTTTTTGTAAAAGACAGCATTTTATATGATCATAGTATTAACAATTACACAAAAAAAGAACAAATTACCACAGTTTGAAAAGAAAAATTTAGAAATCAGTTAGTAGATTTATGTTTCAGTTTTGTAAGCAATGGCAATTCCGCTTTTGATCCACGGATCAAACCTCCCTATGAAAGCTAGTATTTATTATATGTATAAATATTAAGACGAATGTATTATTATGAAAATGCTGCTAATAGTTAAAGAAAGGTACCTTTGTTAATATATTTAATTTTAAAAAGAATAATTTTAATCAAGCATAGCCTGAAATTATTTTTACAAAAACACAGCTGGTTTATTTGAAAACAAGATTATTACGTTAACAGATGCGTAAAAACAGTTTATATTTTCCTTTAGTTCTTTGTTCTTACTTTAATTTATTTTTTTTCATTGTTAGTTTCTTTAATATTTTCATAGTTACATGATGATTTAGTTATCTTAGTTTCCAAGCATGTGCATATCTATCAGCAATAAATTGGTATACCAAATACACTTTTTTAAAAGCTTTGTAATGTATACATACGCAAATATATTTCTCAGAGTTATACAGTATGCTAAAGACAAAAAAATAAATTAAACATATTGCAAATTGAAAATTATTTTAAAAAATCACCTCCTTTATCATTGATTTTTACATTTTTCCTACTGCAGCGTTTCTCAAACTGTGGGGCGCACCCCACCCCCTTAGGGAGGGTCGAGAAAACTGTACAAGGTGGCGAAAGCATATTGAAAAGTTAAAAACAAAAGATTATTTTTAAAAAAAATATTAATTTACTGAAAGTAAGCAAACAAAATACATTCTGACATAATAAAAAATAAAATACACATTTACACTGATATAATACACTTATAAATGCATCAGTGCTACACAATGTATCTTATAATTTATTTAACAATACTAAGTTAAGAAAAAGTTTAATAATTACCAGTGACCGGGTTGTCGTATATAAAATTACATACAAAAAATAACACTTATTTTGATAATTTGTACGATTTATAATTAATCCCTTAGCTACCGATTAAAAGTTACGCGATTCACTTCCCAAAGCAAACCGTTTTCCACGTAAGCACGCGTATGTGATGTATTGAGGGGGGAGAGGAAAAGAATAAAAAAACAAATATTTTTAAGTAAGCAAACCCTTTGCAAACATTGCCAAGGTCATATTATTGCATTCCATGCATGGCCTTCCGAATAATTTTATGGATAGCAGTGCACAGAAAAGATCATACTTCGGAAAGACGTATATATGCGTCTGGGGAAATAAACGCTTTGGATGAGAGAGAAGTTTATATTCGTCGGTGGCATTTAAGAGGCTAAAGTTGAATCGTAGTTTTGGCGGCATTGCATTAATGAATTCAATGCATTGTTATTGTATGAGGAAAGGGGATGAAAATTATGATTGAATATTGGACCACGAATATTGAAACTTTGAGAAGCACTATACTACTGCATAAAAAAATAATGCTCGAAAAAGTGAAATTTAAACCCAGAGATCTTCAAGGAATAAAAGGAATACAGAAGTAAAAAGAAAGCAAATAGAAATTCCCTTCGGTTTGGCCGTTCTTCTCACTATCTCTGTAAAGTGACAAGTGCACAGTTGATAGATATCTCGACTGACCCAGAATTTCGAGAACAATTCGAGTAGAGACATCGTCTCACTTCATTGGCGCGTTTCTTTTTCGATTGAGACCGCAACAAAACATGTCTTCTTCGTTGTGCTGCCTTATTTTTCTCGATACTATGTATGATTACATGTAGACATATAATCACTCGTGGGAGATGGTGTTTATTGCTGTTATTTTATGGTATTCTTTGAATGAATAGAATTGTGACTCATACTGATTCCCTTTTCAAATAAATTGATTCTTATGTGGCAACCAGCGATTTAATCGATGTGTTCTGCATAAATTAAATCTCGTTAATGTTTTTAATCGATTAATGAATTATAAACTTAGAATAAACTTCAACAAATGTATATTTAGTCAAGATAAAAGCATTGTTTTTAATATATTGATCTTTGACTGAGTGCATTTCTGAAGTGGAATAAAAAGTAAAAACCTGTAAGTGATTATCCTTTTCAGGTAAAGTTATTGAAGAACTTCACAGATTTTGTGCTTGGCATATTTTTACTATAGAGTTTGTAAAAAAGGCAAGGATATTCAGATTGGCAAAAAGATATATTAAAAAAAAGTTAAAAGAGGTAGAACTGTAACATATTGATATTAATGTTACGGCGACTAAAGGCGACTCTGAAAGGTATATACTGAAAAATATACGTAAGCATCTAGTCCAACTGCATACACACATTCATGTTCATTGTTTGCTCCTAACTATTCAGGCAATTCCAACAAGACAATGATATCCCCACGTTTCGAGAACTACTACGAAGTGGCTCTGGGAACACTCTTATGATTTTCAAGGCATTCATTAACTACTTAAATTTATATGCCCGAACGTTATTGAACACTTCTCGAATGTCTACAAGTTATTGTTCAGAATGGATCTCAACCATCTCATAGTCTTATGGATTTTCGGGAGTCTACGCCAAGTTCCATGGTCTGATTTGTCTCCGGTGTGCCTTCCTACATCATTTGAGTCCTTAGCGTCCCCATTCTACGTCCCTTCTTCGTGTTCTTCGGATCCTATTAAATATTAGACAAGTATACACATTTGTCTGGTTCTTAAGTGTCTATGATATGCGTTTTTTAGAATAATATACAAACATACTTAAAATACACACATACTTGCAATACAAACTAAGACATACGTAGAATCACATACCTACCTACACAATACCCAGAAATAATGCTTACACGATACAGCACGTACCCATACGTACACGATACAGCACGTACCCATACGTACACGATACAGCACGTACCCATACGTACACGATACAACACGTACCCATACGTACACGATACAACACGTACCCATACGTACACGATACAACACGTACCCATACGTACACGATACAACACGTACCCATACGTACACGATACACACACATTCCCATACATACACAATACACTGAAAGACGTACATACAAAGTACGCGCACATAGATTTACATTCATTAGACACACCCATAGGTATACCTGCAGAATACATAGAAACATACAGACATACACAGTACCCACGCACATAGAACCAAGTACACATACATACACGATACACATGCGTACATATATCCACATAGACAAGCATATATATTCAAATAAACATACTTATGAATACACATACATATATATTCATGTATATAAACATACTTATGCACTCATATATACACACGTACGCATCGATACAAATTCATAAACAGAAATACACATATATACACATATTCATCAATACAAATGCATAAACAGGGATACACATTTCTTCACGTACGCATCGATACAAATGCATAAACAGAGATACACATATATACACATACGCATCCATACAAATGCATAAACAGAGGTAAACTTATACACACATACATATGCAAGCACATGTATATATATAAATATAAAAGACATTTCACCTTAAAAAAAAGATTATTATAAATATATTACTTTGAGTTAGAAAAGAGAATCGAATAATCGATGCAAAATACAAAAATTAAGAAATTTTACTTTAACAAATGATTTAATACTTTATTAGCATTGCTAAAATTTACAGGTCATGTAAATATTATATCAAATTGCACCTTATATTTTCAGATATTAATTGATTAACCACTAGCAAAAAAAGATAATTCTAGTCACTTAAAATGGAAAATTGAATAATATACCAAGACTAAACACTTAATAATTGCGGGCTCATTATTAAGATCGCCTGAATTTGTGGGACTTGAATATTTTGGATAGAATTATGAACTACTTTATCCGCTTCAATTAGGGCACAATTAGCTGTTTTGAGGAGAATTAAACGTTTTATTCTCCATCAAACCAAAATTCAGCAGCTGCTGTAAAATTAAGAATTCAAAAGTTATCCTTATTTTTCTTCTTGGGTACTTCGAACTCATCGAATCCCCTCCGGTCAATTTAAAACCTTTCAAAAGTCTTCGAACTGATTAGTGAGAGAATTTATTAAATTTCAGAATGGCTTCTGGAATTTCTGTCTGCATGAATGATTCTGGAGCGGAAATTTATTTCCGGCACCGGTAAAGTGGAGTAATTTATGCTGAATTATGCTCACGTAATTCGTATCTTTTTCGCAGTCATGATCCAATTTATCATTTGGAATAAATATGGAAAGCGATTAATAATGTCTTGCATACTCTTATTCTCATTCTTCTAGATACATTTGTTTAGTTGTTTTAAGCCTAGCAATGATCAATACAAATATTCATTTATTTCAACCCATTTATTGATTTATCAATTTCTGTTCGAATTTCTGCTCACCATAAACATTTTTTAAAGAAATTTTCATTTTACAGCAGGGTTCAAACTCGTGGCCCGCGAGCTGCATGTGACCGTTAGTAAATATTTTTGGGTGCCGGCCAATATATCGGCACACAATAATATATAATCTTTGGAAAAATCAACTGAAATGTGAAGATTTAATACACTTCCCAACCTGCAATACAAGCGAAGCAAGTTTAGATGATACTGCATCGTATCAAAATACACAGAAAAAGTTTCAAACCTTAGAAATGAATTTGAAAAAAACAAGATCTAAAGATTATAATTCTTTACAAGACAAATTTTGTTTGATTTTATTAATAAATATATACTTAGTACCCAGACGTATGCAAATGATGGTGATCGAGATTCATTAAGACCCAAATTTGACAGCAAAATTCATTGAAGTAAGTTTACCTCAATTTCACAAATATTTACCAGCTATATTTGAAAATACTCGAAAATTTGCACGTAAAATTATTTTCCGTTGTTTATCAGTGTGACCAGTTATTTTCAGTTATGAAAGGAAATAAATCTTCTGTTAGAAATAGTATTAATGACGCTGACCATTGGTCAGTTTTGAAAGTAATCACTGCGACTGAAATTTCTCGCCAAATAGGAAAGATCAGATAAGAGATGCCAAGTGTGTCAGGACGCAAAATTTAATTTTTGTTGTTTTCTTTGTATATGTTTATTATAATGCCTTATTCGGAATAAACTCGCGTTTCAATAAATATTGATTTTTTTGCGGCCCACATAAAGTTAAAAGTTGTTTGTTTGGCCCAAATTAGTCTTTGAGTTTTACACCCTTGTTGTACAGGATCAGTGATTCCCAAACTTAATGTGCACGTGGACCTCTTGTTACACCAAGAATAAAGTCATGTACCTCCGAGTGAAACAAAAGGGTTTCAAATCATACATAATAGAAAAATACAAAGTCAACTTTGTTGTCTTGATTGGCAGTTGTTGACGTAAGAATAAAATACAAATAAAACCTTGTGATCCTTACTCTATTAAACAAGTAGACAGAAAAACAACCCATTCAATATATTTTACTTTTTATTAAACCTTTTGAAGATCAGCTAATTTTTGTCATCCCCACCCCCAAACTAATTTTAACTTTCCAAGCCCCAGAAGTCACAAGGACGTTCGAGGATCCGTAGAAATCCGATCGATGTTCAATTGGACCTTGTACATTTTGGATCACACTGAGGTGGAGAGACCATGATGTTATTATTATACATAGAGCCCTTGATTAACCTCGGATTAGAATATAAAAATTCCTGGTTTAAGTTATAATTGAGTCCCATAGCCTGAAGGTGATTTCCACATCTGAGCAGGCATCCCATTCTCTACATCTAAATCATGCCATTGTTCGGAATCTGTGACCCTATAAGTATAACCTTAAGTTTTAGGAAATGTTTTCCTGAGATGCTTTGGGCACTTTACTTTCTGTCCATGGACGTAATCTTGAGAAATTATTTTTGGTGCTTCAGCTGCTAACCTTGAATAGAGTGTTTATTTGAAACACCAAACTCATGGATCAGTAACCATGCTGTGCACGTCTTAGATGACTGGAATGAAAAGGAATCTGTCTTTCGCCAATTTTTATTCCTTTCTTTTTTTGGTTGGAGCTTGAGAGAGAAAGAATAGCTGTGCATACCCTCTTCCAAGAGAAGAAAGTCATTTTTGCTATTGATGCACTTTCTGAGGAATCTGCATATAGCCATCCCCAGTAGGGTTTCAGTGTCGTTCGAGCGTTTTTCCATTCATGTTGTGCGTAGTCTCTTGTTGAGATGATGGGTCTGGTGGACGTGTGCACCATAGTCATTTGTATTATCAGCCGTGATTTCTTAGAAATGTTTAAGTTAGACTCTGCAGGGAATGTATAATCAATCAGTAGGGTTTGGCTGTGCTGCCATTTAGTGTACAATTCCTGGGCACTTTTATTCTAGTCAATGGTTGGACGACATGCGGGAGAAGGGGTTGCTGTGTATTTATCCCTAGACGACACTAGGTACTTTCAACTATGTTACGCTTTTTTTTCATTGTATTGGTGATTTACAAGAGATTTCTTTTCATTAAGTTGGCCCCCCCAGTTTTCAATCCTATACGACAAGGATGGCCAAAAGAAATCATATATTTATCAAATAGTAACGAAACATTCCCTAGATTTGCTCAAAATACTTAATATGTTATATAAAAATTTCAGTAGTACTACATTTCCTTATTCATTTGAACAATTACTTTGTAAGTAAGATTATCTACTATCTAAAATAATTTATATTCCTTTTCTGTGGTTAAAAATTATTTAAAATACCGATTTATTCAGATCTAATTTTTTTTCAAATTTACGAAAAAGGAGCAAAGACCTTTTAAATGCGATAAAGTTATTAATTAAATCATTTCAAATAATTCAAGCGTTTGACTGACATTTATTTAAAAATCAAGGGATTTAAGCTTCTATATTTTTTGACGTAGAGCATATTAATCCATTTTTCCTCAATATCTATGAAAAAATAATCAGAAATTGAACAAACTGACTGAAATGATTTTGTACATTGAACATTTATCATTTACCATTCTTTTATTATTTATACTTGAGCTGAAACTATTTTTGTTAAATATCAAGAAAATGAAATGTTTTTATTTCTTTGAATGTTTAATAATTGTAACTTTTTTAAAAAATTCATAATACATTTCGTTTTATAAATTTAATACGATGTGTTCGATTTTGTATTTTATAGAATTAATAATATAATAACTTTTAGTATAATTTCAATAAATAATAACTAGAAAAAATAATAAATTGAGAACAAAATAGTAAGTTAATTTTTGGAATTAAAATTTATTAATTACTAAATCATGCTTCTGGGAATAAAATGATGAAATTTTTAATTTTCTTTAAGTTTAAATGTAACAGAGCAAAACTAAAGAATATTTCATATAAAATTATTACTTTGAATTATGAAAATTAGTGAATGTGTATCACACACTTGCTACAATTTACTTTTCTAGATACAAGACGTTTAACATGACAATATTCTCTAGGCTCAATATTTTCTTTCGTTTAATGTGACAACCACATGTTTCTAGGCAATCTGTCCAAAAACTTATGTGACGTCATAGTCACACGATAAAAGCAATTCTGTATTTTTTCAATTCCTACTATTCGCTCACTCTCATTCTATATTTATGTATATATTTATCTTGTTCAAATCTTCAATCGTTAAAAAAATGCATTTTGAAGCTCTCAGTTGGGCTGAAATTTTATATACATGCTTATTTTGGATGACAATACAGTAATTTAATTATAATTAATAAACATTAATTAAAATTAATTATTCAAATAATTACAAATACAGTCACATTTGCATTATTTTTGGTGACTTGTGTCAAATCTTAAAAAGGTTTTTTTTCTCACAGTTTAAATCTCTCATTTGAGCTGAAATTTTCTATGCACTATTGTTTTGGGTACACTATTGTTTGGGTAATTTAATTATAATTAATTAAAATTAATTGACTGAAATTAATTATTTAAAGGATTACAGATGCAGCCACGTTGGCTTCACTTTTAGTGACTTGGGTCAAATCTTAAAAAGAATTTTTTTCTCACGTTTCAAAGCATTCAGTTGAACTGAAATTTTATATACACGATTGTTTTGGATGACAATACGATACTTTAATGATAAAATTATAATGATTCAAAATTATTTGCCACTTAATGTTGTGATTCTGTCATATGTATGCACATATTTATATTAAGTGTAACTATTGAATAAAAAGTAATAAAAATAATTTTTTTGTTGATCTAAGTAAGAATTGACTTAATTTTTTTTATATAACTTGCTAGATAATCAGTTAATGCACTTTTTTGTTGAAAACTTTTCTCTCTGCTGAAACTTTCTCATAAATTATTTACAATAATTACACAAATAATATACAAAATGCATTTTATAATTAAAATGGATGCCTGAAATAAAACTTTTTTTTTATAATTCTAAAAAGTTTTTGATAATTTTTTTTTCATAGCATTTAAACATCTTTACCTAATTATAAAATCTGAAATTTTACAAATAGAGCAGCTTATACAATTAGTTTAATGTCTGTTTTGAGTTCAATGGAGAACATGTGTTTGTCCGTATCATGTGACCGTCATGAATTGAGCCCATGGTCTGAACAATTTATAGCTCAACTAGTACTCACTGTCATGACGCAAATGGTTAAAAGATTATTTATTAATGCCGCACTTAGAACCAACATGAGGGCTGTTGAAGACCACTACATAACGGGTCCTATTCGCGCCTTTCCACTAATCAACTTGTGGGAAAACAACTTCTTCAACTGTTTTTTGAGTGTAAAACCACCTTCTACAGAATGAACTTGAGTTTGTAATAATTTGAGTCCTATTTAACACTAGAACGTCCGTCGGTGTCAGTTTGACACCGGAGCCTGTTTACTTTATTCTTCTTTCCGCATTTTTGAAAGAAATTTGAAAATTTTTCGTGACTTTTAATCATTTTTCCTAGTGATTACACAGAAAAGATTTTGTGGTTCTAGATTAATTAGGGGTAATTTTCCAAATAAATATACTTAGAGCGTCGGCTGGTGTCATTTCGACGCCAAGGCAATTTATTATTGTAAAAAGCTGTCGTTCAACAAAATATAGTCCACTAAGTAGATACCATTAGTAAAACAAACTTCCCAAAGTTCGATCACACTTTTTTTTACCTTGAATACAGTGTTATTGAGTTCACAGTGGAAATTAATGATCTATACTAAAATTGTTGTGTTTAAGTGTTTCGATGCATAGTATTTGCTTGTCTAGTCATAAAAAAAATCATTCGATTTCGAACTTAGTGCAGAGAAGACTACATCAAACGATGGCTGTTTGAAAAGGTCTAGCTCCTGATGAAATTGCTAATTAGTTGTAAGAGCTTTCAGAGACTGAATTGGCTCTAACTTAGATTACGATGAAGACATACGATTGGATGAAAATGACTGCAAAGAATCTGAGGAAAGTGCAGTATGACTGATAATATTCCAATAAATCGTAATATCTATGTTACTAGGGAAGGCACAGAAAGGATATGGCATAATAGTAATGTTTCTGGCTGATTTGATACTCGAAATGGTTTTCGACAAAGCAGTGGTCCAACAAGTTTTACGAAACATAACATCAACGTCACTATTTCATGATATAAAAGGTCATAATATATGATAATTACATGAAATAATATTAAAAAGTCTTAAAACTAAACCCTACTGAAGAGCAGTCCAGCAATTATTTAGTTTTAAAACAATTACTTTATACATTCTATATCAAGGTATCGAAATGACACCGGAGAACATTTAAGAGTATTTGAAATTCCTAACGTTCTAGTGTTAAACCCTCGCAAAGTGAGTGTTAGAGTTAATCGTTAGTCTGCTATTATAGTGAGATCTATGAAGTGACCATTGAAACCTTAGTACTCTTATTAAGAAATTTTGTATTGGAATATCCAGTTGATCTGGGTGACTGCTGTTTCATTGGATCAAATTCAAATAAGTGTTAAGTTATTTGTGTTCGAAATTTAGGATTTTTAATTAAATTCAACGCTCTCTCATTTTATAATCTTGCTCGATAGTAAATGGATTGGGCCAAATAAATTTAATTACTTTTGTAACAATGCGTAACAACGACCAATATTTCATAAATTTGAACCGCAGCAAAGTAACGATGATAACACATTAGCTTATGGTGTAAGATTTCACATTTTTATTTGAAAGATGTCTGTTTCAAAATAATCAGAAAGCATATATTGCGCTTTGTAAAAATTCGCGTTTAAATAAAAATAAACTAGGGAAATAAAACAGCAAAATGTTAAGTAATATATAGTTAAATGCAATTTTACTATACAGATCGCTTATATACAACTGTTGCCAAAAAGTGCAGTAGCATCACATGAAAAAGAAATATGGAATTTTTCTATGTTCTCTTTTCTTTCGTTTTCATTTAATACGCGGCTTAGAAAGGTTTCCTGGAACTTTTTCAGCATCTAAACTTTTATGATCCAGCATATCATGAATTTCAGACTTTTCTTTAAACAGTAAAGATGAAAGAATAAAACCAAGAATAAAAAGGACTAGAAATTCTTTCGAAAATTCTAAAGAGATCAAATGTCACTGCTTAACTTAGATTGAGGGAATAAGTTCTTAAGGATTTTGCTGCCACGTTTAGACTTAACTGAAGACTCCTCGTACAATTTTTTTTATATTCTTCTCCCCTTATGATTTTTTCTCTTCCCAATTGTTCTATTTGAAGAGTTCAGGAAAGTGCTTTAGAAAGTTCTTTGATTTTGAAGCCGAAATGAGTTTGCAGCTCATATAAATAGAAACAGAAAGGATGGAATAAAAGTTCAAAGATTATGAAAAGAACTGAGCATACTTTCTTTCGGAATTAGAGACAACTTTAGGAGTCTTTTGAATAATTTTGAAATGTTTCTGAGAGAAGAAGATATAACATTTTTATGGAAATAAAAAAAGAAGGCATTGAATTGCAACGAGCTTTGCAGTTCATTCTTATTCATTCCAAAGAGTTTTTTCCCCTTCTTAATGTAAGATTATTTCTTTATACTAGTGGCTCTTTTGACAGCAAATAGTCATCAAAATATTTTATCTTATATAAACTAACATTTATATTTCATATAAGTAAACTACTTAAGCTGTATTATTACCACACGGCATACATAATGTACATTGATATTTATTTAGGGCTTAACGTCATTAAAGCTAATTTACCATCCTCTTTTTTTATTAAATAATCTTTAAATATTTCTGAACTCCTAAACTATTATGGTATTAAGACAGTGTTTAATATATAGTTAAATACTTTCATTTCTACAAAAAATGGATTTAATCTTCGCTAAAACAATAATTAATATTATTAATGACTTATATAAATGATTAATATAAATATTTGTTTCCTTTGAATAAATACTTTGGTTCTCATCACAAATTTTTCTGTCTGTTTCTTTAAAACTATAAATTTAAAAAAAAACTCAACATTTCTCTATTGGAAAAAGCATCTCCTTTCAGGATCACACACAAGGGGGAGGGTATCTCCATTGACCTTGATATTTTCGATTGATTTTAATCCTATTTATATTGTACGTAAAATTTTATGATGTTTTTGTTGTTGTTAATAATTAATTTTATTAGTTAATGCTAATTATGGAAGACCTACTGGGGGGGGAGCGTTAAAATTCGGAGGTGACAGAAATGATCAAACGGCCATCTCAATACTCATAAGTGGACATCTAAAAAACATGACATTCGACTCAGGACGCTAAGTCTTTTCAATGTGCAAAAAATGCAATCTGAAGCCGTCATCCCCCGATCCCATCCTGGATTGCTTGGGGTTCGCTCTGGCGGATGTTTATGAAAGTCCTCTACTGGTGCTTGACTTCGCTAGAGTTCACGGTATCATGGATCTGAGAGAGATGTAGCTGCCGCTAGAGCTCTGAGGGATTAGAAACAACAACAACGCTAATTATTTATTCAATAAATATTTGTTACCATTTTTTTTTCATGATAATCGACAAAATCAAAATAATGTTTTGCGGCATATTGGGATATGTTACGAGATTGGTGGACTGTCGATATTACCCTCCTTCTTGAAAAATTCCCGTGTGAGCCATTGATTTCTGTATATATATTTTTTGCAGCAATATCGTAATTTAACGTCAAAAGCAAGCAGTAGAAATAAATATCTCCCAAAACAAAATATTTGTTTTTCTTTTTTACCAGACAATCGAATAGATCAACACAAAATCTTTTGTATAAGACAAAGCACACAAACGTCTTTCTTTTTAAGTAAAAGAGAAAAGAAACGTAAGTATATTAGTATGAAGCAGTATCGTGAAATTCATCAAAAAATGAGTTTTTAACTGTTTTTAAACTATCTATTTTTCCACTCTATTGTTTATTTCAGAATTTCTTTAAAATACATCAGTTGTGGTTAAGTTTTTGACAGGTCTCTTCCATAAAATCTTTAATTTTATTCAGTAAATGAAAATGTGCATTCTGAGCAGCTTCTGTTAAAAACACAAGCGAACTGTCTTTAAATTAATTTTATTTACTGACCAATATATTCGTTTAATATTAACCTGTTGTTTTAAAAATCCATTTCTGTCCTTATAATCGTTTTATAATAATTTATATTTATATATTTTATTTTCGTTCAATTTAAAATATGTTTCATTTTTTTGTTTTATGAATTTATAAGAAAAGAAATCAAAGAAAGTTTCTGAAGAACTTTCATAAAATTCAGAAACAATGCTATTACGAATATATAAAAAATATGCGTATGTCCAAAATTAAGATAAACATGTTTTTCGTCTTAATTTCAAAGTGCCTCCTGTAAAACCGATAGAATCTAAAGTTTATATACTTTGAAGAATGGGGAATACATCAAGCTTCAGTTTAGAAGAAGATGCTGTATAGCGTTAGTTTTTGTAGAACTACTGGATTGAGACCGTACAAGCATATGAGATTTTTTTCTCCAGTTTTGTGAATATTGCATTAAAACAATCAAATTAGCATCCTGGTTGTGAGAATAAGTTCTTATAATCGTCTACATAATCCCTCGACATGGGGAGTCTTCAGCTGGCTTGAAGATGGTCAGTCTCAAGTGGAGGTAGCTTGTTGGTTACAAGGGAACCGTAAGTAGAGTCTGCCGGTTACGGATCCAATTTCAAACAAGTTTTACTGTCACTAGGAAAATCGACCAAGTTCGCAACAGAGCTTCGACATCTGCACAGGATCAAAAATTGCCATTAGGAGCATGAGGACATAGGTGGACAATGGTTCCTCAGCTTGCTCGTAACCTTGCTGCTGTGTCCGGAAGAATAATTTCCAGGCAAACAGTCTACGGCCGTCTTGCAGAAACTGACCTTTACAGTTTGGGTTCAGTCTGGTGCACCCCTTTGACTGCATTCAATAGGATATATCAGATGTTGTGGAGCTGAAAACATCAGTCGTGGGCACCATTAGGATGAGGACATGTCTTCTCCAATGATGAGCTGAAGTATACCAGACAAAGTGATTCTCATCTAGTCTTCATCTGGAGAGAAAATGGAACTTGCTTTCATCCCTCCTATGCAAGAAATATCGGCAGATTTGGTGGCGAAGGAATCCTTGTGTGTGGTGGCATAATGTTGGGCAATTGTACACCACTCTACGTTTTCTATGTGAGTACTGTCAACTCACTGCCCTATAGGTTTATACATATAGCGCAGGCATTGATATCCTGGAAGCTGAAGTAAGGTTTTTCTGGGTACTATTGACCTAGAGTACATTTTTATGGACGACAATGCGTGGCCATACAAGAATCGTACTATTAACTAATTTTATGAAGGAGCGGATATTCGCAGTATGGATTGACCCCAGAGGTCTCTAGATCATTATTGAATATATTTGAGATGGTATAGGAAAAAAAGCCATTTTTCAACGTATGTCCTCTCCCAGGACCCCACAGGAATTAAAAGTCCTTCTTTTGGGAAAAATGGGCTTTGTTACCCCAAATACTTATTGACACTCTCATAAACAGTATTACAGCTCGTTGTGAGGCTCGTACAGCAGTTCACAGCCTTCACATTCCATATTAGAGAAACATATCCCGAGATAAATGCTATATCTCTGATTCATGATTTCACACTTTTTGATGTCGCTATTTGACCGTGGGTGTGAAAGGGTTAGAATAAAAATCAAACATTTCTCAATTTAAAGAATTTTATTGTCTTTGTCTCTTATTAGACTTTATAAACTTAACTGAAAATGCACTTCAATAACTATATCGGAGGAGTAATCAAACTTATTAATCCAGTTAAAGTAGAAATAAGAGCACTTACCTAATCTCCTGAGCGCTCTTGCTTCAACACTTACTTAGTACTTCCTCTTGAAATAACAACATTTAGTACGACTTTTAATTTCTTAAATATCGGTTATTGATTAACACTTTTACACAATTTTTTTTAATGTTTTCTCAAAAACGTGAAGAGAACTGGGTGTGTGGCATTGAATTGATGGTGGCTTAGATTCGAGTAAATATGATATTTATCATTGTTCCCTACTTATTGTTGCAATTTAGCTTTCTAAAAACTTTGTTCAGTTATTTATTTATTTATTTTTTACATCTTTATATCAAAATTCTCATCTCATTTTTGTAAATTGTTAATGATATTCAATTATAAAAACCAAACATTTTAAATTCTAGTATTGAAAAAAATAACATAATCAAACAGAGATAAACCCTTGGTAATGAACCATTAGAAATTTCAAGAAATGCTTCCGAACAGGAAAAGTAAAGTCGGTCGAAATAATTTTTTTCAACCAACTGTATTATTATTCGATGTAATTATATTATTAAGAATAATAAAACATGACCACATTTTAAATAATACTCAGATCAAAAGATAAGAATACAAAAGTTCCTTCAACATTACAGTAGAACGTTGTTTATCTGAATCAACTGGGACCGGACACCGTTCGGATAACCGAAAACCGAATGCGATCCTCACAGTATATGAAACCGGGCACTATTACGAATATCGAAAATCACCACATGCGGGAAACGTGCTTGAAGAAAAAGCAAAATAGGTGCAAAATGTCGCAATTTTAAGTTTATTGTGGAAAATAATCACTTATTTATTCCTGTACTAGTGTACACCTTCGTTTTTTCGCTGTAAGGTCACTGAATCTCTTGGGCAGCAGTAGAACAGCACTGATTTTCGTTCGCACCACTCCATAGCTGTCTCTAACGCAGAAAAACGCGTCAGAATTTGATGGATCCATGCTATTTTCGTTGTTGTCCTCTTCTTCATCCGTTTCTTCGTCGACAGGGTCGGTTCTTCTTGCACGGAATTCACAATCTCGTCATCATTTAGCATTTGAAATCCACAGTCTTCTGCATCGCATATCATTCAGGATTCTACATAAACAAAATCAACAAAAGAGCATGTATGCACCCCTTCACTTGGAAACAAACTGATATAATACTCCGCGCTGATGTTTACAAATCACACAACTGAAATTCCCCAAATATCCCTCACTTTGTGTTTTCCCTTTTTTTTTTTTGCCTAACGCGAAACAATTGTTGAGCATTGCACTGTTTCCAAAACGTATTCGGACTTTTGTGCGGATATTTGCTACTCCGGATAATAAACATTCGGATAAACGACGTTCTCCTGTATTTAAAAGTCCCTCAAGAGAACAAAAAATATTTTGTGGATAATAGGAGTTACAGTAGATGAGTAGAAATAAAATAATTTAAATTCTCTAGAAGCGTTAGGTTCTTTGTGATTTATCGATTTTTTTAAAAAATTGATGCATATATGTTATATTTGTTTTACTTCTTTATTTTCTTTGATAATTGTAGTATGGAATGATAATGACCTAATAAAAGTAACTTATTTTGTTTGAAATGAGCATGAATGCAAAACATTATGAGCATTTAAATTACTTAATCGCTCCGTAATACAAGTCATTTTTGCTTACAAAACAAAAGAAGAAAAATATTGTTTTAAGAAATCCGATTTACATAAAAGCACAAAATGAGTCTATTTGTTTTTATTTGTGAGCCAACATAAAGAAAAAAATGTGTTTTACTTTATATACAGAGTATATTCCCTTTTTATATCTGTATTTCTAAAAAAATTATAATAGTGAGTGGAAGGTTTACAAGTGTTTTATTCGTTTAGTTTTTTAGGCTTTATATCTATTTGCTTACACTAAAAATTTATGTTTTTTTCTAATAAATATCAAAACCTGAGATGAGAAACAATGAATATTGATGGTAACAATGATTTCCTGATACAAATTGTTCTGTTTTAGTTTTAAGGGGACTCGGCACCATTTTTCAATTTTTTTTTATTTAAGGGTTTTAAAATATCCTTTGTGTATATCATAAACAGTTACTATTAAACAAAGAAATTTTACCATGAAAAATAAACCTAACTTTAATAAAAAATTTAAAAATTTAATTTTTAAAAAAATTTTAACGATTTTTAAATTTCTTCTTCTTTTACAATTATTTTTGTTTTCACACCAAAAAATTTTTTAGGCTTATAAGACTATTAGCAATAACTTTAGGGATCTATTTTGCAATAAACAAATCAGTTTTAGAAAAAAAAATTTTAATGTATACAACAACGGAAAAAAGGCTAAAAAAGCATGATTTATGGTACATTTTCTTTTATAAATTTTTTTCTAATCAAAATATTGAAAAATGGATCCCTAATTTTATTAAGTACATTGTAATAAACATACAGACCAAAATTCAAGTTGTTTCATAAATATCTGTAGAAGTTTTGTACTTTTAAATATTGTGTTTTCATGAAAAAACTCAAACTGAGAAAACGCAATTTCAAGAATACACAAATCAATAAATAAATATCAAAACAATATCTAAATTTTGTAATAAGTTGTTAATATATTGTATAGATATATACCATGAAAATAAGGCATAAAACAGTTCAATTTCAAAACATTAAACAAAAATATAAGCTTTTTATAAAAAGCCTGTCTGACCTCAAAATTACGAAAAATACGAAATATCATTATCTGACTAATTTTTGCAAGAAACATATATTAAATATATTCAAAAATAAATTAAATACATAAAATAAATAAAATGAAAGTATACTAAATGTACAATAAAGAAAATTTAAAAACTCTTTTAAAATTAATTTGCTTTTTAATTCAATATCTAATATAAAATAAAGTAAAATATGTTAAATCTAAAATTCACTATTTTTCCAAAACAGTTTTGTTTTAAAATTGGCCTGCGCTATTAGTCATTCCTTCTTTTCGCTTAGCTAATAATTCTTTTCTATATATAGCTTTTTTAATAAGCTTAAGAGCCAGCTTATTACTGGTATTTTGACGACGTTTTCTAAATTGTCGTTTTCGACAATCTATGATAGTAGCAAGTTGTTTGGTAGAACCTCCAGTAGCTACACCTAATGCTTTCTGTGTTTCTACTATGGTACGTGCCGTACCCTTATTGAATTCACAGACAGCTTCTGTTACTGCCCGGTTAACACGTCTTTTATTCACAAAAATTTCCTTTGGACACTTTGCCCAAATCATGCTATGCAAACTTTCGTTTGCATTTTGCGTTCCGCATCGAATACACCTTTCTAACAATTCATTAGATGCAAGTCTTTGGTAAATTGGAAGAATTTTTGGAAGGAACTTTTCATTTATTGGTGTTCCTACATTTAATTTATGATTTCTTGGTTTTGCACCGTTAGCAATCGCATATTGGTAGAAACACCAAGAGTTTGCTCCTGCAGGACACTTTGAATGCTGAGGTTTAGCATCTGTAGAAATGCTATACAATAAGTAGCATATATTGCTGTTTTCATAGCTTTCACATCCCCTTTGTTTCTCAAAATAGCCTTTTGGTAGTAAGTGGTTAATTTCTTAATTGTAGCTTCTTTCAAACTACCATGAGCTTTACCACCTAAAGAAACACCTTGAGCACGACAATCTTTAACAGTAGATCTTAAAGCTGTTCCTAACCGCTTACTGACATGATTTATGCATTCTTCCTTTTTTATCACAACATCCGGTCCGTACACTTTTTTCTCAACCAAGTTATGAAATGTCTTACAGTCACCATCGGATAAAACTGTGATATAACGAAATCCGAGTGATGTGGATCTTTTCCATAAAGTTAATGCAGCTTCCATTTCCATCGATGTAGATGAGCCAAAGTGGTTTGTATCACATTCGCTTTTATGTCCTTCATACCATATGCTGAATTCAGCACTTGACTCGCCTAACTTATTTTTTGCCACAGAGCAATGACGACACACCTTACTCATCACTTCAAAGTCAACGACATAACCGGTGAGCATATCTATAACACACCCTACACCGATTAGTGAGGAGTGACCACGAGTTAGCCACGTGCCATCAAAACTAACACTTAGGTCTGTGATTTCAGCAGAACTATGACCTTCATTCTTGTACGCATCTTTAATCTCTCTGTGGGTTTCCGCAGATATGTTTTCAGATGCCAGAATGTATGCGTTATCCAGCCTTCTTGCACACTTCCCATATGTAGTTGATGAAAAAGGATCCATATTCATCACCATACAAAACTTTTCTATGGCTGAATAACCTTTCCCAATGTGTGAAAAGGCTTGAGTTATTCTCAAATTCACATCATGGCTGGTAGGACCAGACTTTAGAGAAGTCTTTACAACAGTTTTGTTTTCATCACAGTTGCTACACAATAGTTTTAAATTGTATGAAAATCCCAACTTGGCTCTAAGCTCCAGTTTCAAACCTTGTTTTTCACAATATTGGCACTTTGCACTTAAAAGTAGATTATTAACTTGGTTGAAGTCCACCAATATATAATGTCCAACAGCAGAGGTATCCTTTTTTACCTTAGTATTTAATTTTTCAAGGCGTACATTTCACACTAATGAATCTTTAATCAATTCACAGTCAGCATTCTCTTTACACCATCGCTTTTCATTCATTTGCGAAGCATGCAATGAACGCTTCCTAATAGGCATATTAGTGATAATAATAACTGATAAAAACTAAAAGAATGAATGAATTATGATTGAAATAGCATTAAAAATGCTTTTTTAAGTTTCTATGAAGTAAAAAAGTAATCAAACTAAAAAGCACACAACAAGCAAAAATGGCAAACCTAATGTAAACAAACAGCTTGGCTGATAGTTACAGTTACAGCTTAAAGCGTTCTTCTTCTTCTGTGTAGTTTTTTATATAAAATATTGGATTTATTTTCAAGTAAAAAAGTGTAAACATTGAGGGGGCGTGGCATTTTAACAGCTGTCAGATATTTAAAATACATTTTATACTACATTTAAAATAATCAGATCGTTTCAAAACTTCGCACAGTTGTGCCAGAGGTATCAAACTACATTTTAAAGTAAAAATTGAAAAATCGATATTTTCATCGATTTTTGGCTTTTGAAAGGTGCCAAGTCCCCTTAAGAATTTACATGTATTTTGAATAAATCAAATTAATAACACACAAAAATATATATTTAAATCAATTTCCCTATTATCACTTTTAATTTATTTTTATAATTCCTTTTCATATACTTTTCTTTAATATAAATAAACATTTTATCTCATACAAATTCGAAATAATATCAAAAGTTTTAAAATTATATCATAAAAAAGATTTAGAAAGATTTTTTTTTATTCTTAACATTCTTAAAATGTGTATGCCTAATATTCCTATATTACTTTTTTTAATTAGATAATAATAGTACAGACATCAATATTGTTACATAGATCGGGGTTTGAGGATTTTAGCTATCTGTCTCAAAAAACAAGACAATTCTTCAGGAGCGATGAAAATTTACTGTAGAAAAAAAAGTTCTTCAAATGCAGAATACACCATTGAAATTCGCTGAAAGATTTCCTGTAGGTTTTCACACCATGCACAGCACTCAGACACAACTATCATCATCTAAAAATACCAATAATTATTGAATGAGATTATTCGCAAGCATTCGTTCGATAGTAGATACTAATCGCTAGTCGACTCTTCATAGGTCAGAACAATACTCACTCAGCGAGCCACTACTTTTTATAGGCTGAGATGAGTTTTCTCAAAAGATCCGCTTGCTTCATAGATCATGATATTAATAGATTTCTCCAGTAATTTCCAGAAGCATTCGTATGGTCAGCAATTCGCCTAAATAGCCGCCAAAATGATGCCAACTTGGATCCATAGCAAAAACACTTCGCCAAGTTTCCATTAAGTTGCTATTATAATGTAAGGAACGGCGTTGCTTGCGAATATTACAATTTTAGCTAAAAAAATACCACAGAAAGTAATATTAACCTTTTGAACATCTTGATATAAATTATTCACAATATTTTCAACATTCTTTAGGCAAAATTCGTAACAATAATATGCATAGATGTTATTATTTTTAATTATAAAAGTAAAGAAAAATAGAGGAATATAACAAAATGTCAGAAAATAAATATATACTATTTTTCAAAAGTCTTTAATTTACGAAGGAGAAAAATGCTTACATTTATTTTTAATTTTTATTCATTTTCATGTCCAATTAATTTTTAAAATGGCTACAAAGAGGCTATAAATAGATCTAGTCGGTAATTGTTGCCTGGAGAATCGGCAAATATTCCTCTCTGGTGCAGTAAAATCCTCCGCTTTAAAGTTCACTATTTGTCTTCTCAGGGTTGGCAGTTATTAGATTTACAGAGGACGTGTCAACAAGATTTGATGTGGCGTTACTGTTTCCCTCCGAGAGAAGAGACCTTTTGGCCTGTTTGACTGACTTGTTGTTCCTCTGAAGGTTTAATATATCGTGCCTTTACTTCTTCTCTTTCTAAGCTCTTCAAAACGGTGGATCTAAAGATAGAAATTTAAAATAAAAATATAGTCATTGATAATGTTTTTATAATGTTTACGAATTTTGCTAAATGTTTAAATTGTTCTTATGATTTGATTTTATAGACCATCTTATTAGCTTTGTAAAAATACCAAGTTTATTATTTCCGTTCACTAAAACACACACTACAAGTCTTTGAGTAAAAGCAGATGCCTTTACTTTAAGCAAAATGTCATACTTTAAAACCCGTTTTACTCGAAATGTATTTTTTTTTTGAAAATGCTAAAATAAGACCAGCGAATGCTAAAAAAGTTTTAAAACAAATTATAAGAATTAAACAAGCATGTTCTGTATAGTAGTAGAAGTATTTTAACCTTTAGATTTATCAATCACTGTTTTATTACAAAATTTACAGTCCTTTATGTTGATATAATCTCGGCTTTTTTAAAGCAATTTCATGTAATAACTAAGATAAAGTGCTGTAGTCTTTGTAAAAATTAAAATCACTCTCTTGTCCTGAAGGTCATTTGAAAAATGAGTAACATTGCATCACATCAAAATTGAAAATTTGTTCATAAACGTTTGGTACAGAGTGCGCCTCGTTTATGTAATTTTTTGTAAATGTTTACCCTTTTTTTCCACACACATACATTTAGGTAATACATTTTTTTTCCTCTTCTTAATTGTAGCATATTTTTTCTTAAAAGGAACTAAACAAACCTAAAAACAACAAAAAAATTACTATTTAAAAAAAATTTGTCGCAAGTTGTCGAATACCTTAAATAGGTATACTTCTGAGAATATTTGAAGGATATGAGATAAATGAGGAAAGTACAATGTATTGTGCTATAGTTATTTTTGAGAAAAATACAAATTTATGTGGGTTTCTAACGTATCTAAAATTTTTAAGTGAGTATTACTGTTTTATTACTATGTCCACCACTCTAAGGATCATTAAGCATTTAATCTCATTACAAATTATAACTCTTCAATTTCCCTAAAATTCAAAAAAACAAAAACAAAAATCAGAAATTATTGTCCAATCATATCTGCCTCTTCCTTCCATATAACTCACGGAATACCCTCCAGTCAATTTAAAACTTTTCAGATATCTAAGAATTGATAATTGTGAGAGAATTTATTAAATTCCGGGAAGTTTTCCGGGGCGAATGATTCCGGAGTTGAAATTTATTTCGGGATCAACCCAAGTGGAGTAATTTATGTTGAATTGCGCTGTCGTAATTGGTATCTTTTTCGCAGTCTTGATTCAATTTGTCATTTGGTACAAGAATAGAAAATAATTAATAATGTATCTTGCATTTGGCAATTCTCATTGTTCGTCTGAAAGAGTGAATTATGTGTTTCATTTATATGCTATTTTGTGCTCAATTGTAACGAAAAATTTTAGCATCATTTGTAAAGTTTTTAATTTAAAATTTTGAGATCATGTTTTTATTTATTGCCGGAGGCAAATGTGTAAAAGAGATTCGAATTCCGTAAATTAGGAAATAAAATATTGCTATGCAAAGTATAAATCAATCTAAATTTTTGAAAAATATCATTATTGATTTTTGCATATTTCTGGTTCATCTGGCATTATTTGTGATTAGAAAGATAAGAAATATTTTAATTTAAAATAAAACGTAAAATGAAATCAAAATAAGGAATTCGGGTCTAAAAGATTATTTTGCATATAAATGCACATAATAATTTTTATTTGAGACCGGATGCGAAATAAAATAATAACAAAAATGAATAGCATATAGCAAGGCATCAGAATTGAAAAACTGAAAATCTGTTCATAAACTTTTGGTACAGAATGGGCCCCGTTTATGTAAATTTTTGTTAATTTTTACCCCTTTTTTCCATTTTAGTAATAATTGCTTTTTATCTTCTTATTTTAGCATATTTTTCTTAATGTACTAAACAAATGTAAAACTCTCAAAAAATCAACAAATATCCATTTTTTTAAAAAAAAAAGTTGTGGCAAGTAGTCTGATACATTAATTATGATTATTTTACCTATAATTAAATATGTATCATTGGTTAATTATGTATGCACATTTTTAAAATTTAATAATGTTTTGAACTTTAAAGCTCTTTTTCGATTGAGTTTACGACAATGAACTCCCAAGAGTATGAACATCTATACTTTCCCCCCAGTAAACGCATGAGGGTGATACCTCCTGATCCTTCCTCAAATCACCGAAATATATAAATCAAAAAGTAATAACCCTTCTGCCAGTCACCAAGATCAGGTTGGGTAATCTTCATATAGAACCTTAACCTTCAAGTACCAAGTAAGCCAGCTATTTGATGTAAATAAGTGTCGAATAGCAGAACTCCAACGAAAAATATATTATATTTTGGCTTATATGGCTTTGAAAGTACCCCTATGGGTATTGGTTGGAAATTAAGTATAGTTCCAGTGTTGTACATGCGTCCTCTCTAGAATTCATCGAAGCAGCAGTTCGTATCCACAAACTTATAAGAAATATATTTCACATGGGTATATTTGGATGTCAGTCAATAGTATAGAAAATGATGTTTAGCTAAAGCTTATGGTTGTAAAAGTATGGATGGCTCTTATTTTTACACTGTAAAGCATAAAGTAGGAATGAAAGCAGAAATTTTCCTATAATTTTAGATGTCCTTTTTGATCACACCCATTACAGAAAACGTGCTAAAAAATTTATATGTTTAAAAAACAATAAAATATTGGAATCCCAAAAAGTTTTCTTCATAGAGTAAAGAATATATGTTAAACAACATAAATATATTAATAATTGAGATTTTATGTTTTACTAATATTTATAATTTTAGTAAAAAACCCGGATGATAAGTCAAAGAAAAAAGTATACGGACAAAAAAAGCTTGCAACTTGATTAGGAAACTGTTTCTATGAAACATTTATTTTTGAGTGTAATGCATTGTAAAAATATAAATTTAAATCACGCATAGTAAGTAGAAAATCCTGTAAGAAAATTGGCAATAATTGCTTTGATAAACTTAATAAGGTACTTCTTTATTATACTGTTGACCAATTTTGCCAAAGGAAAAAAAATTCGCCAATTCAAAATTATAATTCAGATTTTAGAAATATTTTTTAAATCGTGTATAGTAAGTAGAAAACTCTGTAAAAAAGTTTATTAAAAAATTAGACAATTGCATTCATAACTGAATAAGGTACTTCTGTATTATACCATTGACCCATTTCGCCAAAGGAAAAAAAAATTCGCCAATTCAAAAAATATTGCCAAATGTTGTCCTCGTTATTACTGTGTTCACACATGCGCAAGAATGGTTCTCATTTTTAACTATGTAATACGTTATTTGGCAACGTTTTTTATTTCACGAAAAACAAAAATTTAGTTAAAAGGTCGATGGTATAAAACGTAAGCACTTTTAATGAATCTTCTTATTTGTTTATAAAGAATTAAACACATCAAACAGTGGTGTTTGCGTATAAAATATGCTACCATGATAATCAAAGGGGAATTTTTTTTTATTGAGAACATTTATAAACTTCATGCACCCCATAATGTATCACATGGGGGTTTACTACACAAAGAAAAGATGGAAGGCTTACAACACAAACATCCATGCCTTCTCCGGGATTTGAACCCAGGCCCTACGGCACCACAGTCAGCGTCACTAACCCCTATACCGGATGGGCGTCAAGGGGTAATCATTGGTAATACGCTTCATAATCGGGGGAACTCTATAACAACACGTTATTTCCTGCTTAAAAATCGTCAAGCAGAAAGAAGATTTAATTAAATAACTCGAAATCACACACACATATCGTAATTTATAATAGAAGTAGAAGAGTAAGGATTCATTTCTATATTTGGAAAAATTTTCAAATTTAAGATTTTTTTAATTTAAGTTATTTACTACAACTGCAGCATCATTAATTCAAACAAAACAACTTACCATTTATTTTCGTGTTTAAGATAATTTATGGAACTTTCTACATATATATATAATATATATATAAGATTAAAAAAAAGGGATCCGACTTGTATACGAATCTGCTGAACTAGGGAGAAGGGGACGTTTCTTTTCTATTCTTTAATTTAGTTTTTCATTAGCTATGCACCAGCAAATTTTTTAAAAAAATATTTTGAGTGTTTTAAGTGTAACTTTAGAATTTTAGAATAAAATTTTAAAATAAAAGTTTTATTCAAACTTTTATTATAAAAACTCACATATATCCTTTAAAATCAGTTGTCCCTATCCAAGTTTCAGAATTGTTCGTAAAATTCGCATTCATTCATTAGGATGTGTGAATGCATATGATTATCATGCGGTGAGTTTTATCTCTAGGGCATGAAGTATAGATCGACGATCACGTCACGTATACGAGAAAAATCCTATTCCCGCTTATTTTCCGAACAAAAAAAATGACCAAGTAAGTATGACTAGCACAGATATGAACAATAAACAATTAAATAGAAAAAAAAATTGTGTTAACTTCAGTTAGGGTTACCAGAAATAAGCAATCGTCTTTGGCGTCTGGCGTATTACTTTAAACCAATTTAATTCAAAAATACTCAACCAGTTTGAAAATGATAAAGAAAGTAAATTACGTTTCAAAATTCATTTCACACAGGGTTTTAAGGTAGAAAAATCACTGAAGTATCAATGATTTAAATATCTTTTTAAAAGATAATTCACCCAACCAAAAAGATATTTTAGTCTACCATTATCATTTGTTGGCGGCATAAGAACATAAGCACAAATACTGACAGATTAATTAATCCCATCACGAATGCCGTAAAAGTTCAGAGATAATGCGAAATTCTAGAATTACCGGTCAATTATCTGCAACTCCCTCTTGATTAAATTTTAATCAGTGCAACGCTAATAGCTCATCTGAAATGCAGTATCATAAGCAGGACTCAAATCCCACTACTAATATAATACTGAGAACACCGTATGATAATTCTCATGATTAAATATGAGATGAATGTTAATTTTTCTTATTTTTAGATGCTTTTTGATGTACACTGCATTTCTAAATCATTCAAAACATTGGGAAAATTACAAATAGTTTGGGTTTTAAAATCAAATCATTTTTAGCTATATTTGCCCTTTCAAATACTTGTTATGATAGATTTTCTTAAAAATATATTTCTTATGATTGTTAATAAGAATATGTGTCTGATAATCTAAATATTTTTTCTATTGCAATTATATTCTTATTTTCGATTTTACACGTTCATCATTTCAAAAATAAATCGTTTTTTTACTGTGCACGCGAAGAAAAATTACCTTAAAATGTATTCAATTTTATAATATTTGTCTCTGCCTTGATATTTTTGAGTAAAAGAAAACAAGTATTTTATTTTATCTTTAAAAATTAAAACAAACAAGCAGTATACAAGGATGTAATTCAAATCCTACTTTGAATGGATGAATAGAAAGTGTTTTATTAACGATTGAAAATTTGAACGATATATATATATATAAATAGGGAGAGAGTGAACTAATAAGTAGGAATTGAAAGAACAGCATGATTTGTCTGCAGTCTTGTAACAATGCACACCGGTTGGCTAGTTCGGCTAAAAAACCGGTTTTCGGCACCAACTTTTGTCATTGTTTTAACAGTTACATTGTTACAACAATGGATACGAATGTAAGTTGGTATCGAAACCTATAATTAATTTAATTAATCATCGTTAATTAACGAAGTAATATTTGAAAAATCTGTATTAACATCAAGCGTCATCCCTACAAGTTTAAAAAATTTATTTGAACTCGATTGTGTGGATAATTAGAAAGTATTTTATTAATAATTGAAAATTCAAATACGATATATAAATATATAATATATATTATATATTATAATAGTAGGAATTTTAAAAGGGAATTACTAGGAAATAGTTCAATATGCTATTCAATGGAAGATAGAAACAATTTTACCACATAATCTCATTTAAACTTTAAAAAATCATAACAATAAATAAGTTATAGTAAAGAAGTACAGTTTACAAAAAAGAGCTCACAAGAAAGTCGGATTCTTTTAGAAGCAATAAATTTTCAGTCGTGTTCGCATGAAGTCAAAGATGCACGCTGTCTGTAATAAGCTTCATGCAGAATGGCGCACCCAATACTTTGCCAAGCAAGTAAAACGGTTTCTATTGACTACCCTATTCAACCAACCTCCCTCTGGTCCACCTGTGGGTGAAGTTTACTTGAAATTATTTGTGAACCATTTATTCCCGTCAACATTAGCCGAACAAATATTCTATCTGTCGCAGGGACGTCTTAAGGTATCCGACTACGTTCGGAGATCAATTTTTCAAAAATTGGTTTTCAGAATAAATTTATTGCTGTTAAGAGCATAAATAGGCTTAAAAAGTCATAATTAATAAATACATAGCATTTATCACCCCTTGTTTTTGAAAAAATGTTACTTTTATGAAATTTTAGCAAAACTTTTAAAGAAAAACGTCATAAATAAAAATAAATTGCTCATTATACAATTTTAATTTCATTGATATACTTCTGGATCCTTCTGAAGTGTCACAAACCGCAGAATAAAAAATATTTTAAAAAATAAATATTTTCTAAATTTGGGGGTCTACATTTGCGTAAGGGCCCAGGGCCTAAAGAAGTCTTAAGACGTCCTTGATCTGTCGTTAGGTTTTCGTTCAATTCATTCCGATATGTTGCGATCAGAAAAAACTGGAGTTGACTTGTTATATTTATATCGGAAGGACTAAGTTGTTATTGCAAGAATAAAGGAATGACGTATATACCGTTGTTCTGTGCATAGTGTTTCGGATTGTCAGCGCTCTTTAACGGTGATATTTGTAGCTAAAAAATATGTTTGCATATAAATAGAAATTCACTACCTTCTGATCATTTCTTACAAACGAATTTCTTTATCGTTCTTTTTCCTCATGAATTTTTAAAATTTAAACGAACTTTTTTCTTACCCGGAACTACAGTTACTAGGGAAAAGTAAACATATGGGGATTAATACAAGAATTTATTGATCTCAAAAGTTTATTTCATTTTAATGTCAAAGCTCTTGTGCGTTATACAAACTAGATGTAACTGTAAAACTACATCAACACAAATTAATGATTTGTACTCATTAGAGATTGAGAAGTATCAACAATGTTAACACATTTTCAATAATGTGTGTGAAACAATGAGATTTATTTTTAATTTATTGTAATAATTATATTCTATGCAAACATGTAAGTTATCAGTGTTAATATTTTTTGTAAATTTTTATCATGGCAATATCTTTTACTACAATACATTCTTATTACATAATTAAATTCCTGCAGTTTTTATCTGTAATGAATCCATTAAATATTCACTATCTGGCAAAAGTATCAGGACACCCAGTAGTATGTACTTAGAGCGTCTGAGGCACATATTAATATGATGTTGGTACCCCTTTTGCATGGATGCAGCCTGCACACGTTTGGGAAGACTTTCGACCAATTTTTGATAGTTGACCATAGAAATTGCTTCAGGCATCCATCCAGCTGAAGTGAGTGCTTGCAGTGAGGATGGTCGATTTGGCTGGCTACATTATCTGCGCTTTAATTCATCCCAAATTTTTCTATGTGATTAGATCGGGGCTCTAAGAAGGCCAGTCCAGTTTTTGAACACATTTCGTCAACCCGTCTGTACAAGCTCGATGTGTGAATGAACAGTTACCTGCTGGAGGAGAAATGGACCTTCGCGAAATATTGCCATAGAGTTGGGAGTGCAGCATTGTCAAATGTCACATACATCTTAGAGTTATGTTTCCAATCACAGGAACTAACGAACCCAGGCAAACACGAGAAATACCCTCAACATTATGCGTCACCATCAAATTAACAGTCGGCCAATTACGAAACGTTCGCCAGGCATCCGCCAAATTCAGACGCGTCCATCCGACTGCCAGGCTGTAAAGCGAGATTCATCATCCAAGAACATTTTTCACTTCTCCACAGTCCATGACGGTGAGCTGTACACATTGCAATCGATGCTTCGCATTCTGTGGAGTGATGTTTGGCTTGTGAGTGGCTGCACGACATGGAATCCAAGTGTTTTAACTCTCAACGGACAGTCCTGCTGCTAACACTAATTACTGATGAACTTTGGAACTCTTGAGAAATTTCATCAACGAGGACTTGCGATTTTGTTTCATACTCTTTTCAGAGTTCTGCGGCTGCGTTCACGAAGTATTTTCGGCCTACCGGTTCGTTTGTCTGCCGTTTCACTGCTCGACGTTTCCACTTCACAATTACATCACTCAGTAGATTTAGGCTTCTGTAGAATGGCCGCAATCTCACGAACTGATTTCCCAAAAGGTGACATCCCACTATACTGCCACGATCAAACTCACTAAGCTCCTTTGACTTACTCATTGCCTCACAAACGCATAAATATAATCTGACAAA
>BMAO01002493.1:0-22556 GCA_019973975.1 Trichonephila clavata | reverse complement strand
CAGTTTCAAAAGGAATTTACAAACAAACAAAACAAGATGTAGAAAAGTCTTTCATTTATGAACATTAAATACGATGCCATTTTACATTAATTGGTTTTAAAAATTATGTCCAATAAATGGCCTTCTCAAATGGTGACACATTGACGAAATCTTCCCCGAAAGATCTGCAGAACATTGGCTCTGTTTTCATTTCGTCTGATGAGGCTCACTTCCACTTGTCAGAGTCCACTGTGAATAAACAAAATTTTCTCTACCGGGCAGCAGAAAACTCTCAAGTGTTCAAACAACGTCCTACAACCCTGCAAGCACAAAAGGAGGTAATCACCCAGACAGTGCCTGCCATTCCACCGGAAATTACTTCGTCAATGTGTTACCATTAGAGGACGCCATTTCGCGGACAAAATTTTTTAAAACCAAATTAATGCAAAATGACATCTAATTTGTTGTTCACAAATATAAACTTTTTTCTGTATCTTTTTTTTTGTTTGTTTGTAACTGTCTTTTGAAACTGGGGAGGTTTTTTTGCCGGACCCTGTATACCGGGTGCCGGGAAAGTCCGTTTAAAATTTAAAAATTCATGAAAAAGGAAGAATTGATGATAAAGAAGTGTGTTTTGCTAGAATAGGCTTAAAAGAAAGTTGAATTTCTTAAGCAACAAACACAGAGTTTAAATTAAAAATGTCACCAAGTCTACGAACCAAAATACAAAACAATAATACTTTCCAACCCTTTTATTCTCTCAAAAACAATTGTTCACGATAACCTCCAAAACACTTTCCGACACAACAAAAGCGGCTCACAACGCTCGGTACAGCTAAATGCAGCGCATTGGAATGAATTGAGGAAACCTTACGATCTGAGTTTTGAGTCTGAATCTTTGAGTTGGATCAATTTTGACTGAGATGAACAGTATACAAGTAATTTCAAATAGCCCTACCACCAGAAGTCGAACGGAATGATTTTGGGTGAACATATAAAGATATCATCTAAACGCCTAAAGGTGTGGGAGAATTAGTAGGGAGACTAGCCCTATTTCAAAACAATCTAATTTATACACAATAATAACCACCAGTCAAATTCTATAAATCAAGGCTAAGGCATGCACCTATATAATAATTAGGGACACAATTAACGAGGCACGCGAGATATGAGATGACTTGAATGTTTAATTCACTTACTTAATTCAATAGCTCTGACTTCTAGACTATTTAATCTAGATTCTATCTCCAGTGATAGTTCGTCAACATACATAATTCAATTATCAAATACTAAATATCCACAATTTACATTCCATTTGATTAATCGCTGTTCCACTAGCAATCCATCCTATCTCTCCCACTCAAACCTGAAAGCCTATAGACTATATATAATAGACCTAATTTACATATTCACGTTTTCTTCTTCGAGAAGGAGTTTTATAATTAAATTATTTTTTAAATACCAGAAATTCCCAAGAGAAATGTTAGTTAAAAGAGCGCGGATAGAAGCGTCACAAACGCAATGGCAATGCGATCTTGCAAAACTCGACCAACAACCGCCTTGACCACACATAGTCAATAAGAATATTTTACTGGATTGGAATAGCATGAAAGTGCACCGCACACATTCTTCATAATTTTTACAGATGACACACCTTTTTGGTTTAATGTGGGCATCAATTTGTCTTACAAAAGAGTGAGATAACACTCAGTGCTTTCACTGTGAACGTTCTTTAGTCCAATTTGGGACCCTATTCTTCGAAGAAGACTTGTCCGAAAATGGAACATGTGGTGAAGCCACAACAGGCTATCAACTTGGTGGGATGCAATAACTTCGTCGTGTATTCTACGTGGTCCACATACGAATGGTTTCCATCGCAATAAATTTGGTCTCTGCCACCAGGATCTTCCACTTCATGGACAACACTCCAAAAAGGCAGTTTCTTCGAACCGTGTGACAAACTTCTCTATTCTTGTACACGCGATACGAGACCATTCTTTTTTCAGTCCATGAACCGTACGAAGTCTTCGCAGCGTAACATTTTCTGCACCTCCGCTTTAAATATAACAACTTCTCATGAACACTGGGTCGGATTATAACATTGTAAAAGCGAATGTGAGAAATCCTTGTGTATCTTAGTCTTTTATTGCAAGATTAATTTTCATAATTCTGCTGAATCTCTGGGATGTCAGCGCCATCAAACAGAATTTTTTTATTAATCTAAAAATGTTTTTGCTGCTAAGAAAAATCCACTTTTTTTTGTGAGCCCTTTCTCGAAAACTGCACTTCTTTATCATTATTTATTCCTGTTTATGAATCTTTAGTTTAAACCCACGATACTCAACCTGCGGCCCACTGAGCCATTTTAAGTGGCCCGGTGCACTGGAAAATTCACTTATTTAAGAACAATATATTAAAAATTTGGTGTCATGAAATCGTATATGAATTTCGCTTTTAGTTGTCAATGCCGTACGAGGGCGAATTGATATTCGTTTTTTATTTTAACGGTTACGGTTAATAATAACAGACAACAGTGGAGAGGGGACAATTTTATGGGTGGAACTAGTTTTGAATTATCTTTCATAACTTGTACGTGAAAAATATCTGAAGAAAATAGATCGTTTCAAGACGATTGGGAGGTTGACTGTCTTGTAGTGAAAAACAAACATGGATCACTAATTGTTTGGTTTGTTACGAAAGGGCTGTATTTAAAAAAAATACCAATAAACAGGAATCATTCAATGACACTTTTCTTCGAAGATCTCTTTGAAGAAGTAATAAATAGGCTTTCTTGAATAATCTTTACAATAGCAAAAAGTGTTTTGTCAGTGGTAATGTCACAGAGGTAACAAAGGTACCTTATGAAGTTTGTTATATTATTGGTAATCATATGAAATCATTTACTGATCTGAAATTGTGAAAATGTGATACTTAAATGCTTCTAATTCAGTGTTAGTGACAAAAATAAAAAAATATTTTAAATTAAAATTTAAAAAAGGAAAACAGGATTTAAAATATATTTTGATCAGTTTTCCACATTTTAAACCCTCCCCCCTTTAACCTCATTAGGTGACCTGCATGAAATTACTAACATATATATGCGGCACAGCAGAAAGAAGGTTTGAGTACCCCTGGTTTAAGCGATATTTTGGCTCACCATGTAGTTAGCCAATTTTATTTTCATAAGAATTTAATTGTAGAAAAATCTATCGTTCACACTTGTATGACTATTTGCACTTGGATTAGACAAATACTACAAAAGTCAAATGATTATTCCAGATGGCGCAATTCTTCCTAAAGTATTTCCGAAATCAGTATTTTCCTTTGGAAATGTTATCCCTCTTAAATTGGCAAGTAAACTACTAGTTTTCATTTTTTCGTAATGTATTAGAATTGTTGGAGATCCACCATAACTACGGAAGTTACCATGGAAATCAATTATTGATCATTCATCATATATAAACGGTTCTTATCTTTCACATATTTCGAAACATCCGGATAGGAAAAATGCACTCTGTGATTCTTCAATCTCAAACTATTCCGTGTTAGTTAGATGATAAAATTCCACGTTTGATTAGTTATTTTCTTTTTCTATTATTATTTTATTTCTTTCTCTTTTGATTGGTATCTTTCTTTTGGTCTTACGAATACTTCTTTATTGCATACAGTTCCAAATTGAAGATTTTTGATGTTGCTGTTTTGTTAAATTTGTATTATTGGTAGTATTTTAAGAAAATCGGAAGATAACATGATGTATCTTTAAATATTTTTATCACAAAAACAAAATATACATTTGGTTTGGGCAAATTATCTAAATACCTGAAAAATTTATCTTATTTTATGCGAAGACATGTCCGTAAAATTTCTATTATCTATTGAATAAAACCACCTGAGAAAGTTTGTGATTAGATATAAAGATTTTTAGTATTATTATTATCAATAATAAATTATTGGTTATATTTAATTAAACTATTTCCATATGTTGAAGTAATTTATACGATTTTAATCAGATGATTTGATTATTTATAGATGTATACTAATTCATTACTAATGCTTAAACATTTAGAAGTATACATAATGTATAAATGAGCATATGGGACTATAGGGATTTCTTTTTCTTAACCGCTTCCTTTTTTGAGATTTAGAAATTTATACTATTTAGAGAGAGAATCATACGAAAGAAAGATGTTCATTATTACATATGATTCTTGTAATGATTAGAGCATATCAAACATTTTATGTAACTAATTCAGCCTTGCAGTAAATTGAGGTCTATTGACGATGAATCGCGTAAATTTAAGCCGTGAACAAGCGTCAAGAATGATACTACATCAAACAACTTATTCTGCCAACTTCCACACCACACATCTTAAGTCGTTAAAATGCTAATGTGTAAGACTGTGATTCAATAGCTTCAGTTAAACAATGCTATACCATGACCCTTGGCTTGGTGGTAAATAGAAAAAGAAATGAATTAATTATATAAATTAAAACTCAGAAAAATACCGCCAAACTACAGAACAATTAATCAGAGGCCATTAGATCTATTAATCAGAGACTGTTAGATCAGTAAATACCCGAATTTAATTTTTAAATTCGACAAAAAAGTTCTACTTATTCCCTCAATTGATGGCACACAATATTCGAGAAAAAGATTATCTCACCATTTGTATCATTTGCATATGCTTAATTGATAGTTTGATTGACTGTTTACGAGTATTAGCCTCGCACTCGAAAGAAACACACGATATATTCTCGTAATTTTAAACCATGATCACAATTGAAAAGGATGGCACATGAGATAAAAAATTCTCTCTCCACCACATGACGTGAGGACTTTGAATTTCAGAGAATTTAACGTGCATCAGCCCCTCAGGGACTAAAGTGAGACGAATATTGCAAAAATATTTAGAATATTCTATATACTTCTGCATCACGTTGAAAAGAATCTAATCGCGTTTTTCCTAATAATCCTCTCTGGGAATTACTTTCTTTAAATATTTTTTAATTGAAAACTTCCTCCCAAAGAAGAAGGCAAGATATATGTAAATTATGTCGTGTATTTAAGTATTAGTATTCTGGTTCGAGAAAGAGAGAGATTAAAAGCTAAAGGATATCGGGGACGATTAACGTAAGATAACGTAAAGCTAGACGAGAGCGTAGATTATTTAATTAATATTAAGCTTGATGATTTGTTTAATTAGTTGTTTAATTGGATTTGGTCGGTGGATTAGATTTGTTTAGAAATTGTCTTTAAATGTAAAAAGGTGTATTGTCTGGACGGCTAAGTGATTTATTATTATATCTCCTATTATCTCGTCTACTTCGCTATTGCTCCCATATTTATCAATTGGAGTATTTCTTAACTTGGGTCGTTGAATTTGTGTCTCTGTTGAGAATTGTAAATAAATTGTGTTGTTTTTTGACTATGAATAGTTTTCCTTTTAACTCTCGTACACTAATGGCTGGGGAAACCCGACCATCATTACAACGTCACTCCATCTTAGACTGAGAGGGAAAATTATATAAGCGCCGCCCTTTATAGCAATACGAAAGCTATTGGAGACGGACCTCGCAATCCTCAACTTCAGTCAAGTTACGAGGGCGACACCTGAGCTAGCACCCACTTCTTCTAAGTATCACACCACCCCACACCAACGGAAGAACATTCAGCCTAGACAGATTTAACGTACATCGATCCCCTCTATAAGACGGGTCTTAAGTGTCACCGGAACTCGAACCCGCGACACTCAATCTTAGAAGTCAAATTTGTTGTATCTTAAAGTAAAATTAGTCGTGATTAGAGAATGGTTAAAAGTGTTTCTTACATACACATCAAACAACTGCTACTGGATGATCAGTACAAACTGGTTGAGCTATTTTTTAATTTTAATATTTTATCACTTAATTTCAAATAACGATTAATTGATACCAGTTATACTAATTATTAATAATAGGAGTGTTGCTCTGCATTTGGTAATTTTTGGGTGTGAAGAAAACTGCAAAATCAAGGAATTATTTCAACCTGAAACATACAAAATATTTTCAGATGTGTTCTCTTGTCACATATGGATGAATGCATTTATATTAATTTACAAATTACTGTACAGAAAACACTCGTGTACAGTAACAACATATTGTCTATCGCCAGCTGGACTTCATTAGAATGAAAACTAGATAACTAAAACAAAAGATGTGAACTACTCCAAGTATATGAAAATCCAAGCCGATATCATTAGTATCATATTTGATGGATTTATTTCATACAAAAAGAAGTATTTTTTCAGAGCAAACGAAATTGATATTCAGGACGAAGAGTGTTAAGAGTATCAGCTATTCCCTTCTTCCTGAAGGAAGACTTAATTATAATCTGTTGTGATTAATAGTCTGTCAAATCTCGGAAATCAGGAGCACAGCAACCGTGAATTATGGAAACCCGGGAGTTTTAATGGAATGCTAAGTAAAATATGGAACCTACAAAAGTGAAAAATGGAAAATTTATTCCATTTAGTTGATGTAAAGAAATATATTTGCTCGATCAGTAAAAACTCAGCTCTCCATATTATAATGTAGTATTTTGCATTGGTGAATGGAAAGATACATTTATTTTTATTTGAACCTGATCATCGGCAAGTGAAAATTAAGATAACAATGCGATATGAAGCATTGTTTAGAATTTTATTCACACAAAAGTAGAAAAGCAATTGTTTCAAATATTTATTAATTCCATCCATTTAACAGTGATAATTCTATTAAAATGAATTCATTTAAAATTGATTTAAATGAACATGTTGTGAAGGAATATAAGCTAAAGAAAAGGAGTTACCAAGATAAATTAGTACTTACTAATTACTTTGAATATTCAGTAGAAATTTAGTAATAAACTTCTTCATATCATAAGCAAATCTTTATTCCTTAGAAACTGATTTCTTTTTCAAAATAAAGAAAAATAATCATAGATAAAGCTTGTGATTGCAACTAGTATCTAATACTTTATTAAAAATATTTCAGTAATCTTGTGTAGTAATAATTTCAATTATATGTAAAAAAAAAATTTTTTTTTCCTTCTCCTTTTTGTTAGTAAATATATTACTACATTGCAGTTTATTATGTTGTGTTTCAGGGTAGCAATGAAGAAGTTTCACTTTGAGATCCGTAAACTAATAACAGAATATAACTGAAATTAACTAATGAATCTTTGAACATTAATCTAACTTAAGTTAAATTTTTAAAACATTCTTATCAATATCAATTAAATTGCTGATATTGATGTTAATAAACAGAAATGTTTACCTCATTATATAACATTATTTACCTTAAAACAAGTAATATAAAAAAAAATTTTTTTAGTCTATTTCTACTTTGAATGGATTAATAGAAAGTATTTTATAAACAAGAAACATTTGAACAAGATATATATATATAAATGGAGAGAGCTAACTAATAATAGGAATTGAAGAAAGAGCATGATTTGTCTGCATTGTAACAATGCACACCCGGTTTGTCTAGAAAACCTGTTTTCGACGGCAACTTTGTCATTATTTTAACAGTTACATTGTTAGAACAATGGAGACGAATCTAAGTTGTCCCGTCGAAAACTGGCAATTAATTTAGTTAAATAACCGATAATTAATGAATAAATATTTGAAAAAACTATATTAACATCAAGTGTAATCCACTAAAGTTTAAAAAAAGTTTATTTGAACTTGATTGTGTGTGTGTTTGTGTGTGTGTGTGGATAAATAGAAATTGTTTTATAAACGGGAAAATGCGAACAATATATATATACATATAAAGAGAGTAAGCTAATAGTAGGAACTGAAAAATTTGAAATAGTATTCTGACTGACGTTGGTGCCCTTTGCAGCCAGATGTTATTGCTGGAGATAATTGGCGATCGTACTACCATAGTTCCAACTACATCATCATCACTTGCACTTATTTTTCTTGATCAACCGTTTCTCTCACAGTTCGAAAATGTTCCTGAAATTTTAAATTCTTTGTTCATTTCACGAACAGCTAGCTGTCTTCCTTCCATTTTAAATCAAACTTATGTCACTTTCAGAAAATCAAATTATAAAGCATTCAATGAAAATTTTTCCCATTACAATTTTTACACAGCACTGGCTAGGAAAAAAATCCATTAAATGGCGATAAAGGAGAAAAGCTCTTTTATTTATGGTAAAAGATTGCGTCTGACGCATTCAACATTTGAGAGGACGTATTAATTGCTGAAGAATGAGGAAATATTTTAAAATATACTGAAACTCGGCTACTTTTCTTAAACTCTTCTTCTATTACAAAGTGTGTTTGTATGTGTGTTTGTGTGTATGTGTTTGTGCGTGAGAGAGAAAGAGAGAGGAGCAGAAATAATAAAATAATTATTTTCTTCTCACAAAATAAAATATGATTTTTTTCCGTAAAATATTTTGTTAACTTTTCAGATGGGAAGTGATACAGTAATTTTCTCTAACTTTTTTTTACTTCGTTTTAAGTGAATACTAATTTAATCAGCAATAAAAAAAACTTTTCATGGTTTCATATCCTAAGACGACACACACACACATATTACGATCCCTTCAAAACAGACATCACCATGCCTCATTCCAGTTTCTTGTCTTACATTAAGCAACTAAAGCTAAGGGGCATTCCTTTCTTAGCTTACATTCCTTTCTTCCCTTAGCATTAAGGAACTAAATGTTAAGGGAAGAAAGGAATATACAGAACGTTGCCGAATTCGACCGACAAATTGAAAGGGGAAATAGTAGGGGTATTAAAGGAAATAGTAGGGAAATAGTAATTGACGGGGACTACGAATCAACATAGAACATGAGGTCGCAAACCAAGTTTAAGAGTAATTTGCAAAACAGTTATGAAAGGTGTGATGTCAAGGGGAATGCAAAGAGGCAATAAGAAGTTAGCAAAAAGAAGAGGCAATACAATACATTTATTATATTTGAAGCATGCTTATATATAATGTGAACAATGCACCACAGCTTGACGTCAGAAATTCAACGACAGGTGACGTTTACAGGAATTGTTCGAAGGTGCGGCCTCGAAGATTATGGCACAGCTGACACCGACGGACGACGGATTGTCAGACATGTTCAAACAAATCCGGTGTGCTGGTGATGTCAGCTGAAGCGATGAAGATCCGTGACGTGAGATCCTCCACTGTAGATCCTTTATTGTAGATCCTCCATTGTAGATCCTCCACTATAGATCCTTCATTGTAGATCCTCCAATGTAGATCATCCACTATAGATCCTCCACTATAAATCCTCCACTATAGATCCTCCACTGTAGATCCTCCTCTGTTGATCCTCACCTGTAGATCCTCCTCTATAGATCCTCCTCTATAGATCCTCCTCTATAGATCCTCCTCTATAGATCCTCCTCTATAGATCCTCCACTGTAGATCCTTCCCTGTAGATCCTCCACTGTAGACACTGCACTGTAGTCAACGACGTCTTATACACATGCGATTTCAGGTAGTTGAAGGGGAAATACAAGGAATTGAAATCTAGAGAGAGTGGAGGCCATTAAACAGGTTCACAGCATCCAATCAATCTCCAGGGGTATTTAGTGTGAAGGTGGTTTCGCTTCTCAAATGAAAAGTGTGCTGGTGCACCATCGTGCTAGAACCAGACATTCAGGATAGAGTCCTGGCACAGCCCACTGGTGTAATTGGCGACAAAATTTCTCGCCAAATGGCGCCAAGGAAAAAACTAAGCTTCTTAAAATGGCGTCAGAGACCAAAACAAGATGGAAAAACGTGTTTTTTAAAGTGGCGTCTAGAAACCAAAAACGTTGTTTCTAAAATGGACAACACAGGAAACATCAAATCAAAAATAAGAAATTAAATGCAAATTTTGGACATCCATACCAAGATTCTATCAATCCTTCATCCATACAAAAAAACTATGATTACTTTCTAACCTATTATTCAGAAGGAAATCCATTCGGCGAGTTTTTACGAAGAAAACGTGGTTTTTCTGAAACTGCTTTTACAAGAAAAACTGAAAAATCTTTCGGTTCTCAAACGCAGCAGAGGGGGAAAAATCCGATATGAATGCTATAGGATGAGGAAATAACAATCTCCAATTCTCTCAAACACAAATTATTTTCATATTTCGAGCATCCATACTGAAATATTTTCAATCGTTCACACATTCACAAAGCAATCATTTATTTCTTACCTCTCATTCAAAAGAAAAACATTCATTCGCTAGCTTCAAAGAAAAAAAACGTGGTTTCCAAAATGGCTTCAAGCAGAAAACAGAAAAACCGTTTCCTCTAAGATGTTATGGTGAGAAAAAACATTGTCCAAAGTGAACTTATCAGCGCATCTCCCTTTCTCTCTAACAAACATTCTTCCTGTAGTTGTTTCTTTAAAAAAAAAAGGAAAATCGACTCATTCCTTCACTTTCAGCTTTCTCGAAAAATCTCTTACGCAACCGTCGATGACCATCTAAAGGAAATGACCACTGACCAGATTTTGAAAAACTAAAAAAAATTCGGTCCGAATAAGGTTACTAATTCTCTACATTTTTCAAGGTTGCTATATTGTAAACTTTACCTCAAAAAATTTGGCGACATAAGTGGGTCGTGCTAGGACTCAACCCACATTGAGGTGCGTACTGATCGGTGCTCCCTGCAGCAACTCCGTTAGGACATGCTGTAAGAAAACAAGTTCCTTCGCGCTTGAGGCATTAGGGCGGGATATGTATATCCTCGCATTCGTTTGGCCACACCCCTCGACTGGATCATCACCCTTCCGACGGCTACTTTTTACGCGACCTTTAACGACTAAACATGGTTTACCACCTCATATTTTGCGGTGATATCTCGTTATCATGCTGCTACTTTTGCGCCCTAACACTGCAGAATCACTCATTAACTCACCCACCCAGTTAACGGTGAATACTGAGGTAGAAGCATTACTAAAGTTAAAGTAATCTGATAAGAAAGGATTCAGAAAGTGTTTGACGGATGTATACGCGACCCTCCACTAATAGTCCTTTTGGTTATTCTTTTGGGCCCGCAGATTTTAACCAATCTTCTCCTAAAAGAAGGAAGCGTGATATACAAATTAAGTTTATATTATATATTCCTTCTTCGCGGGTTTAAGAGTTAGTGAATTGTGAGAAAAGTAGAAGTCAAGTGAATAGTGAATGGTTAGAGAATTGGCAGTGAAGATAATAGGTAAACAAAAAGTAAAAAAGTCTGAAGTTTAGCTAAAAAGAGGTGACAAGATAGTTACAAGGTGAAGCTTACCAGAATTGGTTTAATTCCTTGCAAAAGATTATAACCAAGCAGTGTTAGAATCTAGTTGGATTGAGTAGAAGACTGCATATAGGTTCAGGTACTGTCATCTTATATTAAGTTGATGTTAAAGTAGTAGAGAGGGCATTAAATACGTAAGCTCTGTGTTAAGTAATATTAAGGAAAAGCAGCAGTATTGAACATATTTTCCCCAAACGTGAATCTCGTCTCTTCTCTCCATTGCGTCACTGTATTATCCTATTTAAAGTGTTAATTGTGTTTGAGTCGATTATAGTGATAAATAAATTAATTGGAATTTATCATGTCGAATGATCTTTTAATTCCTTCCACACCTTTAGCTGGGTCACAGAGTAGAAGGGATTTAAACTCGATTCAAGGGTCTGCCTGAATCATACTCCATTATTCAATGTCCACCGTTAAGAAATCCAGATTAAGTCATTATTGTAATTCTCATTTGTTTCAGTCAACTTAAGTGAGGCCATTCTACAATTTTAATTTTTTATAATGATTGTTTAAAGATTGAATAAATTGGTTAAATAATTTCTGGTCTTTATTGAGTAATAAGGTATATTAATACTAATGAAGCGTGCACGTTCAAAATGAAATCCACATTTAGAAAAGAGACATGCTCATTTAAACTTCGTATCTAATTCCAAGTTAACGAACATAATCTCTTGAAGTGAAAAGGGGAACAGGCTAGACAGTTTGCTCCACAGGCATGCATTAATAGATTAGGTTTAGTTAAACCATATTAAATTACTAACTTGTGTTTAATATATTGAATTAAATTCAAATAAATGCTTGATTTTTCAAAATATGTACAAGTATTTTGTTGTCATCAGTAATAAAAGCCATTAAAACGTGATTTCTAATGTACTCGTGTATTAAAATGATACTGTAATTATTTTTTTAAAACTGGTTTTTAATACAGCTGTATTTTAAGCTAAAGTATCATTTAATTCTAAAAAATTTTATTTCTTGTGAAATACTATAAAAATAAGTCTAATTGGGTCTTTTTTAACTAAAAATTTATTTTGACTACAAAGAAGATTAAACAATTTAGGTTTTTTATGTCCTTTTATGAATGGAAATAAAAGAACATAAACACAAGTGATATAGATAGATGTGATAAAAAAAATCGAAAAAAAAACTATATTGAATAGCAAAATATGGAATTTAACCACTCAAAGCAAATTAATCTAAGAAACATTTCTAATAAGTGTTTTTAAGATAATATTATTTCCTCTGAAAGTGACCAAATTAAAATTAATATATTTTCTTCCTTTAAATAAGTAATAATTCGGTGAAAAATTCAAAATGTTAAATTTAATTTTCTCTGTTTTAGTTGTAAATATTCTGATATCCTCAAAAAGTTCTCAGTTCGAGTAACAGACCGAATTGCATTATTTACTATTGGTTGCTTTGTTTTTTTAGGAACCATGAAAAAACTCTGATGGAAAAATAAATTTAGACAACATATAATATTTTGTTTTCGTATCGTAAAATCATTTTTTTTAATTTCCGATAGAATAAATTTGAAATATCTAATATAAATCGATTTTCAAAGCCTCATATTTTTAAAATTTAAATTGTTTCAAATAGTTCGCAAAATTTTTAAAACAATAATACAGTCGACTCTCGCTAATTCGAACCTTCGATAATGCGAAGCTCATACTAATTCGAAGTGCATGCTCATGTATGTATATGGTATTTTGAACTAAAACAATGCGTTTTGTTACACTCAACATTTCAAAGTAAAGTCTGCGGCTGGGCAAACTTCAACACGCGATTACTCGAATTTATATTATAAAACTCTTGAAAATTCAAACACTTAATATCATGCTAAGTCCTGTAGCAAACAGGATGGAGCTTGCATGTTTTGTGTTGTATTGTTTCTGCGTGTCTCGTCTGGACGTAACCCTTTTGATGACCATCTGTATGCCACCCCTACTTTGTGTTTTCTGGTTTCTCTAGTAAAAAATGCTTTAACTGCTTTCTTTCTTCAAGTGGACAGTAGACCGGTCGCCCCAGTTGTAAGTCATCTATATCTTTTGTTTAGGACGTGGCCTTGCTACACTGACAAGATGCATTTTGGCTCTTTTGTGGGACTTATAGAATGTGGCCCCAAATAAGACTTGGACCGAACTGGGCCCTGCCTTGAAGAAACAATGGTTTGGAGGACTGTGTCTGAGGAAAATGTGGGCAAAACGATTTTATTTCGAATGAGGATTGGAAGAGAATTTGAGGGTCTTGAAAGAGTGTCCTCTGTTCAAAATAGTTCAAGTGATCATTTTGCTCTTGGGTAAGTTATGTGTTTATGGAATGGAAGGTACAGAGAACACGAAGGAGATTCGTTCTCGGTACCTTCCGTTCCGTGAGCACATAACTTACCACTAGACCAAAATGATCACTTCAGTCCAGAGGCAGTTACTGGCTTTATAGATAACACCGCCACACACTCCTCTACCATTGAGTCGGTATGGGAACGAACGATATCGTTGTTAAGACAAGCGTGTGAATTGTTACGTCATTTGTGTGAGACGGCTTGTGGGTTGCGTCATGTGTGTGAGACGGCTTGGTTGTATTTGCGGTAAATAGATGGCGCTATGACTGCTGCGTGAAGGTTTCGTTTTTATTCCAAGTTCCCTGGTCACCAATGAAGGAGATTCATTCTTGTACCTTCCATTCCGTAAGCACATAAATTACTGCTAGACCAAAATGATCACTTGAGTCCGGAATCAGTTACTGGCTTATGTAGATACCAACCCCCACAGCTCTCTCAGCACTAACTCGGCTCTAACTATGTCTGGGTTTAACATGTACGATCTTCAATTCCGGTCAAGATGCTTTCGTCTATGAATTTAGTGCAGAACACTCTCTTCCATTGTCGGATTGCAGTACACATAGGGCACCAAATCATGAAAATATATCGAGCAAATTCATTGCAACCTCTTCTGTGTTTTTTAGAGAGGTCTTAAAATCACAAACTTCATCAAATAATTCTGGTAAACTACAATACATTTACTGTTTCCATCAGATTGAGATAGAAAATCTGTAAAATCTTCTTGACATACTAAACTCAGATGTGGAAACACCATGGGGTTAACAACAATGCCTTACTTTCTCATATTTCATTTTTGCTGTCTAGGTTACAAACACTCAAAAACAGCTTTATGTCATTCTGAGTAATGTTTTTATATCGAAGATTCAATTCTTATATCACGTGGTCTCTACCATCATGTCCAACAGAGACATGTGTCTCATATAAAACATCACTTGAGCAATAAAATATCACATCAGGTTTTGCATCTGTTATTGGCACAATTAACTTCTCTGCTCTTTGAACTTCAGGGATATATATCATAATGCTGGAGTAACCAAGTCAGGTGGTACTTTTTTCATGTAGGTTTAGCACTTTTTACCTCTGCTATCAAAGTTAATTTTTAATGAGTAAGTACAGTACTGTTTTCTTTGTCCTACACGTATTTATAAATTTTTAATTAATGAATTTACTTTATCTTAAATTAAATTGTCTTGTTTATAGGTTGGTCTCTCATTCCTATAGAAGTCATTAATTGAAAGCAGGTTGCAAAAATATTTGTTAATAATCCAAAATGTAAGAAACTCTAATATGAATACATCATTTAAATTCTACGTCTAAAAGCACCCACACATCATTGTAAAGCAGCTGTAAAACGGTTCAAGAGAGAATAAAAGCAGATAGAACTTATTAAAAAAACTTTTGAATCAGTATATTTCATAATTTAACGATAAAGTAATCGTTATTCTATGGAATACCTAGTTAAATCGAAGAATTCAATAATTTTATATACTTTAACTGACTTGTCTAGTTATTTCATGAAATACCTAGCTATTCTATGAAGTAACGGGTTTCACACTTTAATGGTAACGTAATATAATTTCAGCTACTTTATTCGTCAATATTAATAACAATTTGTTGCTTTGATTTAAAATTCTATTATATATTATTCACTGAATTCATTTTTATCTTTTAAACAACGCATTCGAAATTCAAATAATTTTTAAGGACCATTAGGTTATGTAATGGAATTTCTCCGCATGTAAAGGGATGGATTTTATTTTCTCTTTAGAAATGTTGTATATAATAAATTGATCTCGATCGGACTTAAGAAATGTACGGGGGAAAAAATCTGGCTTTCCTTAAAGACGAAAAAATTTCGCATTGATTATTCTTGAAGTTCTTTTAAAGAACTAAAGTTTTCTTAAAGTATTCTCCGTTGGATAAGATTCTAGAATAGTTTTAAAGAAGATTTAACCGGGTTCCTTTTTATGTTTTTTTAAACACGTGCTACAATAGAATAGGCACGTGAGCATTTAGGAGATGAGGAACATGACCGTGTGCTGTTTGTATGTTCTCATTCTCAAAAATTCATCCTACATTTTTCACAATTAACTTGTTGACAGACACAAATGTTTCAGTTCATATTTTTTTTTATCAAAAGAATTCAATAATAATTAGTTTGTATTATTTTTACGTGCATTTTCAATTTTAAGTTATAGTGAATCATTATAAATATAAAAACCTCCTGACATTGTGATTTTTGGCAACATGTAAATCAAAAAAATTTGCCAATACGTTGGAAAATTTATTTTATTATTTTTTATTCCTCACAAATATTAAATTACAGACGTTAATTCATGTTGTCTGAATTAAGGTTATTTAAAGTAGAGGCAGTGAGTTAAAATTGCGTGGATAAAATATTTTATTAATACATACTTTGGTGTATTGTAATACCATATACACAAACAATGTTCTATAATCTAAATACTAATTGAAAATGGTTATATGCTTAGTTACAATTTTTTATAGAATAGGTGAATTTCGTATTACATAAACAGCAGAACAGAATTAAAGAGTTTAAGAATAATTGCTATTTTGAAGTTGCTTCTTACCATTTTGTTTACATATGCCATTAATTTTTTTAATCCAAATTAAATGTATGCAGTAATTGTTAATCAAAATTATCTAGCTATCACAAAATAACAGGCAAGAAAATAAATATAGGAGATTCTATTTCCATAATATGTAAAAAAATGTTCAATGTTCATGTTCTTTTGACAGAATTTAACTGCAAATAAATTTTATAAATGAAAAATAGATGTTTTTTTCTCAATCATCACACCAGTTTAGCTCTACTTTTTGCTTTATTATTATAAGTATTGTTTTCTTTTCTTTGAAAAAAAATATCGGGTAAATAAATTGTCTCATAAAAGATTGGAAATTATTTAACATATGTTTGGTACGTTTTCTCCTATTTACCGATTGTATAGATTCCATCAAGTAAAATTAAGCTTAATCAGTTGTAAATTTGTAAACATCCGCATACTTGCGTACAATGACAACCTATTGGTGACATTGAGTAACACCGGCACGAATTTTAAAAAAGGAATACTTTTTTTATAATTTAATTGTATTTCATTTCACTTTATTAGTCTTAATTTTATATATTATTATTATTATTATTTATTGTTATATTATTATGATAATTTTGTAATTAAATTTTATTATTTAATAATTCGGTAAATTTCTGATTTGTATTTTAGTATATTTGTATTTGCGCTTGCCATATCGAAGAACGATTAGGCTTAGAATGGCGGCAAGCGGAGAACCATGAACAAAAGGTTGCCAATTTAGGGAGTTTTTTTTAAATTTGGCATGGTTGTGTGTTAATACTTATGTTCCGTCATTCGCAGAAATTGCTTGAGATAATATATATTTTTTCATTAAATCCATTGTGTACTTAAAAGATATGTTTTTAATTATAATGCCTCAAACAAATTTGGAAGTAATCTTGCACGGAAAATATTTTTTCTTCCTTCAAAAGGGAACTTGGTCAAACACTTATTTGGCCAATAAAGAACTTTACTTCATTACGTATCCTGAATCGTGGAATAGAACAGAATGCTCCAAGTCAGATGTCTTCCATCCTTTTTTTCTTCTTTTTTTGAAATTTCATTGCAAGCCTTCGGAATATTTACAAATGCCATTCTCCAAATCCTTCACTTTTAACCTATGCCATCCCGAACAATTAAGAAATCTGCTAAACTGATTTTCTTGAAATTTTACATTTTTAATTAAATTTTGGAAGTTAATACTAAACTAGAAACCGGCTGGGTGACGTGGTTGGTTTGTCGCTGACCTTCTGCACCTAAGGTTGCAGGTTCGACCACGGCCCAAGTCGGTGGATTTTCCTGATGTATAAAATCGACAGCGGCTATCTCATATGATTATACGGCATGTAAAAGCTCCCTAGAGTGTCTGTTTGGTTTGGGGGCTCTCGGCAAAATTAAATCCTAGTACAGGTTCGCATTGTCAGAGCTCAAGTTCCCCCTACTGTGGAGGAGACTGAGCGTTAAAATTAACTGCAGAGATTGGTATCCACCTATGGGGTGCAGCACTAAAAAGAGACATCAGCTCCCGGGGAATGTACTAGGTCTGAAATGATATACAACCAATACTTAGTTCATTAGAAATAAAAAAAAATACTAAACAAAAATAATTTTATCTGATGTATTACATACATATTAGTCGAAAATTAATGTATCTTATTTTGTGTGCGTGCGCGCCCAGTTCAATGCGATGGAAAAGTAATCGGTCTGTACTGTTTGAAGAATGCATTTTTTATTGTTTACTACACAGTTAAACAAAATACATCTGGCGGCTCTCGCGCGCCCTATTACGGTGAAAAATAAGAAGGCTTAAAAAGGTTACAACACCAGTATTTGTCTCATTACTTAAACATAAACATAAATATTTCTCCAGATGCAGTTTTTGCAGTGAATGTTTAATTACGTCGGCCTGTAACGTAAATCGAGGGCTATTGGCAACGGACCTTTACATTTTAAGTCCTGGTCTGGTGACGAGGACTTCAACTGTATGATAACTCAATCTCAAACTACCACTCCACGTCAGTGACAAGAGTTTGAGCCTCGATGGATTAAGCATGCATCAGCCCCTTTGAGCGGCGGGTCTTCAGTGGTATTAGGATTGAACTCAAGACACGCCGGCGGGAAACCACTAGGCAACCTCGTCTGCAGTTTTCTTAGAAAAGTATGATTAAAGCATTCGTCAAATTTCTCATTAAATAATGACATTTCTAAAATATTGAGTGATTTATCGTCTATTTATCAATGCTAATTTTTTACAATATTGCAATAAAATAATGAAATTACTTTTCGAAAAAATTTCCGTTCTAATGAAAAAAAAATAAGCAAAATCACAAAAAAAAACCCGCCTTTATATGCAATAATTAAGAAAATAACTATACACATCAGAGCTTTGAACTGGAACTAAACCGAAAGCCGGAAAAAACTATTATTTTGGTTGGAACGAATATCAGAACTGTGAACGGAAAAAAATATCGGTTTATTTTGGTTTGTTTTATCTTCAGTCATTTTGTAACTGTAACCAACTTATCAATATCTTCTAATTTAACGCGTCAAACAAATAATTATCACCATTACATGAATATTGCTTCTCGATTTCGTGTTTTGAGGTTCAGCAGTACTTTTCTGTTTCAATTTCGCATGAAACTACTTGTAGAAGGCAGATTTAATTCAGTCCAATGAATTAGATGGTTTTTTTAAGAGGAATGTCAGTCTGAGCTATATTTTTCGCATCTCATAAGTAAATAAGAATATACATAAAGTAAAATAATTCATTTGGAACTAAACCGAAAGCCATTATTTTTGGCGGAACAAAAACCGAAAATGAAGCGATATATTTTGAACCGGAAAGAAAAAATTACGGTTCGAAACCCTGATACAAATATTATCAACAGCATATGTGTTGTTGTTGTTGCTTATGCCACCTGATCGACAGTAACATCAGATCAAGGTCCTAGATATTCATCGAGTTCAATGATTTTTTTATTTTTTGCGGGTATTTTTTTTTTTTTAGCGAAGTTTCTTAATTTCGAATCACTTGACAGATTTCAAACTCGGAAAACTGTTTTGCTACTTGAGAGGAAAACAATAGAAGTTTCAGTATGTTTGATGCCCGTGAAGTATTATTAATCCATTACTTATGCGTCACATTAAAAAGTTGACATAAAACTTTTTTTATTCTTATATCAAGTTAATCTACCATATACTGATGAAAAGAAATATGAAAATACTTTAAAGAACAGTTTCTGGTGATATAAGTTTAAATAAAAAATAAATTTCTTGAAAAATGTAATCAATCTTCATTGCTCTGTATGATTTGTAAATTTTTATAGATTTTTTTCCTTACTAAAATTTTTAAAAAAAGGTTGAAAATAATTTTTAAAATTAGATTTAGAAAATTCCATTTTTATTTTCTTAGGGACAGAAATATATGTCGTCATATCTTTTTAATAGTTAATTGCTTTATAATGACTGGTGCATTTTTCTTTCTTAATAAATTTTTAAACAAATGAAAAGATTTTATATGAAATAGTGTTTTTGTAAATATTTCTTTACTAATACTACAAATCAGAATTTTTACCTGAATTGCTAATTATTTTCTGAACAAGTTTATAATGGACTTACCTGCCCTCCTAAAGGTGTGGAAGAAAGGGAAGAAAGACTAGCCATGTTCTAAATCACTTAATTTAATTACAACACAATCCGCAACACAAGTTTTCTCGACAAAAGTTAAGAGATGCACACAATTAATAAATATGAAGACATCTAACGAAGTATGCGAGATATGAAAAGACTTTCAATACTTTAGTATACTTACTGAATTCAACAGCTCTGACTTTTTAGCTTACTAATATAAATTCGATCCGAAGTGACAGATCGTCACCTTAAGTATGTGACGGATCTATACGGTCTTTTACTAACCTCTTCTATTTTTCTTAAAGCAATTTATTTATTTCAACCAATCTTCACCGAGAGCCAGGCGTAATTTATGTAAATAAGATATATTATATAAATTCGGTTTTCGCGAGTTAAGAAGCCAAGTGATAGGAAGTGAGAAGTCAAGTGAATTAAAGATCGAGAAGTCGACACGAAGTTGTTGACAAGTCTACATAGCCTGATACGTGTGGATATACGAGAAGAGAAGCGGATTGAAAATAGTGAAATCCATTATTATTATTAATGTGGAGTCTTCACCCATTCTTCCAGCCATTAAAAGGGTCTGAAGACGTCGCGAGGGAACCGCCGCTATAAAATGTAAGGTCAGTGACTTAGATTAAGAATTAAGATTATTCGCGCGTGGTGTAGTTGTAATTGTGCGCGTTTAAGCTTTCTTAGATTCAGTTGGAAAAAAAATTCTGTATATTCCGCTAGTATTGATTCCCCACTTCATTACTCCACTCTCACTTGTTTTTCTTATATTGAATTGTGTGTGTCTAAACGTATTTACTGATAAACATCAATAAATCTGTTTGGATTGCAATTATGTATTTGATCATTTAAGTCCGCCTACACATCCAGCAGGATTTTCAGATAGACAGGGAGGTAGTAGTGTAAAGGGTGGCCTTAGGTCACCACAAGTAATACAATAATCAATTATTAAATATCCGCTTCACATTCAATTTGATTAATCAATACTCCACTAGCAGTCTATCATATCTCTCTCCCCTCCTCTCTAACCTGAAAGCCTAGACACTACATAATAGTCATAATTTATATGTTCACGTTCTCTTTTTTGGAGGAAGTTAACTTTCTAATAAAACAATTTTGAAGGACCGAAAATTCCCCAAGAGGACTGTCAGTAGAAAATCATGAATGGAGACGTCACAAGTTGAGATTAATTGTTTAAAACACCAAATGCACTTGTAATGAATAAAATTAGTCCCGTTTTTTTTTATATACGAAATTATTTCCAAATTTTTAATTAATTAATTTTATTTTATTAAAATTTTTAATAGAATCCATATCATGAACATGTTTATGACAAATTTAAAAATAAAAATGTTAAAGACAATGTGCTAAGATAATATCTATAAATATTCTACAGAGAAAAGAATCGTAATTGAAAGCAGTTAAAGTCCAACCTTTAAAACCCAACTATTTTTTTTATGTATATCATTTTAAATCATGCTTCTCAAACTTTGAATACTTGCGACCCAAGTTTTAGTCATAATTTTCTTCGCCCCCCACCCCTTCTCCATCCGAACAATAACAATGTATTGAATTTAGTAGTAATGTACTTTCACGTAAATCTACAATACGAATTTAATTACAAACCGTAAAAATTATCAAGAAAAGTATTACATTTTTTATGTAATTATATATATGACAAGCCCATTGAGTCACTGGTAATTGTTAAGCTGGTTCCTAACTTCGTATTGTTAAATGAATCATCAAATGCAGTTTGCAGTACTGATACTTTAATAAATCCATTATAACAGAGTAAATGCGTATTTTATTTTTTATTATGTCAGGATGTATTTTGCTATACTTCTTTCAGTAAATTAATAATATTTTTAAATAAAGTTATATTTTCGACTTTTCGATATGCTCGTGCCTCCCTAGGAGGGTGCCTCTCAGGGGGCTCACCTTCTTTAGGTGAGTACGGGTGTCACAATCCCGAGGTGCCCTAGTGATCTTTTCCTTTTCCCACGGGGTTTACTGTCTTTGGTAAACACGGGCTTCAACGAACCCAGGGTACCCTACTGATCCTTCTCTATTTTCGACCTCTTTCTTGTCATTCAATTCATTCTTTCTTTCTCTTCCCTTCTAGACCACAGATATTAAAACAAATGTTTGGCGCAGTATAGCCGAAATCGGCTCTTGCGCCAATAAACCCCAAAATCACTCACTCACTCACCCTAGGAGGAAGCTCCCAATGCTTTGAGGAACGCTTTTTTAAATATATCTATTAAAAAAAAAATTAAAGTTGTATAAGCTACCAAATGCAAAAAAATCAACGTATCTCTATAAAAAAAATTATTTACTTTATTAACGAAGTAACTGATAATCCTGAAAATTTATTCGATTAGCATTGGTACATGAAATACTGCATCTTATAATGTATGAATTTGCTGATTTACATTTTATTACTTTACCTTCACGAGGTTCCTAATTCAAATTAGATCAAATGTTAAAAAAATTCATGAATTTTATACTAGTTAATCCATTATCATCGTTTGCATCATTCTTCCTCGTCGAAGAGAACAAATAAGTGTTCATTTATTATAAAATATGTGTTTCTTACGTTAAAAAAATAGAAAATAAACATATGAAAACTATTCACTTCAAGCTGCTACAACTTTTACTGTCAGCATTAACCGAAACCCTATAAAAATGTCAAACACTTTCCTGCAAGGTATTAAA
>BMAO01002492.1:0-241014 GCA_019973975.1 Trichonephila clavata | reverse complement strand
GCTTACAAACGTAAGTCAATACTCAATCAATAGTGGTAGGAAGTTTTAAGTACAGGGATACAAGCACAAATGGGAATCAAAAGGTAAAAGAAACAAGAAGGGATGCAAATACAATAAACACAGAACAAAATACAAGATTGCTCACGTGCACAAAAACGGAGACATTCAGTAACTAAAATTATACAATTGTGAGGTTGGTAGCACATGTGTGATTAGAAGATTTTCAAAATACAAATGCATAAAAAGCATACATACACACAAATACTTAAGAATATACACAGAGACATATATATATACGCACTTGCAAAAAAAAGAAGAAAAAAAACAGAAACATACACAGTAAATGTTAGAAAACGCGAATAATAATAATAATAATATAATAAAAAAATTTAAATTTACAATCTAAAGAATACGAGAAAAAATGCTATTAATATATGCACAAACGATGTAAAAGAAGACTTGCTCTGAACAAAGGCAGAGAAAGGAGGAGGCCACGCTATATGTTCTTTGTAGGCAATTCATGAGAGTACGTCTTTCGGAAGAGAATTTAGCACAAGCAAATATTAGATGCTTGACATCCTGGACTGTGTCACTGGAGCAAGAACACTGGTCAGTAGGTGACAAATTGAAGCGCTTCAAATAGGCTTTAAAGTTTCCATGCCCAGTTAGAAACTGGGTAAGTATAAAATTAGGATGAAAGTGTTTAGCCTTTAAACGACTCTGAATAGAAGGAATAAATTCCTTGGTGAAGAGCGCATTATTTGATATTTGATATAATTTATTCCAATCAGAAATAATTTTTTCCTTAAAAATATTTTTATAATATGATTTTGGAATGTTCATGGGAATCAAATTGCTTAATTTTGTAGCTTCTTTTGCAAGCCAGTCAGCACGTTCATTGCCATAGATTCCCGTATGACCTCGAACAAAAGAAAAGAAAACTTTTACACTTCTGCTTCGAAGAAAATTGAGATCAACTTGCGTTTGAACAATCAGATGATTTTGAGAATCAATGTTATTTAAGGCATATAAAGATGAAAGAAATCACTGCAAATTAAGAAATCCGATGAAAGGTTTTCGTTATTACAGATCCAAGAGACTGCTTGAGCTATGCAAAGTAATTCAGCCTGAAACACACTACATTCATCTCTTAGTCTAAATTGGCGAATTTCAATTTCAATAAAATCTTGGAAGATAACAAATGCAAGGCCAACCTTATTGTTGATTTTGCTACCATCTGTAAAGCAGACAACAGGAAAGTTGTCTTCAATATTTTTACGGTAATTAACAAAATTAAGGGGAAATCGTTCAGAAGGATGAGGAAGAACAGAAAATCGCAGGGAACCATCTAGACTCTTATTGGTACAGTTCTTCGTTGCACTCTTGAATTCATTATTTCTGATAATAAAGATGTCAATAGGTGGAAGCCCGAAATAGCAAACACAGCATCATAGGATATCGTTCGATACCCAGAAATAACTCGGAGAAGTATTCTTCGTTGAATCTTTCGCAAGAGCCGGCAATTTATTTTCTTCATCAAGGCAGATCCCCATATTCGTGAACCATAACAGATAAATGGAACAATGCCTTGTTTATAAATGAGGGATGAGACATTGGACTTGATCCCAAAGCTATTTCTGGCAACCCTATTAAGCCCTAGCAGAATTTTTTCACATTTATTTGAAAGATGCAGAATATGTTGTTTCCAACAGAATTTACTATCAAGGACAATACCAAGATATTTTAGTTCCTTCACACGATCGAGAGGAATTCCATTAAGAGTGAGGTTGCTTGTGAGGGTGTTGTTTTCTCTCTTCTCCAAGATCATAACTTTTGACTTGACAGCATTAAACTCTAATTTAAAATTATTTGCCCAGGTTGATACAAAGTCAAGGGTAAGCTGCGCTTGTCTGCTTATATCATGAAAAGACTTTCCCTGAAAACAAAGAAGTAAGTCGTCGGCAAAAGCAATCGTTTCACAAGAGAAAGCCAAGATTTTTTCCAAAAAATCATTAATAATGATGTTCCAGAGAAAAGGTCCAGAAACGGATCCCTGAGGACATCCTTGTTCAAAAATCTCTCTTTTGAGGAATGACCTAAAGATAAAGTCACAGATCTATCCTTCAAGAAGCTGGAAATTACGGCAAATAAGTTGTTAGGGATGTTAGATCTTTTTAAAAGGCTCAGAATACCAGGCCACCAAGCATTATCAAAAGCTCCTTTAATATCCAAGAAAACCAGGATTGTATGAAAATTTCTCTTCTTTCCTTTTAAAACAATTTCATTAAGTTTCATCAAGGCATCCTCGGTACATTTTTGTGGCATAAAACCGAATTGATTTTTACTGAAAAAATTATCTTTGTGTAAACGCCAGGCCACTCTGTTGATAATGAGTCTTTCAAAACATTTACCCAAAGTTGACAGTAAACTGATACACCTAAGGTTGTCTAAATTAGGGATACGGACGTCGTTCACTTTGGGAATCAGGATAATCCTAGCCTTTTTCCTACATAGAGGAAAAGTCTTGAGACGAAGACATGAGTTAAAAACTTTTAAAAAAAGACCAGGGTGCATTGCATGCAATTTCTTGACAACTTCATTAGGAATAGAGTCAGGGCCAGGTGTCTTTTTTAATTTCAATTTACTTATAACAGCATCGATTTCATGGATGGTAAAAGGTGGGTCATTCTCTATGCTGCTATTGATAAGAGCGTCATTTCGTATTTCCTTGTGACAATCATCATCATCGTTCTCACAATCGTCAGGAAAAGAATGGAAGATAATCTCATTAATTGTCTCTTCAAAACAATTAGTCACAGTTCCACATGGAAGAGCAATTCCACTGATTTCAACTCTCTTCTGAAACTGTTGTTTGACGCCATAAGTATAAATCTTTTTCCACACATTATTTACATTAATTTCATCCAAAAATTCCCTCCATGAGCTTAATTTGGCGTCTAAAAGTTTTAAATTATAATTAGCTCTTAATTCTTGGTATTTACTTTTATAAATTTCTCTTAAAGCGATATTCTTACATCTCTGGAATCTTCGTCTTGCAGCATTAACGTGCTTTCTCATGCACCCAATTTCTGTTGTCCACCAAGGAATTCTGTGCATCCCTTGCTTTTTAATTGGAATGGACATTTTACAAGAATTCTGAATTATAGAAAGGAGATCATTTACGAGATCATGCAAAGATTCTAGATTTTGGCAGGAGTCGATGAGATTACTAATTCTTGACAGCAAGTTTTTCGATGAGTCATAGAAGAGTTTCCAGTTCGCTTTTTTCAGATGGAAGATACAGACGTCACCATTTTTTGTTGGAGAATTGGTATTAAGAACAATATCGAACTCAATTGCTTTGTGGTCGGAGAGAGAATCATAAGCAGACAAATGCCAACAAGAAACATCTTCCAGCAAATCAGTTCCTACTGCAGTTACGTCAATGTAGCTAGATCCTTGAGAGCCGCAAAATGTAGGACCGCAATCTTCATTAATGACGAAGAGGTTATGGGCACTAATAAAATCGGTAAGCTTGGAACCTCTAGAGTTGGAAAAGGGACTGAACCATGTTTCAGATTTGCTATTGGCGTCCATTGACCAGACCAGTCTGTTAATAGGCATCTTGGAAAAAATTTGGTTAATTTTTTCTAAATCGAAATCAATATTCTTGGAAGGCTCGAAATAGTAGGAAAGAAACAAAAAAGATATTTTATTAATATTTAAATGTACTGTCACCATGTTGTAATCAAGGTGATTTAGATCTAGAAAGGTTGAAATATTTCTATTTCTGACAATAATGGCTGCTTTAATTATATCGAAAGAATGACTAAAGAAAACTCTGTAAGATGAAGGAAATCCAGGAAGAGTTCCCTTGTACGAATGAGGCTCTTGTACTAACGCAACATCAATATTTCGAGCTTCCATATTCAAAATAAGCTGCTGTGTAGCACTTTTTGATTTATGTAAATTAAGTTGCAAAATACGTAAATGTGGTTGAGGTAAAAAACTATTCATAATTTGTTTGAGATGCAACGAGTTTCTCCATAAATTGATGACACTTACAGCAGCTGGAATAAGGTTTATGATTTACATCCACTTTTTTATTTGGGTCCCTTGTTTTCTTGTTGAATCTTATACAATTAATGCAAACTTGAGTAGAGAGATTGCATTCACTACTCTTGTGTTCTCCAGCACATTTGAAACAGCACAAGCCATTTTCACATTCAGCAGCCTTATGATGATACCCAAGGCACTTAAAGCAGCGATTAATGGCCAGGAAATCCTCGATTTTGCAAACATTCCAATTTGCTCTCAGGAAGTTCATTTTAAGGCACAGTTTTCGACAAATTGGACTTACCTCAAGAACCAAATGCCGGGAGTTTTCGAATTTTTTAAGAGTGAAACGAATTTTTGTCTCCTCCCATATTTGTTCTTTCTCCCCCAATTCCGGATTCTGTTCCTTCAAAAGCTGGAGAACTTCATGATCACTAATTTCATTCGGAAGATTTTTCAAAAGCAAATTTGGGTTTCTCTTCCGCGGAGAAGACACTTGAAGCGAATTTGTTTTTTCTTTTATTGCATTCGAAAACCTTTCTTTATCCTCTTTAGATATACACTGCACAAGTACTCGATTATTGTTAATGTTCCTCATCTTTTTTATTCCTACTTGAATTTGTCTAGGGTTTAACTGAGTTCTGATGATTTTTCGCACCTCATCAGATGTAAAATCATTTTTGTTAGAACATACAATAACGTTGTTCATTAAATTACTCTCTTTGGGAATGATAGATGGCGCCACGATCTCAGCATACGATGGTTTTGTACAGGAAGCCGTTACATCGTCGTTATTTTTTGCATCTCCAAATTTAATGCAAGCATTTGAAAAATGTAATTTCAACTCACCCAAAGCAGTTCTTGCACCTTCACGCAACTTTTTGCTTGGGTTTCCAACACAATTTAGTACATTTTCTAACGTTTCGAAGCAATCCTCAAGCGATCGAAATGAAGCGTCATCATCAATGGCCGCCATGTTGGCTCAAAATCCGAAATGTGTATTTGTACTGACCTTTTACTTGAAACTAATAAACAGGTACCCAAGTATCTTTTAATTCCAGGTATTATGCATAGGACAATACCACCAAATCAGTATAATACTGTAACTTAGAATTATTATTACACAAAAAATAAATGGCTACAGAAATAGTGCCACTACGTTTGTATAAATGATCTTTGCTTGTCGGCGCCGCTCTATGATAGAGTCTCTATCACAGAGCGGCGCCGTGTACAAAAGAGTGTAATTAATAGACTGTATTAATAATAGAGTGTACCTTAATAGACACTATTGATTACCCAGAGCTACAAAATTAAAGTTTTGGAGAAGTACAAAAGAGGCTTTCAGTGGTTTTTATATTATTTAGTGTGCTGATTTCGAAAATGACCTACATTTTTACCATCACATCAGGATTTTTTGTAAAATCGATATTTTTGCTAAAACCCTATTTGAAAAGGAATTCTCTCAACCAATTTAGCCTGGGCAATTTGGCAACAGTGGTAAATATTGGTTCTTGATGAGGCAAATTAATTTCTCAGCAATTAGATGAATAGTGAGTGAATGTTAACATCACACTGTTCAGCTACACGAAAAATTTTGGCGATGGACCTCATAATTTTGAACCAAGGGCAAGTGATGAGGTCGATACCTGAGCTGGCACCCCCTCTCCTAACTATCACACCACACATACTGGAGAACGTTTGAGCTCTTGACAGATTTAACATGCGTCGCTCCCCTACACGGAGGGTCTTCAGCGGCACTAGTCTCGAACTCATAACATCCCTGCCATGAATCCGGTACCTTGGCCACTAGCTATTAGATGAAAACTATTGTTTCTAGACCTCACAGGCTATCTCTGATCATGAGAAAAACAAGAAATTCCCTTGAGGTTTAAATATTTTACATCCAATTACGGTGTAGCTTCTAAAAGAAAATCACCAGCATACTATTTTAGTTTGTTTTTATTAAGGTATTTACGTAAAATATATAGAAGATTTTCGAAATTAATAATTATTAATTTCCGCGTATTCGGTGGTAGGGCAGAAGAACAAAAGTAAAATGCTCTTGTGCTCTCTAAAATAAATTTGATATGGTATTTCGGGTATTTTATTTTTGATTTGTGTGTATTTTTTACTGGTTTATTATTGTATTACTACTTTCATTGTAAGCACCTTTTCTGTTTGTTATCTTCAACGGGGGCCCTGGGCTGCAGCCCATACGTAGATCCGGCCTTGATAATAGAAGAGTATAATTTTGAAATTGTTCACAGAGTTTCACTTATTTAGGTTCGGAAATTAACAATAGAAACGATTGGTACTATACTGATATCCAAAAGAGAGTTACTATGGCTAATAGATGCCTTAATGGGATACGAAAATATATTAAATCGAATTTAATCAAAAGAAAAACAAAGGTTCTATTGTATAAAAGTCTTTTAAGATCAGTATTAACTTATGCATGAGAAATTTGGTCCATGTCTGCAACAAATGAGAACATGATAAGTATCTACGAAAGGAAGATTCTAAGATTTATTTTTGGAGGGATTCAGGAAAATAGAACCTGCGAAAAAGATCAAATTTCAAACTTTATCACTCATATAAAGAATCTGACATCGTTAACTTTATCAAAATACTACAAATTAAATGGGCAGGTCACGTTGTCAGAATGGACGAAAACCGCACCACTTAAAAAGTCTTCAGTGCTTAACCAATTGGCACACGAAGAAAAGGCAGGCCTAATCTTAGATGGATTGATGGCCTGGAAAAAAATCTCCAATTTTTAGTTCTCAAAACTAGGATAACACTAGCTGGAAGAAGGCTGGCCTGGATAAGATTTTTTGAGAAGGCCAAGGCCCACCCTGCACTGTCAAACCACTGAGGAAGGAAAGAAGTTATATATATATAAGGCGGTGGCCACACAAATTTCGTAACTTTTTTTGGGGGGGGCAACTTTTTTCGAATGTTTGAGGGATCATAACACTAAGTTTTTTTAAAGTAATACTAGAAACTTATGTAACTCTGGAAATATCATTTAATCAAGATATTTTTAAAAATTTTTATGAAGGAAATATATTATTACGACATAAGTTATAAAAAAAAAAGAAAATTGAAATACGTAGAAAATATACAAAAACAATCTGAGAATGTCTATTAATACTTAAGATAACCTTTATTACGGCTTTACAACTTTCCGTGTACTTAAATAATTTTTTAAGTTAATTAACTACATGGAAATATATATATATATATTAATCAGCTTTTATGACGTGAAGCCAGGATTTAATTATAACTTCTATTAATTGGGTCTTATTTTTAGGTTATTTCTCGTTTACAAGTTTCTTATTCCCCTCAATAGATTCTCGACTGTTTGAAGATCTGCGCTATTTCCGGTAGAGGAATAAAATTATCTTGAAATTACTTTTTGCACATAGTATCGCATGTTATGGAACTAAATCTTGTTGAAATATAAATGCTTCATTTCCTTAGAAAATATTTGATGTGGAAGGCTTCAGTTAGAGCTCAAGTATTTCCTTAATGTATTTTTGGGTATTTATATTTCCATTTACCAAGCTCTGACTACACCTTTTGATATCGAACTACCTCATATCATAACAATAACTTCACTGAAGGTGTATTGCAATCAGGGTCCATATCTTCGCCAATTCTTCGTCTCAGGCTATCACTATTAAGCAGAGGGAGACTTAGCTCTCTCATCACTCAAAATAACACTGTCTCATTCCTCCATTATCCAATTAACATGAGTTTTAATCCATTTTTTTTAAAATCTTTGTTTGAGAGATAATGAATTTTTTTTCGTGCTAACCATTTAGGCCTAATTCCTTCTGTCTGCGTTAAACAGACCTCGCACAAAACTTTACATTATGTTATGATTGTTGATTTTCTTCTATCACTTATACGCTTAGTCTTTAAATTTTCCAATGGTCAATTGATAATGTGCGTCATTTCCTGCCTGTACCAGTTTTGTTTCGAAATGATTGAGTTTCCTTATGTCTCTCTTCAAAAGTTTCGAAATACCACCTGTGGTTTTAGTTTTTACCAACGACTGATTTCTTCATAACTAGGGATTGCAATACCGAATACCGGTATTTTGAGCCATTTGTACAATTTTGTAATACTGGTATTCACAAGTCTAAATACCGTTTTTTTTCTTTCGGTATTTACTAGAAGTTTTTAAAATTGTGTCTCCACTATATATACAGAGATCGCCAACACAGCAAAATAGTATATGTTTTTGTTTTTATGTCTCCCTGACGGGCGAAATTAATTAGACTGTGAATATAAAGTTGCATCGTACAATCAAGAAAAGTCATAAAATACACTCAAGAGCCAAAACATTATGACCGCTTGTCAATAACGAGTTGGCCCTCCTTTGGCGCGCAACACAGCTTCAACCCGCCTTGGCATGGATGCCACAAGTCCTTGGTAGATGGCCGGAGACAGATTGTACCAGATGTTTAAGCAACGGTCACGCAAGTCGAATATATTGTGAATTGGTGGTCTTTGCCGTCCCATGACATCCCAAATGTGTTCTATCGGATTGAGATCCGGTGAGTTAGGCGGCCAGGACATTAACTGGAATTCAGCATCATGTTCCTGTAACCACTCCAACACAATTTTAGCCTTATGACACGGGGTGTTGTCCTGTTGGAACATTCCATTTCCAGCTGAAAAAACAGAGGCCATGTAAGGGTGCAACTAGTCCGCAATGATGTTCAGATACCCTGTAGCATTCATGGTCTGCTCTACCACAACCATGGGTCCCAGAGACGCCCAAGAGAACGTCCCCCAAAGCATAATACCGCCACCACCGGCCTGTGTATGACGTATTGTACATTGAGGGAGCAACTGTTCGCCTGGAAGACGGCGTATCCTGACACGGCCATCGGCGTGATGAATGACAAACCGTGATTCATCTGACCAGGCAACTCTCTCCCACTGATCCATGGACCAGTCGCGATGTTCCCGGGCCCAGCGCAGGCACAGTTGGCGATGACGCTTGGTCAGCAAAGGTACACGAGTGGGACGTTTGCTGCGTAGCCCCATATCCAACAGTGTCCGCTGAACAGTGTGCTCCGATACTATTCTACTTGGCCCTGCATTGTATTGGGCTGTCAGCTGAGCCACTGTCTGGCTCCGGGTTTGCTTCACCATGCGAGACAGTCTCCGACGACCTTTTTCTTTGATAGCGTGTGGACGTCCAACACCATGTCGTCTACTGCTGGTTTCACCGTCATTCATCCACTTTGCATAAGTACTAACAACTGTAGATCGCGAACAACCCATGAGTCATGCAGTTTCGGAAATACTTGTTCCGAGCCTTTGACCCATTACTATTTGCCCTCTATCAAAGTCGCTTATATCTGCAGCCTTTCCCATCACACACAGAAGTAAGTGTGAAAGAATGATTCTTCAGACTCTCCAGCAGCAGTTAAATACCATCTGATCACGTACCTTCCACATCATCCAGGTGAATTCATTGCAAAATGTAGGGGTGGTCATAATGTTTTGGCTCTTGAGTGTATGTGAATCATCCAAGGAGCCGGCCAAAACAATCCTATTACAGCTCGGAGCGATACTGCACACATGCAGGATTCGTAGTCTGATATTCGTATCTGTGAAAACAAAGTTGTAGTTGTGAAGAAAATGCGCGTAATATTTCGATATATTTAAATTGGTGAGTTTGTTATTCGCATGAGACATCTGATGAATGTAGATGTGTATGAGAAATAGATGCTATTTTAAATATAAATATTCATTCGGAAAACATTTTGTGGAATATAGGACTTACACATGTCTCGGGATGTATGTCAGCCGAAAAATGTGTGGAAGTGCTTAAATCTAAATTAAAGAAATATGGATTATCCTTGAAAGAAGTTATTGTTTTCATTGGAAAGTTGATTGATTCAAATAAGCAATTGTGCTATATATATATATATATATATATATATATATATATATATGCTGATGGAATTCAATTAAGAGTAACAGATGTGTTATACCAAAAAAAAAAAAAAGAAAGAACAGAAGAATTCAAATACTGCGGTTATAGGAACTTCAGATTTCGATTTTGAAGAAAGTGAGAATGATACTGACAATGAAGATAATGAATATGTGTAATTGTTGAAGATAATGCTAATGAGGATGGAATATTAACTCATCAAGAATTGCTTCCTATAATTAATAAAAATTGAAAAATTGTTAAGATATTTAAACAATCTCCTACAAAAAATCCCTTATTACAAAAATATATACTAACTGAAAATAAAACAGAACATATGTTAATATAATATTCTAAAACACTTTGGAAAAGTTTACTCCAAATGACGGAACGATTTTTGAAACTGCAAAATCCAATCCACACAAAGCAATAATCGACTTAAATCTGCAAATTAATTTGTCCGATAGTGAACTCGACTTAATATCTAGAACTGTATCAGCTCTACTTTCAATAAAACTGGCTGTTGAGGCATTATGTCGGAGAGATTCTAATTTATTAACAGCTAATGCTACAATGAATTTCATGTTACAGTCACTGAAAGAACAGCACATATCACTATGTGAAGAATTATACAGGGTGTCCCAAAACGACCGCATAAACTCTGCACAGCTAAATTCCTCGTTGGGAGTACATTAAAACTGCCCAAAGAAGCGTTCCTGTACGATCCATAGTTTACGAAAACAAAGTATGACGTCACTTTTTTTTCCGGTGCAAGAAAAACACTTTATTGAACATATAAACAGCAGTATATGCACAATTTAAGGCAGATGTTCAAAATGTCCACCGTGCATGTCGAGGAAGGCTTGAGCACTCCGTGGAATGGCTGTCATCACACGTCGCAGCATCGTTGGGTCCACCGAAGTACAAGCAGCATGCAGACGAGAAACTAAGTCCATTTGTGTAGTCACTACGTCTCGATACACCAGTTCCTTGAGATGGCACGTCGCAGTAGTCACGAACGGAATACATGGCCACCATACGAAGACTACCGGTAGCTGCAAGATGCAGCCTTTTAAATACCAGTTCAACGGCGGCTTAACGTCATTCCACGGCGCGCGCATGCATGACGCGACATACGCGACGAACGTTTTAAACATTATCGTCTGGAAAGATATACAAATACTGTTGTTGATATGTCCACTGAAGTGTTTTTTTTCTTGCACCCGAAGTGACGTCATACTTTGTTTTTCGTATTTTTCTCGTAAACTACGGGTCGTACAGGAATGTTTCTTTGGGCAGTTTTTATGTACTTCCAACGAGGAGTCTAGCTGTGCAGAGTTTATGCGGTCGTTTTGGGACACCCTGTATATTACAGGGTGTGGCAAAAAAAACCCGGACAAACAGTTTTTTAAACAACTTTATAAAAAATTAAGATATTAACAAAATATAAGAAATAATAATAAGAGTACACTCGTACTAATAAATAAATTTAATTGGTTTCAAAGTGACCGCCGTTTGCATCAATGCAGAGGCGCAAACGCTTGCAGAAATTTTCAACAACGAGCCTCAAGTCTTTTACCTTTAATCTATCCCATTCCCGCAGAAACAATTGCTTTAGAGAGCCTAAAGTTTTGTATGATTTAGTGCAGGCCCTGGATTCCAAAATGGACCATACACTATAATCCATAAGATTGAGATCCGGTGAGTAGGGTAGCTATTCTTCACATGACATCATGTTTGAAAAATTTGCCTTGCTCCACTCTTCTGTCTTTTTGGCCTAGTGAGCTGGGGCAGAGTCTTGTTGAAACGTCCATTTTGCATTTCCGAAATGCTTTTGGGCCCACGGAAGTATAACAGCTTCAAGAATGTCCCTCTGGCACACTTTTTGATTGATTTTAACGCCCTCTTCTACAAAAACCAAAGGAATTCTTCCACTTGCGCAAATTTCGTCCCAGACCTCGACAGACTTTAGATATCAGCGATATTCAACAATTGCCGAAGTGCTTGGAGTGTCCACAGATCAGATTCAAAAGCTTCTCATCAGTGAAAAGGAATCTCTCCCAGCGCTGACTTGCGGCCCGTCTCAAAAGTTTTCGGAGTCGTAGGAGTTTGTTTCTTTCAGTGAAGAGCTGAAATTTTCGTAACTTGTAAAGCTTCGGTCCAAGCTCCGTTTTTGCTATTCGTTTCACCGCTCTGACGCTTATTCCCATGTCACGAGCGATTTTCTCATAAACCCTCGGATTTCTCGGGACTCGCTTTTCGATGGCCTTACGATTCCTTGAAGTGTTTACAGTGCGTTTTCGCCCTCTTTCTGGACATCGACCATCATTACAAGCTCTTTGAAACAGCAGATTGCATCAGACACTGTTTGCCGACGCAAACGAATGATAACACACTGTCGTTTCCTTTGCTGAAACAACTTTAAAATAATAGCCCTTTTACTCGACATTATCAAAAACACATAAATCAAAGTACAAACTATGAAATGTATTAAAAAATATTTTATAATGGAAATGGTTGATAAGAAACGTGAAAATACCAATTAAAAATAAATTCGTTAACTATTCTAGGAGGGAGGAAATTTGTCCGAGTTTTTTTGCCGCACCCTGTACATTGAAAAATCGCTCAGAAGAAAGGTATACCGAAATAGAGAAAATGTCTTACGTAATAGATACGGTATTCACATAATTATAATGTTTTTAAAAATGAAATTGAAAAAGAAGAAAAGATATTAACCAATTCAAATTTGATCAAGTTTATAGTAAATTTTCTTAAAATTTTTTACCCACAAACCTAACCACATTCAGAAGAATTCGGTGAGTAGATAAGAAATGCCGAGATTCTGCTGTAAAGGCGGTCCAGGTGGGACAGAGTTCAGTTGTTCTTCTCCTGCTGTTGAGTTGAGTTGTTCTTCACCTGCTATAGTTTTGGTTTTCGAGGTGCAGGCTACGCAGGTGGGGGTCGAGTTGAGTGGTTTTCTCCTACTGCTAAGTTAAGTTGTTTTTTTAAATGTGTAAAAAATTTAAGTATAAAATGTTAAAAGTGCTCATGGCGCCACCTATTGATTAAAATATACACTAATTATTAGACTAAAAAATGGTTGAAAAAAATAACACTCAAATAAAAAATAAATCTGGATTCAAACTCGCGGCCTCAGGACAAAATGTCTCCATAGGACAATAGTTTTTCAGTTACGCTAACCATTGTCCTATGAAGGCATACAGACCTGAAGAAAACTTAGGTTTATAATCTAATGAATTTAAGTTTGACGGCGGAGCAGATGGCGACATTTTTTAAAATCATTTTCTTAATTAAAATGAAATAAAAAAAAATATTTACATTGTTTTGATAACAAATGTGATGTAGTGTACTCGTAATCTGTGTGAAAGGGTTACGATTTAACTTGTCTTAGCTTGTCTGATCTTGATTCTACAAGATGGCTGTGGAATGTTTTAAATCGTTTTCTTGAATGTTTTTTATAATAATCTTTTTTGAAAAAATGAGCACTTTTTATTATTGGAACTTATAAATTATGTAACTGAAGAATTTTTGAAAATCTTTGCTTAGATAATATTTTAAGAGAAGTAAGAGAAATGTTATATCCACCTGATTATTTTGAATATTATGAGGATCTGAATAAAATGATTTTTTAAATGTTTAATTTGAGTTAATTTTATTTATATTGTTTGTCAGTTTAATTTATGTTGAGATACTTTCTTTTTAAAAATAAGTGTGGGTATATTTAAAAAAAAATATCTCAGAATGTTTAAGCGTAAATGATATTTTAAATACATTTCATACAAAAGTAAGAAAAAATACTGTATAAATATTTTGTATAAGTTTCCGACAAGATTTAGCTTTAAAAAGTTTATTTTTATAAATCTGAAAAAAAAAATGGGTTTATATATATATATATATATATATATATATGGTTATATTGTTAATTTTATTTATACTGCTTTCTAGTTTAATTTATGTTGAAATAGTTTCATTTTAAAAGATAAATATCAGTATACGTCTTTCAAACAAATTATCTTAGTATGTTAAGCATAAGTGATAGTTTAAATATATTTTGTATAAAAGTAAGGAAAAATTTATGTTTATGTGTTTAAAGCAAACTCTTTGCCTTTTCCAAAGAGTATAAATTGTATAACTATTCATTGCAATAACCATTTAGTTTAATTATTTTTTCTTAATTGAATAGAAATAAAAAAAATATGTATTATACATTGTTTTAATAACAAATTGTAAATTTTAATTCGGTATAATGATTACACATACACAGTAAAGATACAAAGTATAAATTGTTTATTTTTACAAAAAAAAATCATTCTGTACTACGTTTTACATTACAATCGCTTATTTACATTACAGGACAACAACAAGTTGTAAAATTGAATTCAGCATAATGATTACACATGTACAGTAAAGATACAAAGTAAATTATTTATTTACAAAAACAGCATTCTGTATTCCGTTTCACATTACAATCCTTTATTTACAAAAAATCACATTATTATGTCATCACTGGATTTTATGTCATACTGTTCATCGAATAGCTCTAAATTCGTTAGCGACCAATGTCCATGGGCAAGAGTAGTATAATGCCATCACCATTAACAAACCTTTTATCATCTTTATAAGGACAGAGCAAGTTTGTTTTGCTTTATGGAGTGTATTGCATGAAATTTGGACCTAATTAAGTTCATGTCAGCATATTTTAATTTTTGATTAAAAAGACAGACTTTGTAGTCCTCAAATGTTATTTTATTTTTAAAGTTTGTTTTTTAATTCCTTTTAACCGCTTTTCAATCTTATAGTTTGTTTTGTAGGCATACATTTTCGATTTTAATCCTACATATTCTGTCATAATATTTCCTTTGTTTTCATCTTTCATTTTCCCGATGACTTTTTTGTTAACTAGAGGTAAATTAAAAATGTTATTTTTGTCATAGTCTGAAGTGTCATATAAGTTAATATCGTCTTTCATGTCACTATAAAAATCATCAGTCTTTATTTCATATATAAAGGAATCAGTGTCTGTATATGAGCCTTACTTTTGAGTCGTAACGGTGCTTCATGTACTCACAGTGAAAAGAATACATTAGGACTTTTGATAAGTCTAAAATCGCCATTCCTACCTGTATTGGTTTCAAGAATTTGATTTGGTTTTTTTTTAAAGATGAACGGCCATTATATAAGTTTTCAGAAAATATTGTACGACGATTAAAATTCGGTTTCGCTATTAACTTTCGAGCTTGCTCTTCTGTTAAGCATAAACGTATATCTACTCTTCTTCTTACATTTTCCATAGTTTTCCCAAATATGCTATTATTCGTTAGTTTGTAAAAATCCCTTTGAAAGTCATTTACAGCTTTAGTTCTTAATTCTGTATTGTAATCTATGTAATTTTTAAGCCAAGACGACTGAAAAAATTTTAAACCACGATGAATTTTTTTCAAGACTAACCCTAATTTTAAATAAAGCTTTAAATTTGAATAATGGAGAATATATTTTGTTTTTGGTTCCAAAGTAGTTATAAAAGTCTAGGTTCTCTACAATTAGGTGGGGGTTTATTTTCAGGGGCAAGGGGAAAATCTGAATGTTTGTCATGCAAATCGGAAGGGTAGTCAAGATCCACTTCCAAGATGTAACCTACATCTGAGTCATCTGATAAATTTAAAATATCCTGTTCAGTTAAATTGCCATCACTCCAAACAAAATCTTTTATGGTTTCATTTAAATGGAGGGAAGCTACTTCAAACCAAGCTGAGTAAGTTGTGCTTCTTTTACCTTATTTAGCTATATTTTTTGATAGAATAAAGATAATGAAACAAATTTTATTGCGTTGTATTTTTAGTTAAATTATCTTTCCATTAAAGTATGATTTTATGACAATACTCCAAAACATACAGATATAAGCCCTAGAGGTTTACACCGACCCCTCTTATGGAAGGAGGGAGTTACATTCTAAAAGACACGTAGACTAAAGCGCTGAAGGGTATCCTCGATAGTAAATATTTGTTGGTCTATGGGGGGAGACTTAACCACGACCCCCCCCCTCCCTTGTGTACGCCACTGATGAGCCCTCAAACATCAAAGATAGAATTTTTCCAAAAAGGTTTCCACAATTTTGTTCACCTCTGCGTGCAGAATACATAGGAAAGTTCCTTTTTAACCTGAAAATACTTGCGAACGAAGAGAGCTACAAATATGCAATTGAGGTTACGGTATAATAAAGCGATTTTTCCCGACTTACAAGAGGAGGGGAGTATTATTATTAAAAATTGTTTTATTATTGTATAAAATATCTAATAAGTCTTTTTCAAATAAATTTATTTAATTTACGGTTAGGGTTCGAGTCTTGCGATCAACTCCCCCCCCCCCCAATTTTTATAATTATTATAGCTAGAAATTCTAAGCATACATTACAACACATGCGTTTTTAAATTTAATTACTCATAAACTCTTTTAATTTTATTTGAAAAACTACGGCAGTTTTTTCGTTCAAGATGAATTAAGCCCCTGGTAAAACCAGTTCAAGATGTATGACCACCATAAAACGTATTAAAACAGAGAATAACTTGAAATGTCCAGAAATACTTTAAAAATAGTGAGAAAAAAACTGATTCACAAAAGAGAGAGAAAAAGTTCGTTTTATAGAAAATGCACTTCGCTACTGAGAGAAGCGCTACGAAGAAAATCGTGAAATGTTCTTGGCTCCACGAAAAAATTCGCTATATAGAAAAATTCGCAAGATAGAGGTTCGACTGTAACTATGTTTTGTGTTCTTATGTTATGTTCAATCTATGCATAATTTTCATCTGTATGAAACAGAAGGGTAGAATAAAATGTAATTCTTTGTGTTAATGATTTTAGCTTTAACTCTTTGAAGGACCCCCTCACCTTTCAGTGGCCGCGGTAGCCGAGTGGATCATGGCTAGCGTGTCATGAGTTTGATCCCAGTACCACTAAAGACCCGCCGTGTAGGGTAGCGATGCATGTTAAATCTGTCGAGAGCTCAAACGTCCTCCCGTTGGTGTGGTAGTTAGGAGAGAGGGGTGCCAGCTCAGGTGTCGTCCACGTCACTTGACCATGGTTCAAAATTACGTGGACCGTCGCCAAAAGCCCTCGTGTTGCTAATCAGTGCGAAGTTAATATTCTCTCTCTCACTCACTCACCTTTCAGTATTTCATTAGTTTAATTTTTAGATTCAAACAAAAACTAATAATTCTAGTTATTAATTAACAAAATAATAATGTAATTAACTCCAACGTACATATAGTTATAAATGTATAAGTCTATAAACAAATTCAATGTACAGTCGGACCCCGATTTAATGATCTCATCGGGACCGAACATTTTGTTCGTTAAATTGGGGTTATTCATTATATCGGGGTCTAAACAAAATACAAATTTTTCCTCTTGCCTTTTGGAAATTGTATTATAAGCACAAAAAAATATCCATAGTTAGTAATAACACACTTTTTATTCAACAGTTAAAATATTATTAGCGAATTAATACGCTCCAATTAATTGGTTGTTTTAAAATAATGACTAATAGTTGTTTGAAAATCTTCTTGATTCCTGACTCGAAAGAGTTCTTTTTTCGATTATGCAGAGAAGAAAATACTGTGTCATTTACATCTTGCTACATAAGGTATGTTTTCACAGGTTCCAAACAATGTAAAGCATTAAAAAAATGCAACAGTTTTGTGTTGAGTTTCATTAACAGTTTCTGATCAGAATTGCTTTTTATTGGTTCCGACATATCAACTGTTTCCTGAACTTGAGTTGCACATATTTCTAGTGTTTTTGTATATTTCTAGTGTTTTAAAATACAAAATTGCATTCTTTCCCCCAGTCATTTCCCATGCAAGATAGAAGTATTTAAAAATCACGAGCTTTATCTTCATATTTTCTCCAAAAAGAGACGCGTGAATTTTTTGCATTCAAGCAAACAATAATACTTAAACTAGACCCCGTGTACAAAGCGACTTTTTGTGAAATATGTTGCCACGGATCCAATTCAGGAGATGAAAGTTCGTATAGCGTTATGTTGATCCGATCTCATCAATTACACATAACTGCAATTCCACTTTAAATATGTTCCCACGGGCACCGTACAATAGGGTCGCGTGGCAAACCGCCACGCGAATAATCTATCCCGCCCTCCCACTTGGGTTAAGTCGCGGAACACCAAATGGCACGTCATTCTCATTGAAAAGAGAAACCATCTGTCTCGTTTCGGGGTTACCCATTATGAATAGCTTTGCACCTCTTAGTTCAGTTGAATATGATAATGGATTAAGAGTTGATCCCTTTTTTTCTGCCTTTATGCGTGAAAATTATTTACATTGCGTGTGAAAATGGTTTACATAGCGATTTTTACCTCACGTTTACACACAGTTTAAACTCTAAGATACTAAGGATAAATATAAACCTGTTTTTCTATATAAAAACTATTATTTTTAATGCAATAAAGTTTTTCTAATGTGCTTTTTATGTCTCTAATTTGTATTTCAACAAACTATGTGTATTTGGACGTTAGGAAAAAATTTTGACTTTTAAAATTGATACAAAAAGAAAATGAATTTGAAACAAATATATAATAACATGTGTTTTTATATATTATAGAAAAGGTTTAAATTTTGATTTAAGGAGATATTAGTTTTTTTCATCAGTATAATTTTTTAAGATTTTCATTTGAAATCTTTAAGGCGATATGGTACCCTAAAATTCATCAAACTATCGAAATTTTTTTATTGGCTTATTTGATCGATCGAATCTTTATAAACACACATGCCTGCAAAATTTCAAAGCTTTACCTGCATTTTTTTCATCAAGTTATGGAGCAATATTTGATACTGGACAGCAACTACCACACCCACATTTCAGATTATCTGCTAGAAAAAAGAATGACAAAAGATGAATTAATAATTTTTTTACCGCGCGTAAATGAGACTGACATTATATATGCAGTAACAAATCATTTCAAGAAAGAATTGTACAATTCATGCAAAAATTCTAATTTGTGTATTGTTAATTGAAGAGCAAATGGATTGGGTCAAAAGTTGTGCGTGGTTTTTATGATATTATTGTGAATGAAATTAAAACTTCAAAACGAATTTTCCCAAAACACAAATACTAAATCTCATTTTTATAACTCAGATATTTTAAATCTAATTCGCAAGAATAGAAAAACTCTCCCATTTTTATATATTTGTTTTTGGTGATATATATATACACTGGTGTCCAAAAGTTAAGCATAATTGATAATTATGTGAATAAAGAAGGAACTGTAAATCAGAATGGCGGGAAACGTGATATGCGAGTGCAAAATGGTTATAAAATAAGGAAACAAATCAAAAGAATGATAATAATTAATTTTATTATTCAAAGTAGCAGTTTTTGAAAGAAAACTGAGCATAGCAAGGATTCACACTTTAAAGAAAAATGAAAGAAAACATTAAATAAAATACTGATTCTGCAGTTTAATAAGGCGTGTGGTCACCTCTGAAAGCCAGGCACGCTGCACAGCGATTTAATATACTTGCTATGAGATGATGAATGAGTTGTGGGCTCAAACGGTTCCAAGCTTCTTGGAGAGCTCTCTTCAGTTCTGTAACGGAGCTTGGTGGGTGCAAAAGGGCTGTAATTTGTCTCCCGAGCATATCCCATACATGCTCGATAGGATTTAAATCAGGGGAGTTCGCAGGCCACGACATGCGTTGCATGTTTTCCGTTTCAAGGAAATCATCAATCAGCAACGCTTGGTGACATGGCGCATTATCATCCATGAATATGAAGTCAGGACCAACATCACCTCGAAACAAGCGAACATAAGGCTCAAGAACTTCGTCTCTGTATCTTTGAGCAGTCACAGACCCTGTGTCAAAGAAATGGAGGTCTGTGCGGCCGTCCATCATGATGCCTGCCCATACCATTACTCCCCTTGAGGGAAAATGATGTTTCTTGGTTCAAAATGTGTTCCACGTTCTCTCCATATTGTTACCCACCGAGAATCACTACTCAGACTAAACCGGGACTCGTCACTGAACATCACATTGGCCCACTCTTCCACACTCCAATGTTGATATTTCAAACTCCAGTTCAAACAAGCGCGTTTGGACGCAGACGTGAGGGGAATGCAAACTGCTGGTCTTCTTTCATACAGACCAGCATGATTGAGTCTCCTGTAAACAGTTTGTCTCGAAATTCGTATTTATGTGGCGACTGTGAGGGCCGAACCCAGTGCTCTGGCAGTACTGCCCCTCTGGCGTAGCGCACTTATTACCAGATATCGATCTTGGCGAGGGTTTGTGACTCTTGGTCGACCTGATACTGGTTATCGGGTAACATCTCCCGTTCTTTGAAACCTCTGCCACAGTTTTAAGATCACAGACTGGTCCCCATTCAGAATTCGAGACACTTCGGTTTGTGATCGTGAGGATTCCAGCATTCCAACGATTCTTCCTTTCGTAAACATGTCCAATTGGCGTCTTTGTGCCATCATTCACCTTGTTTGACGGTCAACAACGTTCCTTCGCACAGCAGTTGCACGAAACTTGTCTGAACTGCCTATGCTGCGGAATCGGTTTCTCCGCGTTCTGACATGAGCCGGTGTTTCGCGCAGGACGTAGTCGACTGAAAAGTTTTGCATAAACCCAATGTTTCTTCTTTAACCAATTAATATCCGCAAGAAATTTGGAATAATATTACGAATATTTACTCCATGTTTTTCGCATTTTACGATTTATGCTTAACTTTTGGACACCAGTGTATATCCCATGTGTGTGAAATTCAACATTTTTTATCATAAAGATATTTTAAGATATTTATTCAAACAAATGCACATATGCAGTTCTTAGATTTTGATATATCATATTTTACCTATAAATTGTTATTTGATTTTGCTTTCATTTGTATACAATATTTAACATGCGAAGGCTTTTAAAATCATGGAAATAAAAAATAAAGACATAAGCATCTTTTGAAAATGTTGTGCATTAGCTCTGAGCATGGAATTAGCTCTGAAGTGTGTCTATTTATTTTTTTAAAAATTATTAAGATAAAGTTTTATGAAATATTGATCTTTGATTCATTTTCTTCTATATATTCATTATGACAGTATACTGTTTAATAGTTCTACATTTGTGCATTTTTTATGGTAAGCAGTTTTAAATAAGCTAATTAACATTTCATAAAAGTTTCAGACTATTCGATGAATATTATATCATGCTATTCACGGAATGAAAACTTCAAACTCATATTTCTCCATGTTGAATTTTTGTACACATACTATTATTCAAAACCCTGAGGCTTTTTTGATAATTGAAGTATGGATTTGAAATTTTTATGCATGTTCTGAAATCTATGTTTTGAAAAACTATGCATGGAATTAGTTCTAACATGTTTAGTTCTTTTTCTAAAAAATTTCAAAATCAAAATTAATGCTTTTTTGAGAATCTTTGGAAGTTTAACTATAAAAAAATTAATAAAAAATTAAAGAGCAGTAGCAGAAAAAAAACCCTTGCACAATTTTATGTAGTATATAGTAAGGTTCGTGGAAAGAATTTTGAATGAAAAGAGACATATTTACAAAAGCCTTAGGAATTTAAAAAATGTTTTAAAAAGTTCAAAAAATTTAAATTTTACAAAATTTTTGCAACAAATTAAAATTTTTTTGCATGCAATGATTATTAAATAATTACCTTTATATAATACAATTAAAACCAAATATCAGATATTAAAAATAAAAAAAAATGTGAAGATGGTACCATATCGCCTTAAATGCATTTTTCTCCGAAACAGATTTTTCCATATTTTATATTAGAGTATAATTCTTGAGATAATTGTCTGAAATTTTTCATCCTTGTTTATTATTATAGTATGTATGTTGTGAACTACAAATTAAGAAAAAACAGCTCATTTATTTTTTTATAATTGTTTTTCTTTGTGATAAAAGCAAAATTTTTGAAAAATTTGCATTTTTGGCACTTTTTGACCCAAAATTTTGTGATAATTGAAATTTAACAAAAATGATAGTTCATTGTATAAGTAACTATTTCCAGAGTAAAATCCTAGGAGCTTTTTTTTTTGCTTTATGCATTGGAATTTATTTTACAGTGTTTGCCGTGATGTGCAAAAAATGCCTAGTTTTAACCTAAAACTGTCCATTTTCTTAAAATAAGTACTCCGAAAAAACTGTTCTTTGCTATTTTTATAAGTTTTCATTTATAATTAAACAAAAAAATGAGTTTAAAGATAAGTTTTCAACAATTTTTCAAAAAAATGTTCCGCAACTAATCAGATACCTTAACTGAAGTATCTTATATTTCCTGATATAATTAAATACCATTTCGTAAAGCCATTGAGTTATAACTATGAACAAATCTTTGGTTGTATCAGTTAAATTCATTAATCATATTGTTTCTTTGATGTTTTTATGATTTTATACGGTTCTTAATTTTGTTTGTTTAAAAATCACAGGCTATTAACAAAAGACTATTAAATAAAAAAGTGTAATTTTTTTTTCAATACTTGTGAAAAGAAAATGGTATGAACCTTATGGCTATAGAGAGAGAGAATTTACTTCGAAAATGCTTATAGCATAAGCATCATATATTCTGAAGTATTAGAATGACTTAACAGCCCCTTTTCCCCCCAGAAAAAAAGCAATAAAATCCTTCAAGCAAGATTTTGAAAATGTAGAATTACTTTTTGCGAACTGTTAGAAATAAAAGGCACGGTAATTCGAGGAAAACATCTTATTCTAAGGTTATTGGGGGGGAGGGGAATTTTTTTTGTATAAAAATGTTTTCTATAGATTTTTTAAAAAAAATATTTGAATCTCAGAGTGTAAGGAATAAATTATGATGGTTTATTTATCTAATGCAAAAAAGTATACCCACACAATAGCAATTCGTGTTTCCGAGAATTTCATAAGAGTTAACAACAGCAGTATATGCACAATTTAAGGCAGATGTTCAAAATGTCCACCGTGTGTATCGATGCAGGCTTGAGCACGCCGTGGAATGGCTGTCATCACACGTCGCAGCATCGTGGGGTCCACCGAAGTACAAGGAACATGCAGACGAGCAACTAAGTCCATTTGTGTTGTCACTACGTCTCAATACATCAGTTCCTTGAGATGGCATGTTGCAAGGCATGTAGAGTGGCATGTCGCAAGTACATGTCGCAGTAGTCATGAACGGAATACATGGCCACCATACGAAGGCTACCGGTAGCTGCAAGATGCAGCCTTTTAAATACCAGTTCAACGGCGGCTTAACGTCATTCCACGGCGCGCGCATGCATGACGCGACATACGCGACGAACGTTTTAAACATGATCGTCTGGAAAGATATGCAAATACTGTTGTTGATATGTCCAATGAAGTGTTTTTTTTCTTGCACCCGAAGTGACGTCATACTTTGTTTTTCGTATTTTTCTCATAAACTATGGATTGTACAGGAATGTTTCTTTGGGCAGTTTTTATGTACTCCCAATGTAGAATCTAGCTGTGCAGAGTTTATGCGGTCGTTTTGGGACACCCTGTATAAATATTTGAAGGCTCGTGCGGCCGTGGTAGCTAAGAGGTCATGGTCACGAATTCGGGACGAGGAGTCCTGGTGTCACTAAACATCAATCTTGTAGAAGAGCTGATACACGTTAAATCTGTTGAGCCTCATTGCAGTTATGTGAAAGTTTGGAGAGAGGGGTGCCTGAACTCAGGTGTCATCCTCGACACTTGACCATGGCTCAAAATTACGAGGTCCATCACCAATAGCCATCGTGTTGCTTCACAGTGCATTGTTATTTAAAATCAAATTTAAGGCTCAATACTTTTTGATGAGAAGCGCTGTGGCCGAGTGGTAGCGCATCGCGCTTCCACGCTACAGTTCTGGGATTCCAACCCCGGGCTGGGCAAGATCAACTCAGCCTTTCATCCCTTCAGTAGGTCGATAAATGAGTACCGAACTTGCTTGGGAACTAAACATTGGGGGTTAGTGTCAGATTGACCACCTGACCGGAACACCCGCTCACACACTTCAGTGCCCAAGGTCACGAAAACTGAAGTGGACACATTAGGCCCTGGGCCACCATGAACTATTACGCCACTGAGTTTAATTTATTTTTGCTAAATTAATCACATTTTCAATTGGTTACTGGAGTTGGGATTTCACAATTTTAAGCCAAATTTAAATGACAAGGATGACACCTAAGCAGGGCATCACTCTTCCAATTTCGAAGCTATTTTACGATAAAACTTCGATGAGTTATTCACTGGATTTGAAAAACTCAAGACCCCGTTGTCTCAATTGTGATTCTTGAATCAAGGCTCGGACTCATTTATTTTAACATAACACACTCTAGTGAAATTCAAAAATATAGCATAGTTTAAACGATAAATATTCTAGTTTCATATTTGAAATTTACAATAAATCAAGTAAAATATTCAATATATCAGTTTTACTTATTGATGCCCTTCGTTACGTCTAGGATATTTGGAAGCGTATCACTAATTCATTCTACACACGTGGCCAAAATTTAAGGAATAAGAGCGTGTTTTCTAAAACAAGTCGATTTTGCTCTAACACTAATACTAAAAAATATTTTTCTATTTATATAATAGTTGAGGGAGAGCTAATATAATTGTAATGGATGACCCGTGCCATCCCTTAGTGTGAGAGGGAAGATTAGCCAGAGTCAATACAAATTCTATTTATTAACAATTCTCAATTACGACACAAATTATACAACCCAAACTAAGAAATGCACCAATTACTAAATATGGGAAGTAATCAGGGGGGTAGACGAGGTACTAGGAGAATTAACAATGAATTGTATTACTTACGTCGAAGCAATACACCTTCTAATTCAATTCATTCTAATCCAAATTTAACGTTTGATTGACCAAATCGTTAATCTTAATATTAACCAAATAAGTAACGAAATTCTCTTACCTAGCTTCACGCTAATCAATCACTGCTATACGTTAGCAGTCTAACCTCCTCTCTTAACTAGAAAATTTAATCTTTATATACAAGTCTTAATTTGCATAATCACATCTTCTTCTTTGGAGGAAAGTTTTCAATAGAATAAACTTTAAAGACCCATTATTCTCCAAAAGGACTATTAGTAGGAAGAATTCGAATAGACCTGTTACATAATGTTTGCCATGATAAGATTAGAACGTGAACGTTTGTACTTTATCGCCTATGATTTTTATCTTCAGATTTACTATTCTGGTATGAAAAGTCACAAGCTTGGTTCATTTCAACGATCAACTTTTTCATAAGATCTACTTAACCTTTTAATATCAGTTATTAAATTTTAAATTCCAGTATTTATTGTGAATCTTATAATGTTTATTCCCCTAGATCTGTTTTATTTTCTCTGTTGATATGTATGAATAATTTTTTTTAATAAAAACTGTTAACGCGACTTCCTCTTTTTACGAGGTAACTCTTTAAAGATATATTTCCACAAAATTCTAATTATTAATAAAATACTTTTTATTCACCCACTCAAGTTCAGATACATTTTTTTAAAACTTGTAGTGGATGACACTTAATGTTCATGTAGCTTTCTCAGATATTAATTCTATTTAATTAATGAATAAATAGTAACATACAAAAATAATAGTCCAAAACCATACAAAAAAACAACAAAAAAAAAGGAAAATCGCTCATTGTGTGTGTGTGTTCCTGTAGCGCAATAGATAGCGCGTGAGACTTCTAATCCAATGGTCGTGGACTCGAATACCACCTAGGATGGCCTAATTTCTGAGGCTGTGATTTCTTTTTACTGTACTATGTTACTAGGAAAAATTTAATTACATTTTTTTAAGAATTAAATTTAATTAATGAATAAATAGCAACAAACAAACAAATATATATATATATATATATATATATATAAATATATAATAGTCCAACACCATATATAGAATAGAAAATTACAAGGAAAATCGCTTTCTATTTTGTCGCTTAATACTGTGACTCTGTCATATGTATATGCATATTTATATTAATTGTAATTATTTAATAAAAAGTACCTAAAAATAAAATTTTTCTTTGTTGACCTATGTAGGAATTGACTTAATGTTTTTTTATCTTACTTGTTTTACTATACTTTTTATTTATAACTTTAACTGAGACATTGTATGTGTTCTTTATGCTAAAAAATCTCACTATTATCTGCAAGAACAATCGTCATCTAACTTTTTTCTAGACGTTTTCCTTGGAAAATAATAAAATCCTATGTACCTCCAAAATGATACTGTTACATATTGAATATATCATTTTATATGTTGAAAAAACACTCGAATGTAAGATATAGGCCACATGTTCATGTAGGAATTGTCAAATTGCCTGGAAATCACAAGGAATCACAAAAATCTTTTTTTTGTTTTTTTTTGTCTCCCAGCCAGTATAGTGGATATGTTCCTCAGATTGTAACCGAGTGGGCTCGGTTACAATCTCGAATAAGACATGGATGTATCTCCTTCGGGAAAAGAAGTCGGACTTATATGCCTGAAATGGATTTCCGTCTCGAATGGAAAGCAGCGAACCTCTTCTGTTATATGCTGGGATCATCGTTTGCATTATATGTTTTTGTTCTTCTGCTCGTCTTTCATGCGTATCCCAGGATAAAAACAAACAACAACATTTATTTTGCGAGAAAATGCCGAATGGATTTAATAAAAAAATCATGGAAAACCTTAACATATCCTTAAAAGGCCTAATAGTTAGTAATGCAATCCCCGAATCATATATGTAAAGTGACTTCAACTTGAGTAATACCGTATTTTCAAGACTTTTTCTAATACGCTTCCTTTGAATTTTTATTTTCACTCACTAACCGAAAACTAGAAAATTATATTATTAAAAATAAAATCCTTTGAAAAATACTTGATTTACGCATTATAAAAATAATTATTAATGTAAGTAACAAAACTTTTAGACTCATGTTAAAGCCATAAATAAGTGAATCATTAAGACCAGAAAAAAAGAAAATTGTCAAAATCAGAGGGACTATAATGTTTTTAAATCAAAAAAATTAAATCAAAAATAAGTTTATATAATTTTAATTGAATTTTGAAGCACGAAAAAATATGCCTCGATATGTATAAATACGTTAGATGTAAGAGAAAAGATTTTTCTTTGTTTTTAAGTTTTAAATCTCTGCCCAGTGTATTTCAATTTTATCAGATGGTTCCTTAGTTTTTCAATAGCATTGAACGAAATTTAAACATTCATGTTTTGAGATTCTTTCTTTTTTGGAAAAGTTAAACACTCAAGAATATTAAATACACGATGACAAGTGTTATTTTATTTTCTGTTAAATACGCAACCCATTTAATTAAAATATTGTAAATTTTCCATATTAAACAATAAAAAAAACTAAATGATATAAATGACAAAAAATTTAAAATTTTTTATATTAGCTCTCTTTTTTTTTGAACTAGGATGAATGCGATATGAATTAATAAAAACTCTAGCAATTGTTTTTGGAAAAAATATGATTGAAATATAACGATATGCAAATGAGTAACATTAGAATACTTTTAGAGTGGCTTGAAAATTGCAAAAACTTACATGTAAAAACACAAAGCATATATATCTAAAATGCAGTCTTTTATTGCAAAAATATTACGAGGCACGAAAACTTTTTCACGTCATTTTTCTAGACATTATAGTGAGTAAAAATTTTTGCCCTACATTCAAGAGATGAATAAGATCAGGTGATTTCATGACTATATAATACAATGTTTAAAACATGGGAGGGGGAATCGTGTAATTAAGTTCTTGTTTTTCCATCATTGCAGAAAAAAAAATAGTGAACTCAAATTTTAAAACCCTGAAAAGACTAAATTTTTTTGCTAGAAGAGTGTCAATGCCTTTCAGGATCCGTGATTATTTTTATTTCCATATAACAAATTTTCGTTGAAATACTTAGAAATAGCTGCCTTTTTCTGAACAAGACCGCGCTGGAGTTCGTCTCGTATTGAATTCTCATACTGCACTTTTCCTCGCTGAATGAATAAGGATGTTGTAAGGTAAAAAAAAAAATAAAAAAAAAAGGCTTTTATTTTGGCTGCTTACATTCGCCTTGGAAGTCTTAGTGTACCCCTATGTATACATACCTCGGCTTAAGAACCAGTGCTCTAGAAGTTTGAGAATTTAATCTTGTGATGTGTGGGGAAGTGTACATTATCTTTGTGTGTCTGCTCATTTCTTCATTATTCTAGTTTTTGTCGACAGATGGCAGCAGCAGTTTTCTCACTGATTTTAGCAGATGCAACTAATAACGTATGGCATCTGCATTTGAGCAATGCACAGATTCCTGCAAAATCAGATAGATCGCATTTCGCAGATGACTGACATCTCTTAGCAGCATCCTATTGGGCAGATGCAATTCGGCTGAATTTTCGGAAGATCCGCCCTCTCTAGTGCGCACGCGCATAGCCCGCCCCTAGTACGAACTAATAAGTAGCAGCATTTAGGGGAAAACATCATAAGAGAATTGATATAGTTGAAGAGCAGGCGGCGTTTGATAGGTCACGTTCTAAAGTCCATCTGTCGCAAACATTGTTCTATTTCTCATTCATCCTTAAAAATGGCAAAAACCAAAAGATCTCGATCTCAAAAGGAAATAACCCACGATGAAATTCAAGCACTTTTGACTAAGCTTAAAGAAATCGTTCCAAATATGCCCAGAAACCGAAAGTTATCGAAATTAGAAATAATCCAGTATGTAATTGATTATATCGTGGATTTGCAAATTGCTCTGGAATCTCATCCAAGATCTCATCGTGGAGTTAATGTACTAAACGGTAGCTCCTCCGCTCGTCAGCCCCTTGGTGTGATATCTTCTCCATCCAACTCAGCTGCTAACACATGTGTTATATCAGAGGTAAGCGAAATTCATTTTTATTTTAAAATCAAACATCATCTACAATTCATATATTTGTTAATTAATTGAAATGCGCGAGTAATTTTTGTCTTACTGATTAATATGATGTATTTTCAAAAGATTTAAATTTCGATAGAGAAAAAATAAAAATTTGTAAGAATATTTTTTTTAAACTAACTTCAAAATATTACTTATAATAGGAATTTTAAAAATATTTGAGATCGATATGCATTAAAAGTGTTTCTTAGAAATACCAGAGAGTTCATATATTTCTTCATTGTAATTTTACTATAATCAAAGGAATTTCTTGCAATCCAAAACTTGTGATCGAAAAATAATCAAACGACTTTAGCTAAGTTTTTAATCTGTGTTTACTCCCGATCAAAGTCCAGTTATATTGGTTTATTTCATGAGTCAAGGGTCTTTTGATTTTGTATGGGTGTAATCAAAATTTTTTCTCTTCAACAAAAGGTTAAATAGTGAAAAAACATTATGTTCATACAGAAAATTTTTGAGAAGGATTCATAAAATTCTTAATTCCCATAATTTTAGTTTTTTGAAAATCAAGGAAATCTTCATTTAAATAAAAATCTTATACAAATTTTTTATTTAAATGAATATTTTTTTTAAAGTAAGCTATCCTAACTGCCTTGCTTTTTGTATGCTACATAATTCAAGGTTTTTCTTTTCCTCTTTTTACTTGAAACGTCTGACCATATTTAAATCCAAGTCTCATTTTTGTTGATACTTCGTATATTACACTTTATTTTAGTAATAGGTATTTCCTGTAGTGTAGACCACCATGAAGATATTTCAATTTTGTTATAAATATTTGATTTTCTTGAAGAATTTATATTTTACAGACGCTAACTATTCAAGCTATTGACTTTCTACTGAATACAGCATAAAACAACAAAAATTGAAGGCACAAATTTATTGATAGAAAAATTAATCGATGCTTGAAACTTTTCATTACATGCTATCAATTGTTTTTCCTTAATAAATTATGGTAGTTACTATCAAGGTCACATGTTGTCGTTTAACGCGTAGGCTGTTCAGTCAAGTGTGACGGATTTACTTATTTATTTTGAAAAAAAAAATTGTTTGGCCACAACAGTTCAGTTAAATTGTAATAAGTAATGAAATGTCAGTTTAGTTAAGTGTTACAATTTAGCCCCTTTCTTTTATGTTTTGAAAATGTTTACAAAAAGAAAATCTTTTGTCAATTAGTTAATGGCTATTAATTAAAAATTCTTGATGCATGAGATAATTAGAATGGGATAATTTCATTGTTTAGTATTTTGTCATTAAATTTTGCGACTTATTTATAAATATGATAGTAAAATGAAGTTGCTCCAGCCTTACGTATGCACACACACGCACAAACACACACACAAATGTTTATAAATATACTGTAGTTACTTAGAGAGAACGTAGTAATTGTGGTAAAGAGTAAGGGTGTATGATTTAAAAATTATGTTAAATTTATTAGCAATAAATTGCTAATGTATTCATTCCCGTAAATATGCTTACGTCGCGTGTCATTAAAGTCTAAACGATGTAATTTCTTCTCAAATTATTCGTCTTGGATCCGCAAAATATGTAATGACTTTTCTCTTGTAACAAATCTCTTAACTTAATGTTTTCTGTATTTGTTAAAAATGTGATTGATGAATGTTTTAAAAGCAATTTGCTGCTGTGATCTGTATTATACGGATATTTCTCTGTTTCTAAATTGACACTACTTCTGTCCACATTATAAATTAAATTTGTGCTTCCACGAGACTACTTTAAGCATTTTGAAGTCATTGATGATATTGAATACAATCAAACTATTCCAGCATTCATTTTATATTTTTTTGATCCAAGGAAATGATATTAAATTTGAAAATTAATAAAGAAAAATACTGACAGTTTTTAAATGCAAGAGGACATACTTAAATAAAGTTTTAGAGCATACAACTGATTTTGTTCATGAATAAGGCATGTAAGACATGAGAAATCACATAAATCAGGAAAAACATAGTAAATTATACTTTACAATTTGGTTAAGTTTTGCAGGTATATATTGAACATTATACAATTATAGCAAGCGGTGTATTTTTGTAAAAAAAACCATCCATGGACAAAATTAAAGCTTTCGGTTGGTTCTATATTTTTAGAATCCTAATACGTTTCATGAATGTTCTTTTGCATGTTGAATGTACAACTAATATCACATGGTATTAAATAAAAATAAGATAGTTTACTTTTCCCACATGAATCCTTGTACAGAAATTCTCAAGAAACGCCAAATCTACTGAAAGAAACTAGATCAGAAACAAAATTTTCTCACAAAAAAGAGAGCAATTCTATTTTTCTTCAAATAAAACTTATTTATTATCATCATCTTATTCTATCATTGAAGATACAGGTATTTAGTAAACGATCTCTCTATAAGCAGATTTTGAAGCTATTTGTGTTGCTTCAAAGTGTGAATACCATTTCACAGAATCTCTTTCATAGTCTATGGAATTAACGCTTTGATTTTCAATGAATTTAATAATTAAAACTATTTTCCGGAGATTTTCAGCTCAAAACACCCCTTTTATATTTGTAATACGAGCATATATTACATTTGTAAAAGGTTATTTTGTATTCGCAGGGTTTTTATGTTTATGGTTGAAAAATAAGACGCGGACAGAAATTTTTATCAAGTAAGTTCTATGTGAAAGGCCTGAAAGATATTCAAAGAAGTTGAACTCTATTATAACATTTATGGAGAAGTTGCTAGATTAATGTTTTAATATATCTATTTTTAATGACATTGTAATCAATAATGTTTGAATAATTATTTGTTGAATAAATAATGTTTAAAATAATGTTTTGTTTTCAATAAGAAAACCATGTTTTAAAAGTATTTAGGGGGAAAAAATTGAAAGTGAGAGAGAGAAACATTTCCAACTTTATGATATCATTTTTTTTAAATAAAAAAGTGGAAGGAATTTATGGAAATCTGACTTTATTATTTAATTTCTCTCGGCTTTTGCTTCAGATATGCTTGTTGAGTTGTTCTTTGAAGACTAATACATTAGATATATAATTTAGAACAGTTACATTCTAGATCTAAAAAGCAAACTACAGCAGTATTGTTTTTTTTTAATGTTTTATAAAAAAGGTGTGCAGTTTTGTTTAACAGATGACAAAACTTCGGATTACATGAACGAAATATTTACGAATTTTAAATTTCTCACTTAATTATTTTTTTAAAATTACTCGAAAGGTATGAAAAAAAAATATTTTATGCATTTTATGATTAATCATAGATGTGTAGAACTGGTTACCATATCAATCCAGGACAGTAGCAACAGATTCAATTAATTTTTGATTCGGATTATCAAGCAAAACTTGTCTGATTATGAGTACAAACTGGATACGACGTTTTCTGATATTTTGGAAGATTTATGTTAGCTGTGCTGATTAATAAAAATTTTAGTTGGCAGTCAATACAAATTGGTGACTTCAAATTCTTTCTTTTACCTAACATATGTTTACAAAGTAGAAACGTGTAGAAATCAGCAGACAATTCTTACCGGGTATATTAATCATCTAAATTACTGTTTGAAATTAATTCAGAGTTTTCACAAATTTCTGAAACAAACCAACAAATTATTTTTAATGCAATAATAATGCTAATTTTAAGCTTCAAAATTTTAATTACATTTCGGCATGTTTCTTGGAGATTATAATAATTCTTGTTATTTGTTTAATAATTGCTCAGTATATAGCTTCAGAGAAATTTAAAATTATGAATCTTGCAATAGTTTGCATTTTTTAAAAAAAATTTTATTTGCTATTAGCATAGTTTACTTGAGAAGTAAATTTACTCAGGCTTTCCAAAATATTTGATTGTTGAGAGATAAGATATGTCATTAATGTTTGTTAAAATGCTTCTAGTTTCTTGTAGAATGTTTAAGGACATTACATTACTCAACTATTGAAATGCTCAGCGTTTATCGCCTTATAGTCAACCCAAATTAAAAGAACTCAAGAAATGATTTACTGTTACTAATGTAAGATGAATGAGAAATGATACTGAAGGCATGGGATGAAAAAGAGAAATGATTTTTGACTAAAATAGTTTTAATAATAAAATACGACTTCTGTGTAAGTTAAGGAGCTTTGTTAAAAAGTATTTTTTTTCCACTTCAATCCCTGTTATTTCTTGAATTATAAAGAATAAAATATCTCTTAAGAAAGAACGTTTTTCCAAATATATATTCAAAACAATCTTTGTAAATTCAAACAAGAATCTAGTTTGAATAGAGCCTCATACTATGTATTTTTCGGTTAGTATATGCGAATACTTCATTTAAAAACTTGTTTTCTGATGTATCATAACTTTTCTGGGTCGATATTATTTAATTATACAAAAAAATTATACTTACTGTTTCACAATTATTTTCGTAAAGGAATATTTAGGTTACGATTATCTATATATGTCAGATAAGAAACATGTATACTTACTTAAAAGCATTGTTTATATAAAAAATTTCAAATTAATTTGTGATACAGTACAGATTTAATTTAAATCTGATTTTTTTCTTTAATAAATAATTCAATAAATTTGGTAGAGCTAATGAGCGTTACTTATATTTTTATTTTCAGTGTAAAACTAAATAACACATTTGAAATGATGGAAAGGCTATTGACCCACAAAATCATTTGCTTGTCCTCAGCCAACCGTTAAATTGCCTTCGGTAGTCTATTATTAAGGTTAATATAGTAGAGTCTAGAGAGGGTTGAGTGAGATTTGGAATTATTTTTTTCTGAAGTAAAAATGAATATGTTTTTTTGCTCTCCCTGAGAAGAAAGTTTGAATTTTTTCCATTCAATAACACACACAAAGAGAAAAAAAATTTGCTGGATTAAATGAAAATTTAATGCCAGTCTCGAAAATCGTCGATTATATATGCGACATACAAATTTGTTAAGAGAATTATATTCCCTTAAATGTAAGTAGTATCAATGAATATGGATAGAGATTAGAAAATGTGTGAAAAATGCATCTCAAATATATTAAAAATACCTAATCATGAATTAAGTGGGGTATCTTTTATTTTACTTAAAACAAGCAACAGATTATGCTAAGAATCGTTATGATTTGTTCTTTATCTTAAAATATACCTTAAATTAAATATAACTCATTCTGATTGTTCGTAAAAAATATTTTCAAACATTTTAAAAATCAAAAGAAAAAAAAAATGTTTTAAAATTTACTTATGAGCTAGCTAGTGGGGAAAAAATTCACTCATATATACATATATACCAAAATGCAAACCGTGTTATTTTTTATGTCGAATATTAAGAAAACTTCATCTTGTACCGCTGCTCTAGTCTTTAAAAAAAAGCAGTTTCTAGAGAACACAATAGCATAATGTTCTTCCTAAAAGCAACAATTTTCTTCTTTAATTAATTTATTTGTTTTCATTTCAAAACCTGTAAGCTTAATTGATTTTTTTTGTATACCAAACAAGATAGGTCTGGCTTATTTTCAGCCGAAAAAGTTTTAATAAGAAAATCACTTTGAAAAAAATCGCTCTAAATTTCGTCTCTTGTAATCTATAAAAGCTTGTAACTATAAAAGCAATTTTTATTAAGGTATATGACTTCCCTAAAATTGTGAATTTTGCCAAAAATTGACAAATTTTTTATGATTTTATTTTATAGACCATCTTATTAGCTTTACAAAAATACCAAGTTTATTTTCCGCTAACTAGAGCAAAAACTACAAGTGGTTTAGTAAAAGCAGATGCCATTAATTTAAGCAAGATGCCACACTTTAAAACACGTTTTACTCGAAATGTGATTTTTTGAAAATAATCAAACGGGGTCAGCGCGATTGCTGAAAAAGTTTTGAAAATAATTAACTGAAATTTTTTGTGTTTATTCTGTATAATAGTAGAAGTGTTTTAACCTTCAGATTTATCAATCATTGTTTTATTGCAATATTTACAGTCCCTTCTGTTAATATAATCACTGTGTGTTTTTTAAGCAGTTTCATATAATAAATTAGATAAAGTGCTCTAGTTTTTGTAAAAATTAAAATATCTCTTATCCTGAAGGTCACTTCAAAGATGAATAACTTAGCAACACATCAAAAATGAAAATTTGTTCATAAACTTTTGGTACAGAATGGGCCCCGTTATGTTATTTTTTGTAAACTTTTACCCATTTTAGTAATAATAATTTCGTTTTCTCTTCTTAATTTTAGAATATTTTTCTTAAAATGTATTAAACAAATCTAAAAACCACAAAAAAATCCCCTATAACTCCATTTTTTAAAAAAAAGTTTTCTCAAGTAGTCGGATACCTTAAATATAGCTTTGTATAATGCTTTTATAATTTTAATCTTGGAATAATTTGTCTTTCTATTTCTTGTCAAAGAACTTATACATTAATTCTGCATCTCATGTAACTTTATAGATAGAAAGGGGAGATCTTTAGAAAAAAAAGAGACATTGCTCAAATAATTTTATTCTATAATATTAATAACTGTTCAGTTCCCACATTTATATAAATAAGAATGATGTCAACTTTAAGAACAAAATTTAATAATAATAGACAATTTAAACTGTTGAAAAGTAGTAATTAGATATATTAAAGTAAATATGATGAATCACAAAATTAAAGCAAATGATAATATTCTGTTTATAGTTTAATTTTTGTTTTTGTAAAGAGCATTTAAAAAAAGTCGGTCTCTATATTCGTTTACTACGAGAAAATATTTCATAACTATTTCACTCATTTCCATAAAAGCTACAAAATTTATAGATGATTTTTTTAATGAAAAAAAGGGCATTAAGTTGACCCCCGAAGATCGAATTCCAATAACAGTACGTTGTGCTCACATCAATTTACTATATTTGTTGCTAGCGCCTACTAGATAAGGAGTTTCTAATTCAATTATTGAACAGAAAAGCAATGAATTAGCGCATAGGCTGCCTGGAAATGGGAATGGAAGAAGTGAGGAAATATATCATGGCTTATATATTCTTAGGTTTTCTAAATTGAAAAAAAAAATAATAATACATTTCTAAACTTACGTTCTTTTGACTACAACTCTTATACTTTATATATTAAGGCAAAATGCAATTTTTTGTTTTTGTTTCAGAAAAATTCCTTGCACGACAAGTACTTTAATGAAAACGCATGCTGTTTGGTTAATAATCAATATTTATGATATTTTGAAATGTGAATTGATTTCACACACACAGGAGTATCTTGTATTGTGCAAGATATTCAAGCTAGATGGCGTTCTAAAATAAAGAGATGCTGATTTTCTTGTTTCGGGCAGTTTGCTTAAAAATGTCTTTTACTATTGCACTTGATCCTAAAATTGTGTGCATAAATTGAAAATGAATCGTTTTGTTTAAAGCAACTTTATATGGATTGAAACGTGTATTGTGTCGTAAATTATGAATATTAAGAACGAATGATTTTTTTTATTTAACTTTATTTATAGAAATTTTCTTTATTTTATCAAATAATTTTCAATTTTGTGCAGATTTTATTAGCACTGATTGCACACATATCACTTTCATTTTTATCATAATATGTTATCCAAGATTGTCAATTTATTTTAGGTTATTTTATTAAATGCAAGTTTGGTGAAGGAGTTTCCTTAAATTTTCTGTTTAATTTATGCGTATTTCTTAAAATAATATTTTAATTATTAGAAAATTCTCGTAATTTATTTGAAGAATCGTATATCTAAATTTGTGTAATAGTGCGCAATATTTAGACGATCTCGCGTGATGTAAGAAACACTTTTCTCTATTGTTTTAATCTATTGTTGTGATTCATTGAAATATTTAATTTAATATACTTGAAGAATTAACTTGAATTTTTTTCTTCTTTTTAGCCCAATCATGTTGAAAAACTTCCTTCACAACGTCCAGAAGCTGTCTTCAGGTCAGTTTCCTGTTAAATTTATCGACCAACCTTTCGGAACCAGGCTTCCCGAATTTGCTAAAGTGAGGAAGAACTCTTGAATGTATTTTCTTCACTAACTGCTCCAACAGGAGCTGGTTGATCCTTTTTCTTATCGTGCAATTCCTAGTTTAACCCAAACTTTTGTATCATTCCACCAAATGCTAGAATACTGCATTTGGAATTTGGTTATCTCTAAGCGATGACCATTCTTATGGGCAAGGGCAAACATGCAATGTGAATGAAAGGAAATCGCAGTTTTCACTGTAATTGGGTATTTAATCCCAACACTTAGTGTGGTGTTCTTTGTACATAACAACGGTTTAATGTTCACATCACTACAATAATGCTTTGGATATCACCAAAACTTCACATACACTGTTTGTGTTTTGCATTCCATAGCATCTATGTTTTTCATAGTAAAATCTTCTAGGCTGTGATTGCAATTTTTTTTAAAAAAATGTATAGAAATTTATTATACATTTATTCCATTATTTGTAAATTTTGTACTTAAAAATTCACTGTTCTATCTTTATGGTCAAGATTTTTCACTCATGGATAAGCAAGTACAACTGATAAAGGTTGTTGTATAAAGTATTTTGTGATAGTATGTCCGAAGAACACGTTGGGTGTATTGTACAAATGTAACGAAAATTTATTCAATAAACATATTAACCAAATATGAAGTTTTCAGTAAATTTATTTGCTTTCAGATTTTCAAAGATGTTTTTCAGAAGCATTTTTTTTTTGTTTTACTTTTAGTTGCATATCTACTTTTATTAAAGATGAAAAGTAAAGCACAAAGCATTATTTAAGATGAAAAACTTTCGTGAATGTTTTATGCGGATAGAGTTTTTACATGAAGTTGAATAAATTAAAAAGTACGACATATTTTACGGTTATATATATATATATATATATAGTCTGAACAATATTGTGGTCATGAAAATATTTTTAAATTGTTACGTCGAAAACCTCTGTGAAATGATTTAATTGCATTTTTTTTTTGTAACAGGTCAGTATTACCATTCTGAAATTTATGAAAATCCTAATGGAAATTTAGAATAATCCCTTTGAAGTGAATACTGAATAAGTACTGTTTTATGTTTTGATGTAAAAATAGTACTTTGGTTGAAATATATAAATGCCGAAATAAATCAGTTGCAAAGAATATCCATTAAAAAACACAAGAGAATAAAAATTACTCTAGATATAGATTAAATATTCATTTTAAATATACTTTTTCAAGGCCTAAATTGATACTAGAATGTGAGTCACTCCATGCAATATCATATTCTGCCGCCTTTGTTGTGATCTTTTCAAACATACCCTAAAAGGTTTGATTGTTTAACTTTTACACCAATACCTACTTTCTAAATACTAATTTCAGCTGATAAAAGTTTAAAAGATAACTTAAAGTATTAGTAACTTATTTTCTGAAATAAGAAAGTAATTAAAACTTTGATGCGATGAAAATTTTGTTTTATTTATATCTATTCATTTGCATGACTAATCAAAATGAAGTGGAGACAGCCATCCAGGTCAGTATGAGCATAACTATTATAAACTTTAGTAAATTATCTTGAAACGTGTCTTTTTTTCTAAAAATAATTAAAAAAAAGTATTAATCTGAAGAATAAGTTTTGAATAAGAATTTTAAATTTATTTCTAACAAAAAATAATTGTCATTATTATAAATTTATTATTTATTTATTTATTGTTGTAAGGAGTAAAAAATCCGATTCGTTATGAAACTGACTTTTTTTTTAATATTATAACCAAGTTTACGATTAAAAAAGTATAAATTTAAAATTTAAAACGATGTATACAATATCCTTTTAATTCAATATCATAAAACAACTAAACTAATTAAAGAAAACCGATAAATTTTAAATATTTTGTACTATAGTATAGGTCAATGATGATGAACCTATGACCCGTGGGTCAGTGCCTGACCCACGCAAGCTTTTTAACATTACAGTTCCAAAGTTACGTAATTGACAACAAATGTATATAAAAGTATGTAGCGTTTGAAATAAAGCAGAAGTGTTTACAAAATATCAAATAAAGTGTTTAATTTTACTCGCATTTTGTTTGTTGAAAAAAAATCGACAAACCAAAGCTAACAACCATATTTCAAGAACTTTCTTTGGATCAAATGCACTTTTGTAAGGTTATGTTCAGTTAGTTAGGTTTGTAGTAAGTGACTTCCATAGCGCCCATTTTTACTCGTTAAGTCAATTGAATTTTAAATATGTTTAGTTTTAAAAATACACAGTTAAAATTTTTAAACTTAACTCTGGTGCAAATGGGCATTAGTGATCCACGAGCTAGTACTAAAAAAAAATATGAGCAAAATTTGACCCACGTCACAAAAAGGTTCGCCATCCCTGGTATAGGTGTAAGATATGAGAATAACTCTACGTTTCACACATATGAGCCGACTTTCGTCATCACCACAATACTAAATTTCTGAGTATACTATTTATGTCAATCTAAAGATGATTATTTCATAAAATAAATATATATGATTTTGGGTAATTAGGGAGAGATTAAAAGAGAAATCACATAAACATAAACGTTGGAGAGAGTCTTAGTTTTATGTAAAGATAGGCGTATTGTTAGAATTTTATAGAATAACATATCAGTGATTGTCAAAGGATGGCAAACTTTATAAATTTATTGCCTGAAAACAGAAACTAAAACAAAAATAGTAACACTATTAATAGTTGAAAATGATTTTCGCATTTTCAAAACGGGAAACTAGATTAAATGTCCAATTAAAATTTTGGAAAGGCTGTCAAAAATTGATTTGCAATTACCCTCAAATAGAAATGTATTTCTTTCGCTTAATACCGTCAAATATATATAGCTTAAGAAATATATTTATTAAAAAAAAAGAAGCGGAAATCGTTATCTGAATATTCTTTTGTTTCAAAATTTGCGTAACGGGAAAAAATCAATGCTATATTGTAACGTTAATTATATTTAAAAAAAATTAATAAAGAAATAATTGCTTTAACGGCTGTTTCGTAAGTTGTTATCAGATGTTGAATGGATATAAGTATCTGTACTCATTGTTTTATCATTGAATGAATGTGTAAAAAAGTTTATGGGGAAAAAAATATTCATCAAGAATACACAGAATCCATTTTTTTTTTTTTTTTTTTTACATAAACAAGTAAATATATCGATGTATAAGATGTTTGATTCCTTTGAATTCTTTATAATATTACGTAAGATGAAATACATGTCTAGAGATTGATGAAATTTGACAAATATTTCTTCGTCATTTATTTAAACACTATATATATATTATTTTTTAATAAAGCAATTTCATAGGTATTTTTATTAAGCGAACGAGCATAAAAAATATTTAAGGTGATGTTTAAAATAAATTTTAAAAAAATTTGTCTCCAAAAGGGATGTAATCCACTAGTAGTAAACGCAAGGGGGGGGGGTCCCGGGTAATGACACCCCTTCCAAAGCCCTTGATTTTTTTCAATTGAATATAAGCCTATGTATGTAGTACGTAAAATTTATTTTTTTTTGTTATTTTTTTAATTAATGCTATTTATTTATTCAATTATTTATAAGTTACTATTTTTTGTTTCTGAAAATTGACAAAATCAAAAGAATATGTTGGGCGGCTTATTGGAGCCTGATACGAGAAGGGTGGACTTTCGACCCTACATACTACCCCTCACCTACGTGAAAAATTCCTGTGAGCACCACTGTAATCCACCCTTTTCTATATTAGCTCACTCTTACTGCAAAATAATGAATGTGCACTATTTATCAATTTCATTTATTTTACCACATTACGGGCGGGGTCGCCTAGTGATCACCTAGTCACGGACCCGTGGATGTCGTGTCATAAGTTCAAGCCTAGTACCACTGAAGACCCGTCTTGTAGAGGATGCCGATGTACGTTAAATTTGTTGAGGCTTAAACGTTCTTCCGTGGGTGTGGAAGTTTTGAGTGGGGGCAGCTCAAATGTCGTCCTCGTCACTTGAGCATAGTTCAAAATAATGAGGTTACAATATAGCCCTAGTTTTGCTTTAAAAAAAGGCAAACTCTGCTAAACCCTAATAACACAGAAAGGATGCATTTTTCATTGTGACAAAAAATGTTTAATGTCGATTGAAATTCATATCGTTAAGAAACTACGTATAATGAAGAGTGTTTCTATTAGTGATTTGCTCTCAAATTTTTACCCTAATTATTAATGTTTTTCCATTGTCTGATCAGAAAATTCCATTACAAACATTATTCTCTAAGAAAGACAATATAATTAATCACCCTTCTTTCTCTTATTTTGTCTTGTGGATTTAAAAGTATAACTTCGCAAATGAGCTCTGTGTTTTGCTTGTATGAAATTTCAAGAATATTCATGTTGAAATAAGGAGTATCTACAGAAAATTTCAATGCTTTGAGGGAATGAGTTTGATTTTTTTAAAGAAAAATTAATTTTTTTACTGGCCGATGGTTAAATTTTAGTCCAATTCTTTACTTTTTAATGGATTTGATCTAAGTGAGAGAGAGTTCTATTGACGTCGCACTATAAATCAACACGAGGGCTATTGGCAACGAGCCTCGAAATTTCGAACCTCGGTCAAGTGACGAAGACGACACCTGAGCTGGAACCTGCTTCTTCTTACTTCCGTACCTCATCAACGGGAGGATATTGAGCCTCGACAGATTTAATGTGCATCGGTCTCCACAGAGAAACAAATTGGGCATGCCAACCAAACCATGTTAAAGTGGAGAAAATCAAGGTTCGTATATAAATTAAATTTAACTATTTGTAATACTGAAAATATTTTGAAAAAAGTATTGAAATGCTATATATTATAGCAAATGAAATGAATAATGTATTAAAATTTCACAGATACGATTATTTTTGATAATAATCCTTGGTAAGTGTCTTTTAAGATTTTAAGTAAGACATTTAAGAAAAATACTTTTATTAGTGTTTTTGCTTCTGTGAAATGTTTCATGGAGCTTTATTCATAGAATTTTATTGATAAAAGTGCGTATTATTTCCCAAGAAATAAGTATGATATCTTACAAAGTCATGGGAAGAAAAAAAAAATCTCTTCATTACTACAGTGATTTTTTAAAACTGATTAAATAATTTCAGGACCCTCAAGAATTTAGATATTTTTAAAAAAAAGGAACAGAGTTAACATAATCAGTCCGATTGGCTAAAGCTCAATCACAGTTACGAAAGCCCGCCGTTTGTATTTTTTAAAACTATAATCGAAGTATGAGAAAAAAAGCAGGGAGAAGAAATCTTAATTTTCTATCAATGTGTAGACTATTTAATTTTTGTAAATGAATCTCTAAACAGCTAACTGATAAATTAGCTTATTATTATTTATTATGATTGGAAAAATTATTTATAAAATTAAATTATGGAATTTGACAATAAACAAACAACTGTAGTCTAGTTTTGAATAGAAGAAAAAAACATGTTTTTTTCCCAATCAATTTATTTTTTAGAAAGTTTGGGTCAAGCTTCAAGTACTTTGAATACCTTTTTGATTTTTGTTTGAATGAAGAAAATTGTTAAATTTGACAATTTCGTTTACTTCAAACTCTGGAAATTCTTAATATAGGTGAGAAATATTTTCAGCGCAATTCCTTATAGTTAAAAGGAACTATTCATTTAGATTCAACATTAATAAAATGAAAAAATAAAAAGTGATCACACAAAAGACATATGAAAATGATATAGAACTGTTAAATATATGAATTTTTTTAATTATTACCTATTTATATGGATTTTTTACATTGAATACACTGAAAGTCACAAGAAAAATATTTAAATGTTATATCAAAAGAAATCGCTATTTAATAGCTTTGATCTTAATAACCTTGAATAAATAACGGAAACACTGAATTAAGTTCAAATGTATGAAAAAGCGTTTCTTAGTGACTAAATTATAATTAGTCACACACACAAACGCACACACACTCTCTCTCTATATATATGTATATATACATATATACATTTATATATATATATATATATATATATATATATATTATCGAAATCACTCGAACTCAACTCTTTAGAACAGCTTGTTCAAGACATCCCTTTTTGAAGTCACTATATCATGTGTTATTACAATTTTTCAATCAGATATCATTAGAAATCGAATGTGTGATTGTTAAAAAAAATTCTAAGGATTATCTAGTTTACAAATTACCATGCGGCTTTATTATGGAAGATTCTGAGGTACGTATAAATATGAAAGATTGAAAATTATATATGTATGCTTGTATACTCTATAGTGTTATCAGAAGTTTACAAGGCTTGGGAGCTATTGTTGATGACTTCTTTATATTTACCATTCTGACGTAATTATAAACTCTTTCCAGGTTATTCAATTAAAAAAATCAGTTGAAAATATGATAATCAAAAACGTGATGACGATATTAAAATGGATAAAATCAGATTCCGAGGTAAGATTTTTGACGTATGCTAGTTGAGGTGACTATGTTTGGAACCGTAATTTTGAAAAAGGGTATAAATGAATAATTTTTTTTTTGAAATTTAGTATCTGCTGAATTTAGAATACACATGTTTTAAGAGTATTATTACAAGATACAATTATTTAAATACAATTTTTTGGCAAAATAGGAAGAAAAACGCCATATTTTCAAAACATTGTGAAAAATGCTTCAGTAATAAGAATATTTTGCCAATATATAGCTAAGGTTTCTATGCCACCCATCCAATATAGTGGTTAGTGAGGTTAACTGCTGTGCCGTAGGGCCTGGGTTCGAATCCCCGAAAAGGCAGGGATGTTTGTAAATGTATAAAGCTTTTGCGGCAGGGGTACTCCAAATTGCCATCGAGCAGCAAGTTCTCTAGAGAGGTCGGGGGAAGAGAGGTAAGAGGCCCCCTACCAATCCCAGAGTGTTCTCCCACAAAATTGGGGTGGAACAGATCCAAATCTTTCTGTCCCCTGTATGGGGCCCAAAGCTACGGCTAACGACAGGCGTACAATCTAGCCGTTTGCCATGATGAATTTCGTACGCCTCTATCTGGCTCTGCCGATCAAGTCGAATTAGCAACAACAAGACTTCTATACAGAGCCTGAATTAGGGTATTCGAAATATAAAATTTACACAAGTCGATTTATTCACATTTAAATACATCAAAAATTTAACTAAAAAAATACCGATAGTTATTTCAATTGATCGTAATTAAAAATAATTTAAATTTTTTTTAGAAACACTTTTAGTTCAATTTCTGCAGTGATCTCCCTGTATGTAGGCAAAATATTTTTACAGAAGAATTTTTCATAAAAGGAGAATGTTTTGAAAATATGTCATTCCTTCTTCCTTTTTTGCCAAAAAATTGCATTTAAATAATTTTTTCTAATAATATTCTTAAAAAATAAAATAATTTAAATGTATATTCTAATAATAAAAAACAATTAAAAATTATTAGTATAAAAATAATTAATTTAATTAATTAAAAAATTTGATTTAATTAATTAAAAAGTTAAATGTATATTCTAATTCAACTGACACTAAATACAGGGTCCGGCATATTAATCCCTCCCTTGTTTCAAAAAAGGCAGTTACAAACAAACAAAACAAGATACAGAGAAAGATCTTTTATTGGTGAGCAACAAATACGATGCCATTTTACATTAATTGGTTTTTTAAAAAAATTATTTCCCATAACGGCGTCCTCCAATTGTGATACATTGATGAAGTCTTTCCCGAAAGTTTTTCAGAACTAGAGATTGCAATATCGGACCAAAAGTTCGGTACCGGTATTCGGTATTTCTTAGATCTTAATACCGGTAGTAGAAGTTTAGGAAAAGAAAGAAAATACTGGTGTTTCTTTGTTTTATTTGCCAGTTTTATTAGAGAGTGTAAACATCACAAAAAATAATTTGTAATTTTTAAATTATGACAATATATAAAGAATCACAAAAAATAAAGGAACATCTTATTTATTTAAATCGCAAAAAAAGTGTAAATATCACTATTCAGTCTATAGGTACTATACAAATTTTTGAAATGTGATCTTAAAAAACACAATGCCTTAATTGTACTGCAATTGCCTGGAACGTAATTATGAGCAAAAATTACCAGCTGTCGAAAACGCTCTTTTGGCATCTACGCTAGTTTGTGGTATCGTTAGCAATACGCGATATACTTTTTCCAAGTATTTACCTCTAAATCTCTGATCTGCAAATAAATCGATTTCTCGTCGGATGGTTTTGGATACAGCTGATTTCTGTATTGTATTTTAGTTTGTTGAAAATTTTTTAGTTATCGCTAATTCTAATTTTTATTCAAGAGACAATTTCTTTTTACTATCGACAATAGTGTCATAATCGTTTTTGATCCTTACCGAATTCTTTTAAAAATAGATAAGGTTTGTGGGTAAAAAATTTTAAAAAAATTTACTATAAATTTCTTGATTAAGTTTGAATAAGTTAGTCTCTTTTTTTTTCTTTTTCATTTTTATTTATAAAACCATGATGATATGTAAATACAAGTATGATATGCAAATACAATGTGAATAACAAACTCCCCAATTTAAAAAATATAGAAATATTACACATTTTCTTTCACAACTACAACCTTGTTTTCACATATACGAATGTGGCTGCGGTAGACTAGAGGTCAAGGAAACGGACTCGTGGCTGACTTGTCATGAGTTCGAGCCCAGCACCACTGAAGACCCGCCCTGTAGGGGAGCATTGCAAGTTAAATCTGTCGAGAGCTCAAACGTCCTCCCGTTGGTGTGGTGTGGTAGTTAGGAGAGGAGGGTGCCCGCTCAGGTGTCGTCCTCGTCACTTGAACATGGTTCAAAATTACGAGGTCCGTCACCCAAAGCCCTCATGTAGCTGCATAGTGCGATGTTAATATTCACTCCCTCTCAGATACGAATATCAGTCTACGAATTCTGCGCGTGTGCAGTATCGCTCTGAGCTGTAATAGAATACTTTTGAACCTCCTCCTTGGATATATAATTCACATATTTTATCACTTCTCTTAAATGTACGATGCAACTTTATATTCATGGTCTAATTAATTTCTCCCTTAGGGAGACATAAAAACGCATACTATTTTGCTAGGTTGGCGATCTCTGAACACCTAGTGAAGGCAATTTAAAAAATTTCTAGTAAATATCGAAAAACCGGTATTTAAGCTTGTGAATACCGGTATTACAAAATTGTACAAATGGCTCAAAATACCGGTATTACAATCCCTATTTAGAGCAATCCCCCTGGCACTCTTTTGATTTCGCCTGATGAAGCCCACTTCCACTTGTCAGACCCTGCAAATCAACAGAATTTTCTCTACTGGGCTGCAGAAAACCTTCAAGTGTACAAACTGCGTCCTACAACCCAGCAAGCACTAAAGGAGGCAATCACCCAGGCACTGGCTGCCATTCCACCGGAAATTACACGAAGAGCTGTGGACAACTTTCGGGAAAGACTTCCTCAATGTGTCACCATTGGAGGACGGCATTTAGCGGACATAAATTTTAAAACCAATTAATGTAAAATGGCATCGTATTTGTTGCTCACCAATAAAAGACTTTTCTCTGTATCTTGTTTTGTTTGTTTGTAACTGCCTTTTGAAAAAGGGGAGGTTAATATGCCGGACCCTGTATCAAAGCATTATTTATTTATACGTTTTTTTAACCTCCTCAGACCCGAGACTGAAATAAAAGCTTAATACTTTGTAAGAGGTACTTAAATAGTTGTTTCAATCACGCTCATGTAGAAAAGTGCAATTTTTTTTTAAAACTTATAGAAGCTGGGATTTGTCACATGTGATACAAAAGGAACAAGACATTATAATCAGAATTTTTTTCAGTATTAAGCAAGATTGAAGTAATAAATTTAATCTTAGTCTTTAATCACATAATACATAAAATTCATAAATTCACCTTGAAATTTAAGTTTTATTTTTTATTAGTAGTATTATTAAAATAACGTTTTTTTTCGTTAAATGCCTTGAAATCATTTCTAGTAGTTGTAAAGCATAGAAAAACCTTGTAGTCTGCACATAGTACAGTTGTAAAGGCCGGGCTGTTCTCATTCCTCAAACTGAACTCAAATTAGAATCATCGCGATTCATAAGCACTAAAAGTTCATCTGGTGTCAAATATTTCATTAAAAAAATACTTATTAAATAAAAAAAAATATCAGAAGAAAATGGGTAAAAATGAAAAGCAAACATCTCAAATAAAGCACTCAAGAAATATTTCTATCAATCTCTCTCCAAAAAATATAACTAAAAATTAAAACAAAATTGACTTAAAAAGTATGTTTATAAGTGATTGAGTACCATTGTATCATAAGTGTGATACAAATATATTTCGCAAGTCATAATACTTTAATATTTCACTAAAAAATTTTTTTTGTGCTGTTAACTAGTAAAGTGTACATATACAAAGAAAAAGCATATTTTAAAAATAGTTTAATATGTGTATATAGATAAGACAAAAATACTTACTTCGATGACGTGCACACATCTTGTTTTGATTCAGAGACGCTACTAGAAATCGCTATCATGGACTGGTACTGCCATGAGTTGACTAAAGGAGGAAATTATATGAGGTATTTCACTTTGTATTCCATGTGATGGAACCGGTCCCAAATTTGTTCTTGCTGTTCAGCCTTCTCAAAAAATTATGAAACTTTTGTATCACATATGATGCAAGGGAACCGAGGAGGTTAATCTCACGGTTCCGACCGTAGTCTCAATAACCTATCTCTTATAAATTTTAAAATATTCGAGTTCAGTTTCTTTTACATTTTTCGATAGCTGTTGCAGTAAAAACCAAACAACTAATAAATGAAATTTTGGATAGCAGTATCTGATAGCAATCTTATTCTCGGTCATCTCTCTTGAGTAATTTTTACTAGACTTCCTGTTGTAGATACTATTGTTTGGAATGGATGCCATAACATGCATACCATTTTCGATGTAACTTGTAACCATCGATGAATTCCCATTTACGAAACGACAACTTCAAACCTGTCGTTGGCTTTCCATCTCAATAAACTGTCTAAACACTTTTGAGAACGTATTTGTAATGTAGTTAACCAGTCATTACATAACTCATTACAAAAGAAATATAAAACAGAAAACAAAACTATTTCGAGTTACTGTTCTTAAAAGTGAGATTGTGCTCTATTTTTGGACCTTTCTGTATATTTGAACTTGGAAGTTAACATTTGTTTTTTTCTAAATAAAAATATTCCATAGGATTGCGTTTATGTTATCATACTTTTCAATTTTTCTGTGAGAAAAATAAGATAAACTAATAAATATAAAAGTGATAAGAATATTAAAATCCTTCTGCGATTTTTCAGTTAAGAAGTTCTTGGAGTGAAATGTGCATTCCGCTTAAGAAGTGAAGCTTTCTTTCTAAGTCAATTATCAGTGAATGTTTTCACAAATGTTTCCTGGTTGTTCGAAAACACCTTGAGTAATAAACAGATTACGATAATTTCACCACCACTGATTGACAACTTCCTCTTTCTCCACACAGACAGGAAAAACCGCTGAGTAAACTTCAGGTGAGTTCGGCGCCAAAGAACAAATCAACATACATTTCAATCGGAATTCATCTTTAAAATTAAATCCACATGAGGTGCGAAGAAATGCTATTAGTAATGTACCATTCACTACCTGCCTTATACTAATTAGATCGAAGTGAAAATTTAAAAAAATGAGTTAATTATATTCAGTTGATTCAAAAATCAGAAGTACTATTAATTTTATATCTCAGTAAGGCATGAATCTGACATGTGCTGGACATGCACATTTCAAACTCTGCATTTTAATTTAAATATACGTAGTTTAGTAATTTGAACCATTTTAATATACTCTTATAAACTTGCTTTCTTCCTTATTTAAGATATTGTGAAGAATTTCAAAATGTACATGTATGTTTGGTCATTTAATTTGAAATAAGTTTAGTTAAATGAATTTCCATGAAAGGACCACAGACGATAACAGATCATGAAAAAAAAAATCTAACGAAGAAGATAATTCGTGGGCTTGCGCCCCCTTTTGTATAAACTATCATATCACCCATATTAGAGTTTAAAATGAAGAGGTCAGTAATACCTCACGATTTTCCATGGTGCTCAATATTTCTATTGTCTTCCATGTAGTTCAGATTCCACAATTCTTATGGTACTAAGTCACTTCTTTTATCGGTCTACCTTGGCCCGAATTTAAATCAGTTTATTAGACTTCCGTATTTTTGTAAAATAACTTCAATTAGAGGCGTAGCAAAATAACAAACACCTGGCGCATTATTAATCATGTTCATTTTCCTCTCAAATTCAGAATATATATTTCGGTATGTAACATAATTTGGGATACTTCCAAAATGGACGATTGTTTTGTACTTTAATGTTGCTTAAGGCCTTCAAGAAATTAAAATTAAGACCTAGATGCTAAGTGATGTGGTGCCTCAAGTAAAATATTCCTTTTTTTTTAAGTCAAAGTCCTTTTATTTTGTAAAGCTACAGTCTGTTTGACCAAGTTTTAGTTAAAATAAATTGGAACAATAGATTAACTCTTTGCGCGTTAAATTCAACTTGGCTGAAAGTCCATAAATGACATCATGTTTGATTTACCAGATCAAGCATAACTTTTATGACTGGAAGGTGATTCAAAATATAGAGGTCCATTACTAATAAACCACAGTTTAGTCTTAAAACGATGTTAATTCAAGCAAAATTCTCCCCTTCTTACTTAAATTATTTACCAGTACAAATATCCTCATAAAACTTCTCGAAAAATATTTTTTGATTCACCTATAATAAAATTAAAATCGTGCTTCTTAATGGTTTCTTTTTTTAAAAAATTAAATATTTTCCCTTTTATTTTAACTTTTGTAAAAAAAAAAAAATATTTGCTTAAGGCAAATTTAATTAAGGCAAAACTGAAATTCAAAACTGATTTAAAGAGCTTTACGGTTTTTTCTTACAACTTTTCTCCAGGGGGCAACTATATATATTGCATTTTTAATTTTTGAAATTCAAAATTTTGCTTTGAAAATTTTACTGAAGAAAAAACAAAGCAAATGAAAAAAATCCTGTGAAATTTTTATCAAAAATAATTAAATCTTCAGTATAACCAGATTCAGTTGAAAGTATGTTTTGAATTCTTTAAACCGAAAATAAGCAAATTAAGGATCTGCCTAATTGAACCAATTCTGATAAAAATAAAGAGTTGCAAAATTATCAAAGAAAGTAATGTCATTTGCCTGTATTGCCTCTATAAGAAACAATACAGAAAATTATTAGGTAATATGGATTTAATAAAATCAAAAATTGGATACAGAATTATAAGAAAAATCCAGTGCGCAGTTGCGAAAAAAAAATTTATTAATTAGATAAATAAAACGAGTTGCAAAATCTTCTGCAATCGTAGAAAGACGGGTGGCATCGAAAACAAAATCAATGGGAGGTATTTGTGAAGAAACAGTGTGTAGAATCTTCAGAAAAGTCATTAAAAAGTAGCTGAAAAATATTTCATTAATTTCCTCATAAACTTATGTATTAAAAAAAAAACGGTTCCTTAAGACGTACTTGGAAAAAAGTAAACTATTGACGAATTTCATATTGGCTTATAATAATTGTATTTATAGTGTTCACCTTAAGGGGAAAAAAGCTCAATTCCATATTTTTTAACAAAATTAAATTCCATCAAACTTAAAGAAATGGACCCATGATTGTATAGATAATACGGTCACCATCAACACTCAAAACAATCAAAAAGCCATATGATTGTAATTACATCATTAAGAAGTATAATCCAGGTCATTAAAAATGTTTTAAAGTTACTGTAATTTATAAATAGTGATAATAGATAATAAGTTATTTTAATGAGCAATAATGTCATGTGTATTCATTTTCCTAACATGAAAAGTGATTCATTAGGGAAAAAATCCACTATTACAAGCAAATGTTTAATCAGCGTTGTAACTAGAGAAACATGGTTTTTCCTTATATGAACTTAAATTTATGCAGTTAATTTAAAATTATGGGGAAGTGTTTTTTAAATAACTATTTTTACTAGTTATACCGGGATATTTTCAAAAAGTTAGTTTTTACATTGCTTTTTGTTTTAATTATTATTTTAAATAAAAAATAAATAAAATTTAAATAATTAAGTATGTGATTATTACTTATTTTTAGGTATTAATGCAATAAAATATTTTTATATATAATGCGCTGTTTGGAAGGTTTCTCAAGGAAAGACTTTTCTTAATCAGAAAGAGTCCAAAGTATAACTAAAATATGATCATTCGGGTATTTTTTACATTTTTCTTTGAGTTTGCAAAAAATTAAGCCGTCTTTTCGCTCCAATCATTATAATTTTCAATATTCGTCAGAAAACTCTAGAGAAGACAGAAGTATTTTGTGGAAGGACGCAGATTTTTCAAAAAATATCATTTTATTTTCTCCATCATACATATCAATACTCTTGTATGGAATCCCTTTTATTTGAAATCTCGAAAAAAGCTTTAATCGAAATAAGAAATTCTTATCAACATATTGGTTACAAGTTTCTTTCTTTTTAATCACACATAAATACCAAGCATCTGAGCTGATGCCATATTTTCAAATTTTTTCCAACTATATCGTACCTAGAGTTCAATGCCTTTTTGAATATTTAACACGCTAGAGTTTCATCATTCCACATGAAAACATTTGCCATCAATTTCAAACCAGTTAGTCTCTTAGTAACAAGGCTCTATTTTTCATTCAAGATATTGTAATCTGCCCTTTAAGGAGTATCTATATTTGGTAATGTAATTTAACTTAAACAACATTCTGTAACTAAAGATTTTTTCGTAGGAAGGAGTTGAACTCTCTTATGCGAGATTTAAAAAAATACGTGCATATTCTTTTTAATTTCTCCTGAGAACACTTTCTTTTGTACTTGAATCATCTGTAACTGAAACGTTCTATTATTCTGTTTCTTTTATGAATGAAATCTTTTCAGTCCTCTCTAACGAAGTAAGCATTTATGAATGAATTTTTTTATTTCATTCTCTTTGGGTAGCAGCACCCATTAAAACAAGTCACTATGGACAGAATACAGAGTTGGAAGGAGGGAGGGGGGGGGGTGTATTCATTGTATATTTATCGCATGAGTCAACGCTGAAGTAAATACGTATGTCGGCTTATATCAAGCATCTGTAAGCCGAAGAGAACTATCAAACTTGCTTCTATACCCATTATATATACTAGCTTACTACGCAATAGGTTCAAGATTTGAAGCATGAGTGATCATCACAGGTGCGGGTTTATAAAAACAAAAGAAAAACAGCTTTGCTTTTCCACTCTTGGGCAACGGTTAGCGTTCGTGCAAGACTGGCTAAGGAGCGGAAGCAGGTTTTTTGTTTTCTACTATACATACATATCTCTCTCTATATATACATACTTTATTTTTTTTAAAAATATACTAGTTGTATTTTGTGATTGGTGGACTTCAAAAAGAGACTTGATGAACCCTCAAAAGGATTTCTCAATGAAAATCATTTTTAGAAACTGGAGGATATATTCAGAGCTCTTTATGATGAATGACGTGCAATCTCGTTCAGGTTTGCTTAACTTTTCCTCGGAAGGAACAGATGTGTGGTGTAGGACACCTTTTGAATATTAACGCTGAAGACACCTTTGAGTTAATAATTAATATTTGCAAGCTGCTGAGCTTCCGCTTTCAGTCACCCTTACGGCCCTATTAAGCGAGTTAATCTGTCCGATTCGGTACAAGACATTTTAATTGTTTAACTTTTTAGCAGTTGTACGTATTATTGTTACGGTTGAATTCCAACATCACCTGCGAAAGTTAACGTGTAGTTTCCTGTTGTATTATATGGGTTCGGGAATCAGTTAATCTTTGACATTGTGGCAATGATGATAACGAGGATTTACTTATAAAGAGTAAGTATGTTCAAAAGGCATGGAAGTTAACGTTGAAAGTTTTCGATTGTTTTTGTTTACATTTTTACAAGTTTTAAATATGTCAAAAAGAAAATAAATGTCCCGTTGGATTAGAAGCAATGTCTGATATTCGAGTCATATATAATAAGTTAATTATACGGAAATATTTTTTATCGAAATGTTTAATTTTAACTTTCCTTTAGCTTAAGGTATCCGACTACTTGCGACAACTTTAAAAAAAAAAAAATGGAGATATGGGTTTTTTTTTATAGTTTTTAGATTTGTTTAGTACATTTTTAGAAAAATATGCTAAAATTAAGAAGAGAAAAATAAATGTTTATTACTAAAATGTGAAAAAATGGTTAAAAATTGACAAAAAATAGCATAAACGCGGCCCATTCTGTACCCAAAGTTTATGAACAAATTTTCAATGCTTCAATTCTGATGTGTTGTTATGTTATTCATTGTCGAAATGACCTTCAGGATGAGAGATATTTTAATTTTTACAAAAACTAGAGCACTTTATCTTAGTTATTATATGAAATTGCTTAAAAAAAACAGTGATTAAATTAACATAAGGGACTATAAATTTTATAATAAAACAGTGATTGATAAATCAGAAGATTAAAACACCTCTACTATTATACAGAACATACGCAAAAAATTTCAGTTAATTATTTTTAAAACTTTTTGAGAAATCTTCTCTTCTGTCCCCATTTGATCATTTCCGAAAAAACACATTTCGAGTAAAATGCATTTTAAAGTATGACATCTTGCTTAAAGTAAGGGCATCTGCTTTTACTAAAGCAATTGTAGTTTTTGTTCTAATGAACGGAAAATAATAAACGGTATTTTTATAAAACTAATAAGATGGCCTGTAAAATAAAATCATCCAAATTGTCAATTTTTTACAAAATTCATAATTTTAGGGTATTAGGATACCTTAAAAAGTCCCCTATTCACGAAGTAATGAATGTGTTTTCCCCTACTGCGAAAACAGAAATTCATGCATCATCACAATTTGGTCAAGTTTATTTTCTAATTTCCTTGAGATTTTATCACATTGCTAAAAAGAAACACAGGTTTTTCTTTTTACTTAACGTATAAAGTCATGGAAAATCTTTTCAGCTATATCAAATACCAATTATACAACTTTTTATGTGATACTTTTGAATAAAATCTTTTTTACACATTACATTTGACATCTTAAAAAAGGAAATCTACAATACAAAAAAATTTGAATTTCATTGTTGAATGAATCCTGAAGTGTTAATTTATAAATAATTGCAAATATTACATATATTATACAAGTGTTTGTCACAGTTTACAAGTTTTTGGACTCATATTTTAAACAAATATATTAAAAGGACACACATGGAGAATGATTCTTTTTATAAAATAATCATTAAAAAAAGGCGAAGTCCTTATGTATTACAATGAAATAATAAATAAATGTTAAAGTAGTTATTATATAAAATTTGTGTAATGAGAGAGAGAGAGAGAGAGAGAGAGAGAGAAATATTCAAATAAATATTATTAAACTGTTTTGACATGGAAAACATTATAGCTAATTAAGAAATTGTTGCAATTCATAATGATATGAGCCTTTGCGTTTTCAAGTTTTCGAATCTGACACCATTGCAAGCTCCCAATAAATGCACAATTTTAACCAATAATTTTGTTTTAAATTGATTATATTTAATTCGAAAAGATCTGAAGTATATTAAGTGAAGCTTTCTATTATCATCAAATTTTTTTCGCTGAATTCAAATCCTATTAATCTCTCTATCCATTCTTTACTGAAGTATGCATTATTTTATGAATGGCTGATTTCTCAAGAAGAGCGATTTTTTTCCTATTGCGCTCAAGGCAAAATGATTTGTCGTCACGCAAGGTATTGTTTGTGTGTGTGTGTGTGTGTCAAACTATATATATCCATTCTTAGAGCTAACGTTGATTTCTCCTTTTCTCTTCTTCTTTTTTTTCCGTCTGTATTTTTTTACTACAATTAAAATGATTAAAAATAGAAAAAAAATCCCATAGTAAAGTTATCCAAATAAAAGAATAGTGAAGAAAAGAATCAAAAATTGCATTCGCAAATATTAACTTTTACAGTCCAATATCGGTTTGTTAGATGCCGTTTGTTATTACACAATGTTTTTTTTCCATCATATCTTGTAGGAAGAAAATTCTTGTTTTTTAAAGTACCATAATTTAAGGTATTCGACAACGTTCAGAACCTTAATTTTGCAAAAGCATACAAATCAATATTTTTTTAATATCCAGTGTCACTTAGATTAGATTACGCGTATAAAAATATATTTTCAGAATACTACTAGAATAAAAAATTATTTAAATGCAATATTTTTTGGCAGAAAATGAACATAGAATTACCTATTTTTAAATCCTTCTCCTTTTTAAGAAAAATTCTTCTATAATATAATAATGTTTTGCTTATATATAGCTAAGACTTCTCCAGAAAGTCCGAACAAGAATTTTCTAAATATTCACATTTTTTACAGATTTACTACCAAGTAAAGTAGTAATTGGTGTTATTTTGTAATTTTTTTTCTCTCTGATGTATTCAAATATGGAAAAATTCATATCAAAATTATATATTCAAAACATCCTATTTCAGGCTTTGTATAGAGATCTGAGCAATATATAGAAAAAATATTATTATAGCATTTTTCATAAAAGGAAAATGTTTTGAAAATAGATAATTATTTGTTAATTTTTTGCCAAAATGCCGCATTTAAATAATTTTTGAAGTGATAACTTCTTTAGCGGTGTTGGGCACTTTTTGGTAGGGGAAAATCTTATGGGTTCGCGTCACCGACATGCTCTGACTGGCGCACGCGCTGTGTGCTGTTCGCCTTAGACTCTTTTTAGATGGGGGAAATCTCGTGCGTTCGCGTCACTGACATGCTTGTAGCAGTATATCTGTAGCTATACAGCTGACGTATAGTGCTGTGTATATCTTATAAGGGAAATTGAATGGATTTAGTGAAAAGTTCAATGTGTATATACTGTGCATTGTTCGTTGCGATTCCGAGAATGGGCAATACATATTAATGGTTGCCGTTTATATTTCACCTGGAAAATCTATAAGACAGATACAACAATTTTTATTCGAAAATTTGATGATTTATACAAAAGAAGGTTCTGAAATACTCTAAAAAAGATTTGGCGAAAAATATGATAATGTACCGAGGATTTTAAGTAGAGACTTCAATATTAACTTTGCAGATGATAAAAACCTACCACTAATTGAATTTCTAAATGAAACACTTAATTTAAATATGTCCAATGATCGAAAACTCAGTACTACAAAATATAAAACGACGATCGATGCGGCTTTTACGCGATACTTAGATAAATTTGAATCAAACATTTTCCTTTCTTACTTTAGTTACCATAAGCCTATTGTATCTTTTTTAGAACAAAATGAAATAATTGAAAGTACAAAAAGTCCAAGTATTGTTGAAATTAATGATGACAATGATGCAAACAATTAAAATAATGTTAAAAATCAAGTACATTGAAATTTAAGTAAATACAAATACTATCCATAAATAATATGATTGTATATTAATTGTTATTTCAATTGAATTGTATTTATATTTTGTCATGATCTTGTACAACCCGTAATATATTTGAATAATAAAAAACGATTTTAACATGCCTTTAGTTGTTTCTCGGAGTGTCAATAGATGTGAAAACCAGATTGATGTTGATAATTTTAATTCAAACATTATGAAATTTCAAATTTTAATACTAAAAGTTCTAAATTTTCACTTCTATCGGCAGTCCCTATAACTGCCAAATTTTTTTTATTGTAATAATATTCTTAAAAAAATTTTAAACGTGTATTCTAATCTAAGTGAATCTGAATAAACAGAGAAATAAAAGAATTTAATGTTTATGTCCTGACACTTGACAAGTCTTCCCTGCTACTATATTTTCTATTTCGGGAGAAATTTCGATATTTTTTATAAATATTATTGTATACCAATATACTGGGCCGGGCCGCAAAAATATTCGTCGTAGGCCCCGCGTTTGAGACTCTTGCTCTAGAGTATCTTAATCTTTAAAGAAAATATAAAATAAATAAATCTTGTCTTCATATATAACAAAAATATTTCATTTTGCTCAATAATTAAAGCAATAATGATATTTTATTCCAGTTGAGCTTTTTGGTAATTCGTTTGGTCAAATCATTGACCCAAAACGGAATATAATTCTGGTTTTAGTCTTTGTAAATCTCCCTTCTAAGAGGAGTGTCAGAGTGAGAGGAACAAGCGCCTTGTGAATATGTGATGACATCAAAATATGTCAATCCAATGTAGATCTCGTCCTCTAACTGTGCTTCAAAAAACTATAAGGCGTTATATATGTGGTAAGTTTATTTTTAAATTAGGCTTGGGAACATAGAGTTGGAAGCGTTAAAGAGATAAAAAAAAATTATTCAAATCGAAGATTGAAGATTTGAAAATCATGAAACATGTTATTTTTACATGTTAAATATTATCAGCTTATTTATTTTAAAATATTATTATAATATATATATATGCTGTAAAGAAAATATACTGTTATTGTTAAATGCAATTTCAGTTTCCAAAATTATAGCACTTAGAATTAGGCGTTATGATAGTAATGTTATTTTATTCAATAGTAATCCTTAAGCAATGCATTTAAAAATGACTCGGAAACTAATATGGATGAAATGTGTAAAAAATGGAACAAAAAATTTATTTTTCAAAAAGTTTTACATCAACTTTTAAATCATTTAATTTACTTACGATAAATAATACAGTTACTGTAAATAAACATTTACAGTTTCACCTAGTGATACATTTAATGTTTTTCAATAATGCATGATTTGTCAAAGTTCTTCCGAAACTAATTGTACTTACTTCTAAGAAAAGGTTTTGGAATATATTAATTTCATGTCGCATTAAATACTAAGCTACAATAAAAAAAAAGAATATTTACTTGAAGATTATTATATCTACCTGCAGAAATCATTTACGGTGGAACTTTCATTCAAAATCCCTACAATACACAGATGTTATTTAAAACAAAAATATTTCAAAACACCGAAGAGGCTTTTTATAAATCAGTCGGTACGTGTTTCCGCTGTTGGTTCTAAACGCGTTGCATTTGCATTGAGCCTAGAGTTCATGTCGGGTTTGATGCACCCTAGATGGCATAAAAGATTCACAGTTCCATGGGAATTGTTCTTCAGCGGCTTCACTCGGATGCCGATCAGTCACGCATGACGAAAAGGGTGGATGAGATTCCAATTTCATTCTCCTTTTAATTTAGTGAATAGTATAAAAGAGTATTTTCAAAGGAAGCGACCCAATGCGAAAAATGCGATACGTCGCTTGAAATGAGTGACACCAAGACGCACATCCAGGATAGGACTTCCTTTGCGCGACAAAGGACAGAAACAGTGCGTGTTTTGTTAAGAATGGAGAGTTATTTTAGACTGAGTACTAGGCAGTATCCGTTGTCTTCTGAAGACTGTTGACTATTTCTTGATTAATATTGGACTGGAAGAGTTTATTCGAGGTCAAAAAGGTAAAGTCAAAGGGAAGAAAGTTACAGTTTTCCAAACAAAACAAAAAATGCTTCCATTTTTAAAAGAGGAAAACTAATGCTTTTAAATTTTTCGAAATATTTAAAAGTTATTATTTCGCATTTATTAAACATACCAATAATTATTTAGAACATCATTTGGTTTGTTTAACTTCATATGGCTTTTAAGAATCATTCTTATTTATAAAATAATCGAAAGAAAGAAACAATTAAAGAAATCTACAAAAGAAAAATCTTTTTTTAAAAAAGTACTTCATACTGATGTGAACATTAAGCATTCAAATGCTGGATGCGAAATCGAAATATTTTACAACTTTATAGGTATAATGAGTTTTTCTTAAGAAATCTAGAGTATTTAGAATAAATAAACTTTAATTATTTATATAGTACAATAGCGATATAAACTTTACTTAAAATTAATTTAAGAAATTTTGTGATAAAAATATACTTTTTATAATTATAAAGTAATAAATATTCCAAATTTAAAAAAATGACCTTTCATTAAAAACTGAATCTATGTTTGGCCAAATTAAATTTTTTCTTGAAGCAGAAACACGAAAAAAAATATATTTAAATAAATACTCGTTCTTCTTTATTTAATATCCCTTTCAAGTCAAGAAAAGTACAAAATAAGCACCTTCAGAAATATTATTCTAATTACAGGGACATCTTAAGACATGGACCCACTGGGCCTCATCTAACTTTCGACTCACCTCAATAATATAATGATCCAAATAGTTTTAATGGCCAAAAATATTATTTCTGGACATATTCTTCAAAAAACTGGGAATACTAACTGGCAATGCTAACTGAAAAAGATGCATTATACGGGATGACCGTCTTCCATGCCTATGCTTAGGCCTATCTCTATATATTCACACTTTTCTTAATCATTTACTCGAAAGGCAGTAATCAGTCGAGTCGGTTTGTGCCTAGGTTTTGAGATTGTGTTATGGACATTTATTTGTTACCAGTTACCGATTGTACAAGAATCTGACAACGTATGCTGTCTACTGTATACTTTGAAGGTTCACAAATACGGCCTACTTAGGCATAGGAGTCCAGGGTCTCAAGACGTCCCTGGCTACTTAAGAAAACAGGAAAATGTACACTTTGTGGCTTATTTTATCAAAAAGGGTAATGTCTATCAAGTGAATACAACTATAGAGTTTAGTAATGAAGCGAATAATTTGAGAGAAAAAGATTCAAAACACTGAACGCGATACGATAAGGATTTAGTGAATTTTTAGTATCTATAATCAATATTAGTACAAAATATTCTCGAACACTTCTGAATACGGATTTTAAAAAAATCACCGCCTTGTAAAGAATGATGGAATCTAGAAAGTTTACTGTATGTGGCTTAGGTGAAAGGCAAAGTGTGGTCTCTCTCTCTCTTAGTAGGATAATAATAATATTCCGCAAGGACGCACACAGGAGGGGGGGGGATTCCCGGGTCCGGACCTTCCAAAAGCCCTTAATTTTTTTCGATTGATTATAATCCTATGTATATAGTACGTAAAATTTAATAAAGTATTTGTTATTAATAATTAATTATTTATTCAATAACAAATTTTTTACTGTTTTTGGCTCCCCAAAATGGACAAAAACACAAGAATATGTTTGGCGGTGTATCGGAGCATGATACGAGAATGGCGGACTTTCGACCCTGGAAGGACCCTTCCTTCGAAATTTTCTTGTGTGTGCCACTGATATTCATATATGATATTAAGAATATATTACATTAAAATAGAGCATAAAAACAGACCAGCCGTGATTTTCTTTTCTTTTCTTACATAATTTATTGTTTTCTGTACATTTCACACTCTATATCTTATCTTTGGAAATTAACCGTTCAAAGTGCGACATTAATAATCAAGCAACCCATTAATCTGAAATAAATGGATGAGCTTTTATTACTATCAGTGATATGCTAGTTTGTTTTCTTACACTTGATGTGCTTTAAACTTATTTAGAATAAAGTTTTATCAAAAATGTGTTGTAATTTTCTCGGTACATTGACGCTGAAGACTCTCCGTGTAAGGGAGAGATCCACGTTAAATCTGTAGAGAGCTCAAACGTCCTCCCGTGGGTGTGGTGTAGTAGTTAGGAGAAAGGGGTGCTAGCTCAGGTGTCGTCCTTGTCACTTGACCATGGTTTCAAACTGCGAGGTCCGTCGCCAAAAGACCTTGAGAGGCTGAACAGTGCGACGTAAATATTCACTCACCCACTCGGTGCCTTGATTGAAAGTCATTGAATTAAGGTTTCATAGTGCGTTGACACATCTATAGTTGTACTTTATGTGGATATAGGCAGAATTCATGTAAAAAACACGACACGTCATAATGAGTGAATGTTCGTTAAACCATCAGTGTACGAGAGTTAGAAGGAAAACTAGCCGTCATCAAAACAACACAATTTATTTACAAGTTTCAACAACCCAAGTTAAGAAATGCACCAATTGATAAATATGGGAGCAATAACGAAGTAGACGAGATAAATAATAACTTACACTTAGCCACTTCCAGGTAATACACCTTCTTATAATTGAAGATAATTTCTAAAGTTATCTAATCCAAACCGAGTGAATCCAATTGAACAACTAATTGACCCAATCGTCCATCTTAATATTAATCAAATAATCTACGAAGTGCTCTCGCCTAGCTTTACGTTACCTTGGGTTAATCCTCACTGCTATCCTTTAGCTTCTAAACTCTCTCTCTTTCTCGAATCCGAAAGCTAATACTTAAATACACGACATGATTTACATATATCACGTCTTCTTCTTCGGGATGAAGTTATTAATTAAATAATATTTAAAGGAAGTCTTTCCCCAAGAGGATTATTATGAAAAACGCGGATAGACCCGTTACACATTTAGTTTCAGCAAAAGGAGTTTTTCGTTTTTTAATATTGGTTGCAACTTTAAAAAAAGATCACTATAAGCTACTGAATTGCAATTTGAATGATTCTCGCCAGTTCATACTGTGTTATTTATTAAAAGTTTAAGATTAGGATTCATTATAGGTTTCTTTTCAGATTAATACAGCGTTTCATATTCTTCAGATGGAGAAGAGCTAACAGATTCTTCAAATAATTACTGAGCATATTTAAAGAGATACTTAACTGTGTCTTAGCCTCTTTTAAAAGTAGATAGATAGATTCCCCAAAAGGATGTATTTTGCATAACATTATTGGTTCAAAATCCTTACGAAAGTAAAATTGTGATTGATGAGGACAAAATTTCATTTTTTTTCCTTTGAATGACATCATTTCTTCTGTCTTAGTTAATATGATTCGAAAAAAAAATGTTGATCTCTTTCACAACTAAATATAGATCAAATAATCTATCATGTTTCTGAAAGTATGGCAGCGTAAAGATTTAAATATGGAAAAAAATCTTTCACATGTTGAGTTTTATTTCTTAGAGCAAAATATATTTGCCACGAGGAAATCTAAGTAATTATTTCAATAATGTTCTAAGAATATGGCATTTAAATGTACTTCAATCAATTACGCATACAAAACTAGATTTTTTAAAAAGGAAACTTAATAACATACTTTTATTCAAATTGTAAATTACTAAAAGAAATAAATCTAAAATGTGAATTTCAATTTAAGTTTATTTTCAGAATCACGGTAGAAAACCACAATATGTATATATAGAGAGAATTTTACTGTTCCGAAATATAATCACAATTGAAAAGTTATTCTAATAAGACATAATTTGTAAAAAAAAATAAGTAGTTTAATTAAAAAATAACATATAAGAAATAATTTTTAAAACAAAATCTGTAGTCTGAGGAAATGAATTCTACAGTTAAAAGAATTGATAGTTATACCATATGTTTTATATTAGCGGTCGACAAATCTTAAAACTTAATATATCACTAATATGATTGGCCACTATAGTCCATAGCCTTTTCAGTAATATACATGTCAATATCGCTGAAAACAATACTGGCAACGCAAGATAATATAAAAGCAAGATATCAATCATCGGCATGGCCAAGTAATTTTAGCGTGTTTTTCACATGTTGTATTTTACAATAATGCAACTAATGAACTTTTTACTAACAGAAAGTAGTGTACTATGCTTTAAAAATAAAAAGAATAAAAAAAAATTATTAAATTTAAATATGATTCGGCTCATCTAGGGCACAAATGCGACCCAATGCCGAAAACCCGAGGTCAATCGGTTGCTTATTGACTGAGAAAAAGGTACGACAAAATATGGAACGAAGACGAAATTTGCGTCCTAATAGCGCTTTTTTTTACACTACGTGAAAAACGCGCTAAAAATTGAAGTGTTATGCAATCAATTTACCATGATTGCCAACTCTCGCTTTCAATTGTCGCTAGATTCATCTGTAAAAGTAACGTAAAAATCGCTGAACTCAAAAGGAATTTCTCGAAAAGTAGTTGCTAAAATTTGAAAAAAAGTATAATCCATATTCCATAATGCATTTTGTTACTCTTCATTTTTGAAATTGAATCTTTATAAAAACATCAATACTATTCCAATTCTTCTGCGGACCAACAAAAATTCTTCACGAAACCCCATTTGGCGACTGCTGCTTTAAATTATTTAAACAGGAAATTTTCGATATGTTGCGAGCATAGGAGCTTTAATTAGGTTTCGAGTTGTCTATGTAAATTTTGTATGGAGTTGCACCATCTAATTAGACAAAAAGTCTACCTCATAGTATAGACAACACTGAATTCAAAACAAAAGCTGAACAAGTCTTATCTTAGTTAAAAAACTCAACTTTTTTTAATTAATCTTCATATTTTACGCAAAGCGTGTTTAAGAAATCCCTTTATACTTGATTTATTCCATCATTAAAATAATTTTTTTCTTACGAGGATAATATTTTCATTTGTGCATATATTAAAGCACATTTTTATTTTATTAGCTTCAAAATTATGTGTCATGTTAGTGATTGATAACTCTTGTTACCATTTAAGTATGTACAGTTTCATGGTTATATTTTTTTAATTGTAAAGTTTTTAAAATTAGAACTATATACTGAATATATAAAGTGAATTAAACGTCACACACATGTGCATACGTATGCAATCTCTTTCACACACATATGTATCCCAGTTCTCAATTCTTTACCTTTTTTTTCTTTTTGTGCTATCTGAATATCTAGTGAGCAAAGTTAATAATTATTCTGCTCTAAAAACCCCTTTATGTAAAAATATTTATCTAAATCGCCAAGTGCAAGTGTTTTCTTTATTAGTGATCCCTTTTGAAGACATTTTCTATTAAAAATCAACAATTTGTTGCTTGATTTTATATGGCCGCGAATGACATACTTATGAAGAAATGAATATGAAAATACGACTCTCATTTTTTGTTCTCTTTCTTTAGAATTATTCCAAGTATATATTTTTATTTTTGAAATTTGGTACCTAAACGCGCACTTATTACCAGATATCGGTCTTGGCGAGGGGTTGTGACTCTTGGTCGACCTGATACTGGTTGTCGGGTAACATCTCCCGTTCTTTGAAACCTCTGCCACAGTTTTGAGATCACAGACTGGTCCACATTCAGAATTCGAGACACTTCGGTTTGTGATCGTGAGGATTCCAGCATTCCAACGATTCTTCCTTTCGTAAACATGTCCAATTGGCGTCTTTGTACCATCATTCACCTTGTTTGATGGTTAACAACGTTCCTTCGCACAGCAGTAGCACGAAACTTGTCTGAACTGTTTATGCTGCGTGAATCGGTTTCTCAGCGTTCCGACATGCGCCGGTGTTTCGCGCAGGACGTAGTCGACTGAAAAGTTTTGCATAAACCCAATGCTTCTTCTTCACCAATTAATATCCGCAAGAAATTTGGAATAATTTTACGAATATTTACTCCATGTTTTTCGCATTTTACGATTTATGCTTAACTTTTGGACACCAGTGTATATATACTCGTTTTTGAGAAGAAATTAAAAAATGTGTAAAAGGTTTATTAATATTCGATACTTTATAAATTACCAGTATTATATATAGAAACTTTCAAATACATACGTGAACCAAAAACCGTCAGTATCATGTTTCGAAAACGACTCGTCACTCCCATTGCTACAGCTGACTTCGGAATGGGTGCCCGCATCGCCATTTTCTCGCACGGTGTCGTCTTCCATGTCATCCAATGCATTTGTTATGCAACCTTTTTTTTTAAAAGAATGCCTTATAGAAGAATGTAAAAAAATTATTAAGACTTTTGAACATTTTCTAGCAAAAATTATATCATTTTAGAGGCGTAGCTATTGCCGTATCAGCTGTATCATTCATACGGGGTCCCCAAGCTTCAGGGGCTCTAAAATGCGTAAGCTACAAGTTGTAAAATGTTAAAGAATCCTCCAAAAAGAGCCTCCTAGGAATTGTGATAAAGGAACCGTCAGGGCAGAGATAATTTGTTTACATCTTCGACCTATGTTTGTTTGATCTGTGTCTAATTTTCAGTGGCAGCTGCTCTGTTTCCGTTTTTTTCTGCATATAAAATTGCTTCCCTTTTCATACGTGAATTATAGTGAACTCGTCTTGATATTATTACCGACATCGTTGATGTTTAGTGATTCAAGAAAGCATATACAAAAAAAGAATTCCTGAATATGGGCAGACAACGACGTTTAGGATAGACTGTGATAAACTGTGGAATGGGATAAGTCATCAATGCAAGTGGACAATTGTATTTTTCTTTTTGAAAGGATGAAAGAAGTGGAAACTCAATTCCCCCCATCTAACAAATGTTTTGCCTTTGATTCTAAACCTCACTCGATTTTCAGGAGCATGAACACTGGAAAAATAGTGCGGCTATATATATATGTAAATACGGTGTATATATGTATGTAATGGTAGGCGAGTGGGATGTGTTTTATATTTATTTATTATTTCTATTAGCAGGGTTGGGTTATAATGGTTGTAGTGATGAGGAATCATTTATGGGGTATTAGGGGTGTTAACTTTTCTGGAGGGCTGAAAATATAAACAATATTCAAATACATATAACTCTTTTAAATTAAAATTAAGTAATTCGAATCTTTTACTCATTATTTATAAAGGAATGAGGCTTCAGAAAAGTGTAAAATGGTTAAAGTATAGTCAAAATTTTAAAAATTATAAGCATATGAAAATAAGAAATATTAATTACGGTTTATTGCGCGCATGCTATATTCAAAAGTATTAGCTTTAATTACTAGCAATAAGTTGATTTATAAAGTCAAACGTATCCTTATTACACCGTAGTAAATTTAAACAAATAGAATAATAAATTATATTTTTTTTAAAAATAAAACAAATTATATTTCAAAATTTTTTTTTAAAAATTAAAATTTTTTTCTAATATTTTGAAATACAAAAGACATATTATTCTTAATTTACTAGGGCTTAAAAAGTGTATGATACATTTTATAATTCTATAAAGTTTTATGCATCAAAGCTACTATTTTAGAAAATAGCGTGAGCGCAGTAAAACTTAATTAATATTTCTTATAGAAATATTTCTTATTTTCATATGCTTATAATTTTTAAAATTATGATTATATTTTAAACATTTTACATTTTTCTGAAGTCTTATTCCTTTATAAATAATATGTAAAATATTTGAATTATTTAATTTTAATTTAAAAGATTTATATATATTTGAATATTGTTTATATTTTCAGCCCTCCAGAAAAAGTTAACACCCCTGAGGCTCCTTAATATATAAGGAAACATCTTCTTAAATAGCATTCAACATTTATGGAGGATTACACACACATATAGAAAAACTAGACAACATTTAGTGTAGTCACATACAAAGCAAGCAGTGGTGGGTGAATTTTCCATGAAAACGGGAGTATTTATATCAAGCCGCCACCGGAAGTTCCAAAATTCACATGACTTCCGTGTATGGATTTTGTGATGGGTGGAAGGAGGTACGAGGTTGTCTATGTAATCTTACTTTAAATATGCAGAGGTTTTAGTTTTTAAGTGATAAAGTTACGATTATATCTCGTTAGGCGGGTAAGCTACAGTTAATTATTTATGCGCCAATTCTGAAGGGAGAACCATTATAAATTAAAAAGTTGTTTAAGATGAAATTAAAGTGAATTATTACTCAGACACATAATACATATATATAAAGATGTGATGATTGGCAAGGCTTTCTCTAACAATGATCCTATTGAATTATTGATAATGTTATAGTTTCATTGATGAGGCAGTCTTTAGTTGACAGATGCTCCAATTTATTATACATTTGTCGTAGCCTTTCGCTACCTCTAAGATTATCAACTCCCTTTCGGGTATTACCTGAATTTGGATGTGTTGAATTCATAATAAATTACTACTTATCTTAACAAATCAATCTTATTTATTGATTTTTCTTAATTAAGAGATTACACAAATACTATTCAATTTTAAGAACAATAAAACACAGTGGAGAATGAGAAGGATTCAATAATCACGAACGACGGAATCGTATCTGAATCTACGACGGGTCGACGCGTACACACAATTATAGCTACACACTTATACTTAATTGGGATAAATAAAACTAACCTGATTTCTTATGATATGGCAGGTTCGTCTAGCTGCTTCTTTAATATATGGATTGGATTCCTTTAATGGACGACTTCTTTCTCAGTTATCTCACAGTTCTTTCATGAACTAATTATATCCACAACATACGGTAGACTCTACTTGCAAAGTTTACACTTAAAAAGGCACTTTCTCATTTCATTCCTCTCTCTTCATTTCATTTCGCCTTTTCATAACTCGCTAAACCCAAACTTATATAAAATATCTCATTTGCATAAATCACGCTTTTGGCTTCCGGTGGAGATTGGTTGAAATAAATAAAATATAGAATTTATGAGAAGGTTAGTGAAACGCGTAAGCACCCGTCACACATTTAGACATAAAACAAATAAACACCGAGACGACACTTACTTACGGCATAAACATGTAACATACTCGTATAGTACAAATAAGACATGCGCGTTACAGCATGACGAAGACAAGAGAGAGCGGAATTGTCCCGAGTCTCGGTTTTATATGAAGAGGCAAAATAAAATTCCAAACTCACATATGACTTCTGTGGATGGAGCGTTTGATTGGTGGAAAGATATCGTACGAGAATGTCTTACGTAAGTTTACTTTAAAAATGAAAAGCTATTAATTTTTAAGAGATGCAGTTACACGGTTATTTCCGTCAGGCACGCAGGCAATAATTAATTATTTACATGAGTCCTGAAGGACAAGTAAGGACAACTTAAACAGTTTTTAAGATGAAATTAAAATGAATGTATAGTGATACTAATAACTATCCAGATGTACTTGAAATTTGTATCTTCAACACATGATTAAATTATTTATTCTCATTTTATATTATCTTGCTAAATAAATAAAATTTTAGTTATAAAACTTATCATTGCAGTTGAACTGAAACTCACGAAAGAAAAGGAAAAACTTGAAATTATATCTTGTTTTTATTTATATACGATTGAGTGGCGAGTTCGATATCCCAATTTCCGCATCACACCGCATTATGGGGAAATTTTCAGATCCATTTATATTTCGAGAAGAGCATTAATCTTAATTATTTTAATGGACACTTTTCGACTGAAGTTAACCTAGTTTAAGCAAAATGTAGATTCTATCTTTCGAATTTTTAAGGAGTAAAAGTTTTGCCCTCATCCCCTTCTACACTAAATAAATGTTCAGAAAAGTAGTTTTCTCCCCTTTTTTACGCTACGTTAATTTTCTTCAAGAAATCATCAGATAAGAAAGTATGATAGTTGAAAGACTTGTCTATGTGAGGGTGAAGATTTCATGTGAAAGGCGAGACTTATCAGCTAACACCCGATGTTTGGAATAAATGTTTACATGTATTGATTTAACACGTTGAAGGATATCGTTCTTCTATCTCATTAAACCAAAAATGTTTCTGATACGCAATCTTTTTCTTACGTAAAAAACACTTTAAATCCCTCTGCAAGTACAACTACTGAACCAACTTTCTTAAAGCTTCTTTCATTCAAAAGTGCAGAAAATAAGGTCAATATTTTACTGATCTTATGATGAGATCTAAATATAGCCTTTTCTTTTTCCCCCTCCTTTTTTGCAATCTCATCAAAAATAATTTCGCAAATAGTTCTCACGGGTGCTTGAAAATTTATGTCTGAAAAAAAGTCATGTTAATCAAATAAAAAAGAGCTTAAGAAGTGACTAAATTCTAAGAATGTATATGACTTATTTAAATAGAGAATGTATGACTGTAGTCAAGTACAAATTTAAGTATTCATATACAATAGTTTTTAATAACAATTACAATTTCTGTTGGTTATCATGTAGACAATTGTGTACCTATATACTTTTTTAAAATTACCTTCAGTTTGACTCTATTTGTTGATTCAGTTTTGTTGAAACTAAATACAAAATAAACCATACAGAAATTGTTATTGCATTTAATTACAATGAAAGCGGTGATTTTGTAGTAAGTCTGTATTCAACAATTCTGAATGTGCAATTCTAGTTTAACACTCACAAAATTTGTGCAGATGAAGAAGAAAAAAACCGTATTTCAAAGAATTCGAAGCCGATTTATTTATTTCGGTATATTATTTTTTTCGGTTTTTTCAACAAAGCTTAAAATTTTAATAGCAATCCTTTTCTGTTTATGTAACCATTCATTCGAAATAATACTAACTATACTATGGCTCTTAAAAATCACCGTAAAATTATATTTAAGCAAAGCACAACAACAAAAAATTGACTGATGTGACGCTATGTTTTATTGAGTCTTCCATTGAAAGAATTGAAAAGCAAAAATTTTTTTTCTCTTGCACCCACAGTGGATGAAGGTTATACACTTTTTTGTACTGATATAAAACACTTTATCAATCGAAAATAAACGGATTTATTTATATTTCTGAGATCAGTATTTTAAAGTTTATATGTATGTTTTTACTGAACATTCTATAAAATAAATTTTCATAATTAGACAAAAATAATTCATAATCTTATGGAATTTTTACATATAAATTTAATATAATTTTAAATAAATCTATTAAACTTCCTTCTTTTGTTTAATATTTAGATGAAAAACATAACTAAATGATAGTATTGAAAATCCAAACCGTTTATTTCAAAGATGTATAATTTATGTTATAATGGAATTTAAACTAAAGCATGTAGATTTTTAAGTATTTTAAGTTTCTAAAATGCATTTCAATTTAGTTGTAAATATACTCTTCGACTCAAATTTTGAATTTGATTATGCATTTTTTCCTGAAATTAAATATTCATAAAATAAAACATTTTTAATACACTTCAAAATCTTTTTCGTTTCTGTACTCTTTGAAGACATCTTCCCCCCACCCCCCATGAGGAAAGCAAATTTTTATCAGATATATTTAATCTTAAATATTGCAAAACTACTAAATCTTCATAATAAACTATTTTGCCCTGACATGGGATCACATTTCCCTCAAAACTGCAAAATAATTTCATGAAAAAAAAATTATATATTTAAAAATCTTTGAAATCAGAATACTATCGAATGCTTTGAAATACGTCATAAAGAAAAATAATGGTTAGCAATAAAAAGGTAAAACTAATGAGTTTATTTGACAGATGAGGGGGAAAACGAACACGCTAGTTAAAATAATTAAGATATTTCAGAAAGGATAATAAAAGCATAAAAAAAAGTTAAAATTTATACTAAAGTGTTATTTACGAAAAAAAAAAAATAATTTAATCAGGTTGCAAATTTACGGGAAAAAATTTGTACCTATAATTGTGTTTAAAAAGACAACTTTAACTATATTAATTAATTATTTATTTGCAATTAAACACGTACAGCAAGCTAGCGCATTGCCAGGAGATAAACAGTAACTTGAACATATACTATACAGACTGTTGAGATGTATTTGAACTTAAAGGGATTTATACCGCACTTAAAATAAGGCTAATTTTTATTAGAAACCTTTGATAGTTGGTACAGCACTAGTAACAGTCTGATTTATTTTTCTCATCCTGATTCCTTGCGATGTTTCTAAGGACGGAGGATCTGAAATGACGTCCATAATTATGATCCTCCGCTCTATAAGAGATAATCGGGCTTCAACTCTTATAGCCCCGTTGGTAACTCCCGCGAAACAAGGCCTTCAATTATTCAAGGGACGAGGGCTCTGTGGGATCAGATTCCTCCCCCAATCCCCATGAATGGAAGGCAAGTCATTTTTGTGAAGAGATAAAAGCAATAACACGGAGACTATAGAGTCCTCTCGCAGGAGGATACACTTGGGATCGATGCAATCGATCCAATTCCGACATGGAAGTCACGCGTTGTTGGTTAGTCGTCTTCCTCACAGCTAGCTGACTGCTGAGACAAGAAAGCACGTCGGATTTGCGACTTTTTCCACATCCTCTCCGCTGTGAGAGCGGCGGGCAGAAAAGTAGCACTTCGTCACATAACTCGCTATTTGAAAAAGGATGGAGCAGTGGCATAACTAAAGGAGTCTCAACACCAAATCGAAATTTGTTGAAATCGCTTTGCATTTTGTTTTAAGAAAATGGGCTCTAAACTTTTCCACAGTCATTATAAAATTGAGCCATTTTTTTGTAAAAGTATCACGTCATCGCCATCAAAAGATATTGTCGTACTATCTTGTTATATAACAAGATATATATGTTAGTATCTATATCAGGGGTGGCCAACCTTTTTGGGAAGAGTGCCACTATTTGATAAAAAATAATGATGCGTGCCACTTCCAACTTTTCCAACATACAAATATGGAAAAGTGAAAAAAATAGGTTTATTATGGGATTTTTACACAAATAGCACATTTTTTAATGCAAATCTATGAAGTCAAAACTTAAAAACAATATAGTAAATAAGACGAAAGTACAAACTTAGGTTTTATTGTTAATAAACTATTTATACAGTTCAGTCAGTTAGGCTTCCTATAAAATAAAAATGAGCCATTTGAATAATTTAATTCAAAATAATTATTAAACGCTCAGTACATACTTAATGTGGCTTTTGAATTACTACTTTTTTTTAACAAGTCATCTATATGAGGATTAGATCTTGCAGATGCTTGCAAAATTAGGTTAGTACAGATGCACATCAACGATATATGTAGTTTTGATTGATATTTATTGTGCAGCAGAAAATATTTATTCATTGACATATTGTTTGTGTGTAGCAGAAAATATTTATTCATAAACAAATTTTGATCCAAATTTTGAGATTTTTTTTATCTGAAATAACCCAATTTCAATAAAGTTGTAAAAAGATGGTTATTTCTCATTTTAAAATTTTAATTTTGTAAAAGGGTTAATCTTCCAAATTTTAGTCAAAAATGGTTAATATTTTAAAATTTTAAATAATTTTTTCAGTAAGTATTCGCGTGCCACTGTTACATTTCTACCGTGCCACACTGTGGCACGCGTGCCGCGGGTTGGCCACCCCTGATCTATATGAACTAGGTAACAAGATAGCGAAATATTTTAACATCTTCGTAAACAAAAATCATCGAATAGAAAATACTCAAAACTTAAGTTTTTGTTTGTGTGTGTATTATGTTTTCATTGTTATCCAACTCCTTTTAAAAAATGTGATACGTTAGGATCATCAATTGAGACAGATATTGCGACTATCGCTGACTGCACACCAGTGAAGTTATTTGAAATCAGTCATTTTTGTCGAAACAATGCATTTATTATTGACGAAACTGCCTTTTAGATTATACTGATGTCTTTTTAAGATGAAAAAGAGTTTATGCATTCAATTCAATATATTTATATTTTATTTTCCACTGGTTTATTTGACAAAAATAAACCACGTTCCTTTTTTCCCCATTAAGGTATCCGAATACCCTAAAACTAGATTTTTGCCAAAAATTGAAATTTTTATTTTGTGGACCATTTTATTAGCTTTATAAAAATACCAAATTTATTATTTTCCGTTCACTAGAACAAAAGCGACAAGTGTTTTGTTAAAAGCAGATACCATTACTTTAAGCAAGATATGCCATACTTTAAAACGCGTTTTACTCGAAATGTGTTGTTTTGAAAATGCTCAAACGGGAACAGTGATTGCTAAACAAGTTTTGAAAATAAGTAACTGAAGTTTTTTGTGAGAAGCGTTTTAACCTTCAGATTTATCAATCACTGTTTTATTACAAAATTTACAGTCCCTTCTGTGAATATAATCAATGTTTTTTTAAGCAATTTCATGTAATAAATAAGATAAAGTGCTCTAGTTTTTGTAAAAATTAAAATATCTCTTATCCTAAAGGTCATTTCAAAAATGAATAACATATTAATTAATAATAACTAATGAATAACTAATTACACATCAGAAATGAAAAATTGAAAATTTGTTCATAAACTTGTGGTACAGAATGGACCACGTTTATGTCCTTTTTTACCCATTTTTTCCCATTTTAGTAATAATAATTTCTTTTTCTCTTCTTAATTTTAGCATATTTTTCTTCAAATGTACTAAAAAATCTAAAAACCACAAAAAAATCTTCATCTCTCCATTTTTTTAAAAAAAAGTTGTAAGCAGTCGGATACCTTAAAAGATTCAAACTTTTTACAAATCATTTACATTTCGTTTTTATGAAAGTCTTTTATATTCATAAAAAAAATAATAAAGTGTTTATATAGAAATCGCACTTTACATTTAAAGTACTTTAAGCTTTGATTAATGATTTATATATTGATTTTGTGTAATATATTTTATTTAAATTGTAATTTATGATATATTATTTTTATAGTTTTAATATCGTAGTATAGACTCATGTAATAGTAATAAAACAGAATTTAAATAAAATAGTTTCATTATTAGTTAATATTAGTATGCGTAATAAAATGCAAGGTAAGAAAAAGTTAGTTACTCAGCCAATAACTAAATCTTCAAAGCTATTTCAGATACAAATATTACATTAATATATTTAATACATTAGTTGCTTAGAAATATATAATTGTGTTTGAGAGGATTCTCTAACGGGGGTCAAGAAGTGAAACTGCATCTCGTTAAATCCAAATGGGCTTCAGCACTTTCGCCCTGTGTGTATGGTTCTAAGAAAGTAGCTCTGAAGTCATCTCCATCCGCATAATTTTGAGATTACATGGCTTATCATAAATAGTCCATTGGGCACGTGTACCAAAATATTTATTTAACTAAATCAAACAGCTAAGATCTAACACTCCAATTATAGTAACCTAAAACCTATAATATTACTTCTTATAAGTTGAAATCGTATTAAAGTTCATTTCTCAAAATCTTGAATTAGGAGTGCATAAGTAATTCATTCATATAAACCTTTCAATGAAATAAACTATTTGAAATCTCGACCCCTCGCATTGACTCTCTTTTAAAAGTTCAGTTACTTCAAAATACATTCCAAGCACATAAGAAATAATTACTCTTTCAAATTAAGCTTATGTTTGTTTTACTACTTTTATATAATTCTTGCCACGGACTTCTTATTGTATTAAAACAAGCATGTCACACAAACTCACATGATATTACGGACCATGTGATCTATTTTATATTAAGTTGGGAGTCGCATGTTTTCAATGTTTTAAAGATTAATAAAATACGTTTTTTAGAATGATTGTATTATGTATTTATTAGACTCAATGTGAAGTTCCTTTTTTATAAAAATCAAAAATAAAAGTTACAATATAAGAATTACTGTACTGTATAAGAATTTAAGGTTACCGAGACTTTTAAATACTTCAAATTTTACATTTATTTTTGGTCTTAAAAAATAAAGAACACTTCGCTGATTCTGTGTGTGTTGATGTATTATTTATTATAATTCTACAAAAGGGAAAGTGGGAAAATTGAATTTTAAAATCATAAGCAAAATGCAACTTCTTTTTAGAGGAACATGATTTTAAACCGTACTCTTTCTTTTGTTTTTAAAATTAATTTAAAAGAATTTAGCAAGATAATTTAAAAACAAGGGTTTTTTTTTACAATTTAAACAAGACATTTCAGCTACGTAATTTCCTATACATATATAGCAAAAGTTAAAATAATCCTAATATCATGCAAGACAGTTCTCAAAGTGAATCATAAAAGTATTAAAAAAAATTATTGTATGAAACAGAAGTGTTTTATATTGAAGATACTGTAAATCGTTGGTGAGACACATGTGTTTGTGTGCGAAACTTACATAGCAATATAAAAAGCAAGAATTTAAATCTAAAAAAATACAAAAGCAATAAACTAAAACACACATAGCATTGATTATAATAAATACTTTTTAAAAATCTTTTTTTCAATTCTTGATGAAAAATATCTTAATTTTTGATTTTTTCAAAATGAATTTTTTTTAGGATTCCGGTACTTTCTCAAAATCTACTTTATAAATTTAGCGCTGATATATCTCGTATATTATAAAATTTACTCATTTCCAATGCTCCAATGGCGCGCAAATTCACCAAATAGTAGTGTCGATGACAGAAGTTTAGGACATATTGGAACGTAGTGTGAAAAGGAAATACGAATATCTGCTGAATTTACCTTCACTGAAGGATCAGTCTGGGGGAGAGGGTTAAAATAAAAATGCGTGAATGGTGGCTGATATAAAATGTGGGTTAAGCTAGATGCAGAGGCGATCGTATAAATTATATTGAAAGCATGCCTACGAAAATTAAAGCATTCGTTTTACTAAGGGGTAAGGTAACAGCGTATTAACTACCAAGCTGTTAAGGTATCCGACTGGCTGCGACAACTTTTTTTTTAAAAAATGGAGATATGTGGATTTTTTTGTTGTTTTTAGATTTTTTTAGTACATTTAAAGAAAAATATGCTAAAATTAAGAAGAGAAAAATAAATTATTATAACTAAAATGGGTAAAAATTGACAAAAAATAACATAAACGCGGCCCATTCTGTACCAAAGGTTTTTGAACAACTTTTCAATTTTTCAATTCTGATGTGTTGCTATGTTATTCATTGTCGAAATGACCTTTAGGATAAGAGATATTTTAATTTTTACAAAAATTAGAGCACTTTATCTCAGTTACTATATGAAATTGCTTAAAAAAACATTGACTGTATTCACATAAGGGACTGTAAATTTTGTAATGAAACAGTGATTAATAAATCTGAAGGTTAAAACACTTCTACTATTATACAAAACTTACACAAAAAATTTCAGTTAATTATTTTCAAAACTTTTTCAGCAATCGCTGACCCCGTTTGATTATTTTCAAAAAATCACATTTCGAGTCAAACGCGTTTTAAAGTGTGGCATCTTGCTTAAAGTAATGGCATCTGCTTTTACTAAAACACTTGTAGTTTTTGTTCTAGTGAACGGAAAATGATAAGCTTGGTATTTTTGTAAAGCTAATAAGATGGCATACAAAATAAAGCCATAAAAAATTTGTCAATTTTGGCAAAATTCACAATTTTAGGGTAGTCTGATACCGTAAGCATCCGATTCACTGGATAATTGTTGATATTACTGCACAGTTGGACCTGTATTCAATGAAGTCGCTAAATCCCGAAAAAAAGTTGGTTAGATGGAAAATTCATCAAGTGGATTCATATATATATATTATACTATATAAACCACATAATATCACTTTTAAATTCATGAACACTATATATTATTTAAAAAATAACCATATATTCACACTTTTTTGAAAATGAATACCTGTTTATTTTAAATATATTATCCATCAAAAAAAAAAAAAAACTGCAAGCAAAACAAGAAAAAAGAATGTCGAGGAATGTACTGTATTTCAACTTTAAAACTAATTTTCTTTTAAAATTAACGAATTTTTAACGACATTTTTTTAATTTCAAGTACAAGTAATTTTAAAAATACATTATTTTGTAACCAGTGATTTCAAAAGCTTGCACTACTACATGCGTATTTAAATTTAATTACTGATAAAATATTTTAATTTTATTTGAGCTTTTTGTTTGAAAAAGTACGGCAATTTCATTGCTCTTGGTGAGTTGAGCACCTGGTAAAACCATTTTGAGGGCATTGATCACCATGAAATGTGCTAAAAGAGAGAATAATTTGAAAAATGTTCTGAAATATTTTTAAAATATGGAGTAAAAAAATTGAGTCACAAGGGAAAAGGTATATTAAATAGAAAATGCATTTCGCTATTTGGAGGTTATTTTATGAAGAAAATAGTAAAATGTTCTTGGTTCCAGGAAAAAGTTCGCAAAATAGAGGTTCATTATTTGGAGGTTTAACTGTATATATTGTTTTTAAGTTATTGGTAGCTAAATCCCCCCCCCCGCATTAAGCTTTCGATTGTATAAATCGAATGTATAATGTAGCTTTCGATTGTCTCATAGTTCTCGCTTCTTTATTGAAAAAGGGCAGGACTTCAATTTCTTAAACGGAAGAGAATATTCACCTTTTACGCTCCCGTAACCCCCTTGAGAGTCAAATCCCGTAAAACTAATTCTTAGCAGATCTCTAATCAACAAAAGACACATGTCTTTCAAATTTCAAGTCAGAGGTCTAATCAGTAGCGCACACAAAAAATTTTCAAGAGGGGAGTCCATGGTCGAAAGTCCCCCAACTCGTATCATAACTCAAGACAACACTAATTGATTCTTCTGATTTTGTTAACAAAAAACAGTAAAAAATAAATTATTGAATTAATAATTAGTATTAATTAATAAAATAAATTGTTAATTACAAGTATTTAAATAAATTTTACGTTATATATATATATATAGGATTATCATCAATCGAAAAAAAACTCAAGGGCTTTGGGTGGTGTCTAGACCTCTTGTGTGTATCACTGGGTCTAATGGTACATAAAATGGAATTTTTTATTTATTACACCCCTGCAACCACCTCCCTCCTCGAAAGTCGATTACCACAAAACCCTTTCTTAAACTTTCTCTGCTCAACATAAGAAATGTGCCTGCTAAATTTCAAGTCTGTAGATCGAACAGTTTAAAAATAGAAGTTTTTGTCTGTGACATCTCCGCAACCACCTTTGGAGTCAAGTTCTGAAAAACCCGTTCTTATAGAGGATTTCTACTTATTTAAAAGAAACATCCCTGCCTAATTTCAAGTCTGTAGGTCTAAGAGTTCCATAGATCTCTTGGTAAGAAAGTGAGTCGGTTTCCTATATATATACAGAGAGATAAAAAAAAAGTATTCCATATTTTTTTGTCAGGTGCCTACATGTGTATACATAATTTGTAATTTCTTTCAAAAGTAAGACATCAAGACTTAATGATTTGCGCATAATAATTCTGTTCTGGCTTGTATACTGATAGAGATATTACCACTGAAAGTAAAATATATTGAGAATATGTTTAACAATAGCATGAATGTGTGTGTGGGGAAAAAATCTCCTGTACATTTACTTTCACTACAAAACACAGGCAACCAAAAAAATTTAATCATAAATTTTCATAACATAAACCCTGCACTTTGCAAATCCGTATATTGAATTTCTCATTTGAAATATATATGCATGAGAAATTCAGACACGTGCCTTCTGAGCCAGCACTATAGATTACTTCCGTTTCCGGACATTTCGGAAGTTGGGAGTCCCTCTTCAGTGACGTCACGGGAGTACACGTCATATTTTCTTCCGGCATCAAATGAGGGAGAACTCTTGGCATCTTTCCACTGTAAATCGAAAATGTGTGGTCACTCTGTGTTAGTAGGGAGTCATAAAGGTCCAGAGAGGGGAGAAAGAGAGCAAAAAGCCATTTTGGGTAAATGGTAAAACCTATTCATCTAAGGCGACAACACGGGGAAATCCTCTTCTCCGTTTTCTCTTCTATATTAAAAATTAAAAGTATCTACACCACTTTAGGGTTCTATTTCTGGCTCACACAGGACGAATTATTTCTACAACAGTACGAGTTCGTATTTAAGGGAGTGATATGTGTATATCAATATAAAGGGTTTGTGTAAAAAAAGATTAACGAACAAAACATTTGCAGGAATTGAGCATTGCAATTTTAATATTTAAAGTACAAGGTACTTTGAATACATGAAAAACTTCAAATGAATGTGGTAGATTATTTCGAAATATTTTAATCTTATCTCAAGTGAAGCTATAAATAATAATACAGGAATTTCTTAACCCCTTCCATGCTCATTTTATTTCTGGATTATGAATAATAAAATGTCAATTTTTTAAAGCATATTTTAAAATATACAAATCTTTTTAAACATAAAAGTACCATTCGCATACAAAATTTCTTAGCAATTAATGTAAAAAATTCTATTTGAAATAAATGAGTAATTTACCTGTAAAGTTGACTTTCTGTATTTCAGAAATCATGAGATTTTGGAGTCAGTTCATACTAATTATAAATATAAAGCTGAGAATACCTAGCTTTTATCTTGAAATACAAATTTTATCCACAGCTTTTGCATTTACATAAATGATTATGAAATTATTAATCAAAATTTGATCGTGTATGATAAATTCAAGTGAGTGAGTGAATATTAACGTCGCACTGTTCAGCTATACACGAGGGCTTTTGGCGACGGACCGCATAATTTTGAACCATGGTCAAGAGAGAAGAATGACACCTGATCTCTCTCTCTAGCGCCCCCTCTCAAACTACCCACTACACCAAATGATCAATTCGAAAACATGGTGCTGCACATAACCCAGCATTGTAACCTGAACAGTAGAATGTTGTTTCTCTTCTTACCTTTACTGTCTCTCTTTGAACAGCCAATAATATTCTGTCATGTTGGATTAGTTTTCCTCTCTGTAGTGGGAGAAAAGGAGTCAGAAAAGGGTTTTTTAGAGGAGTCTCATGTACATGAGAAAATTTCAAACATAAGGCTCATCAGTATGTTTTTATAGTAAGAAATTAAAATTTGATAAATAAGAGAGAGTTCTAAAAATAAACAAATTACAATATTACGCACGAAATTCTTATTGCTAATTAAGAGTGTTACGATTAAAGAAATTAAACAAAATAATTCAAGGGCGTACTCTAGCTCTTCAACTGTGACAATACTTTACGTAACGAAAACGGGATGTTCTCTCTCTCTCTCTCTCTCTCTCTCTCAAGGTTATTGCTGTCTTTTCGAAATTTTTACAAAATGCAAAAAAAAAAAAAAAATTTTATTACTAAATTAAAACTCAAATATTATGAATGTAAGATCTTGTATCGATTAATTCATTGTTGACGTCGCCTTTTGAAATAACACTACGATTATTGGAGGAATGCCCGAGGAGACCGAGCTCATCAAAAGGGTTTACAACTATATATCAGCTCCCCGGGCAGACAACTAAACCCACACTCAAACCTAATTAAATAAAATATTCTCTTTTTCATTTTTCACAGAAGTACACAAAGGCAAGTTTACATAACTTACAAGTAAGTTTAAACATATTGTTTTAAATGACTGGTAAGTACAAACAATATTTGTTAAAACCAAAATTAACATTTTCAAAACACCTTAAAACAGTATTACCGGGTTTTAATTTAGGTATAAGCTCTATAATCCCGATAAAAGATGCACTCCGCGAACCCAGTCTCGACCTCAATTTTGGATCAATCCATGTTCACCAAGGGTGTCAAACTCAAAGGTTGACATGGGCCAGACAAACTAGGCTTAACTTTAGGATGGCCGTAAGCAAAATCAATATTTATAGAAACGTAGGTTTATTTCTCGAATAATACAGTATCGGCATATTAACCTCTCCTTTTTCAAAAGGCAGTTACAAACAAACAAAACAAGATACAGAGAAAAGTCTTTTATTGGTGAACAACAAATACAATGCCCTTTTACGTCAATTGGTTTTAAAAATTATGTCCGCTAAATGCCGTCCTACAAGGGTGACACATGGACGAAGACTTTCCCGAAAGTTGTCTATGGTTCGTGTAATTTCCGGTGGAATGGCAGCCACTGCCTGAATGATTGCATCCTTTAGAGCCGGGGTGAGCATTGCATCGATCGCGATCGACCGGTGGACCGCCAAGACTTTTTGGGGTGACTGCCTAAAAATTTTACCAGCTAATAATTAAATACGCAAAATTCAAGATTGGCTGATGGTACGCAGACTAAGCCTTCTACTGACTATAACAACGAAAACTAACTTTAGATAAAAATATTTTATTTCTTTAATGTATTTTGAATTGTTTCATAATAAATGTATCATTTGATATAATTATATTTGGGGCTATTATTATTAAGTTTGTGTCGTGTTTTGCTTTAAACGCGGTTTTAAAAGTATTGTTTTTTATTTTAGTTCTATAGGTAAGTACATATTCCGTACTTATTATTAAGTTATAATAGTAACCTCTCTCGCCGTGTAGGGGAGCGATGCACGTTAAATCTGCCGAGAGCTCAAACGTCCTCCCGTTGGTGTGGTGGGGTAGTTAGGAAAGGGGAAGCCAGCTCAGGTGTCGTCCGCGTCACTTGACCGTGGTTCAAAATTACGCGGACCGTCCCCAAAAGCCCCCGTGTAGCTGAACAGTGGGACGCTAATATTCAATCTCTCACTCACTCATAATAGTAACCTCTTTGCCGCCCAGCCAGTATGGTGGATATGTCCCCGGCTTATAACCGAGTGGGCTCGGGTTCGAATCCCGAATAAAGCATGGATGTTTTTTCCGGGAAAAGAAGTCGGACTTTCACCTGTAATGGATTCCCGTCTCGAATGGAAAGCAGCGCACCCCTTCTGTTTATGCTGGATCATCGTTTGTGTAATAAAAAGTCTATATTCTTCTGTGTGATCGTACTGTATGTTTCTGTTCGTCTATCTCTCGCCTTTCATATGTACACCAGCATGAAACACACGACGACAACAGTAACCTCTTTTCCTTACCTCATCACACGTACGACATTGGGCAGTAGCGTACACAAGAGTTTTTAAAGGGAAGGGGGTCGAGGGTTGAAGGTCTACCATTCTCGTATCATACCCCAGTACGCAGCCAAACATATTTTTTCGATTGTCAGGAACAAAAAACAGCAAAAAATAAATTATTGAATAAATAATTAACATTAATAAATAAAATTACTAATATCTTCTAATATTATTACTAATGGCTTCGTATTTGTTGTTCACCAATAACAGTCTTTTCTCTGCATCTTGTTTTGTTTGTTTGTATAACTGCCTTTTGAAACAAAAGAGATTAATATGCCGGACCCTGTACATTACAAAAAACGTATATGAAACAACAAGAAAAATTTAATACACTGCTGGCCACCGTAAATGCAACACCCTGAAGGAAACACGCAAATAACATGAAATTTACAACATGCATTAGCGGAGGTGAGATATGCAAATGATTAGAATTTCAGCGCAGACACACATCAGGCACGCCTGTGGCGCCACCTCAAAGCGCTATTTAAGGCTTGGAGATTTCGACGATTTCAAGTTCGACAATTGTGTTTTTCTCGTGGTTTTTTCAAAAACGATCAGTTATGTCTCGTAGAAAACAGCGATCAGCTTTTGATCAAGTATCCGAGTTCGACAGAGGAAGGATAGTGGCCTACCGAGATTGGGGATTATCTTTCAGGTAAATCGGTAGCCGTGTTGGGCGAAATCAAACAACTGTTATGCGGATATGTGACCGTTGGATGCAGGAGGATACGACGGACCGACGTGATCTATCGCATCCACCTCAGTGCACCACTTCACATGAGGACAGGCAAATTGTGCGCATATCAGTGACGGATCGCTCAGTCACATCACGAACCATAGCACAGCACATTGAGTCTGTAACGCATCATTCAGTGTCTGCGCGTACCATTCGACGCCGTTTACAGCAGAGTGGTCTGTCCGCAAGACGTCCATTGCTTGGTCTACTTTTGACGCAGAACCACAGACGTCTCCGCCGCCAATGGTGCGATGAAAGAAGGATGCTGCAGAATGGAATGAAGTTGTCTTTACTGACGAGTCACGCATCTGTCTGCAACACCACGATGGTCGGATTCGAGTCTGGAGACACCGTGAAGAGAGGATGCTGAACAGCTGCGTTATGCACCGCCACACTACTCCTGCACTGGGTATTATGGTATGGGGCGGTATTGGATATCACTCTCGCACTCCTCTAGTACGCATTGCCGGTACTTAAAACAGCCAGCGCTACATCTCCGAGGTGAGGGAGCCCTTACCTTCAGGGCTTGGTCACAGCCATATTTCAACAGGATAACGACCACAGGCACGACCACATGTGGCATGCATTGTCCAAAGACTCTTCATCAATCACCAGATTGAATTGCTTCCCTGGCTGGCTCGCTCTCCGGATCTTTCGCCGATAGAAAACATGTGGTCCATGGTTGCTCAACGATTGACCCAAATTACACCCCCAGCTGCCACACCAGATCAACTTTGGCAATGTGTGGAAGCTGCTTGGTCTGCTGTACCCCAAGAACACATCCAAAGTCTGTTTGAATCAATGCCGAGGCGTGTGGCAGCGGTGATCTCCAACAATGGCGGCTACTCTGGCTATTGATTCTGGCAGGAACCACACTTCACAGAAGTCTATAAATTTAATCATTTGATACTTTTTCACCATGTTATCTACAAAATAAATTTTGTTGTGCTATCTCTTGTCTTTCTTTGTGTTGCATTTACGGTGGCCAGCAGTGTATTTACATCCTGACGTTTGATATCACTTTACTGATAAAAAATTTCGTATTTCGGGAGAATTTTTTTTATTTTATTGTATATTATTGTATGCCGATATATTGGCGGGGCCCCAAAAATGTTTGTTGTGGGCAACGAGTGTGATACTTCCCACACACACCAAGGCTTATAAAACTATTAAAATGAACAACTATCCTTAATGATTTACATAGTGGAGGAGAATAAAAATTTCAATGGAAGGATAATCAGTAATTTTTTTAAAGTCAGTTTTGAAGTTTCCATATTTGGATTTTAAGAAAAGCTTTGGGGAAAAAAACAAAAATTGCGGGAGCATTATATATATATATTAAACCAAGTATTAAACTGGTGTTGGAAGTCCCACTGGTGTATTATAATACTAATGGAACATATAAATTTCCTTTTTTTAATGGTTATTGTATATATACACATACAACGAATAACAAGTTTCATTAGAAATACAATATCGTCTGAGAGGGCTGCTCAATTTAATGTGGTGGGCATGTGTGTTGATCAGCCCTGATTTACATGCTACTGAAATACTTTTATGTTTAAAGATCAAATTAAGTAACTTACATATCGCACAAATTGATCTATAATCGAGTGAAATTTTTTCGTTGTAAGCCTTATATATATATAAGACACGCAATCTTTGTAATAATATATTACGTAATATATTCATTTGTTCGTTAATTGGTTAGAAAGTCAAGGTGTCAAGTGAACCGGCTGACAATTCTGTACTTAAGACATGATTTATGTTGAAATATAAAATAATGGTCACAATAAGCAATATCAAAACAGATATACTTTACATACACAAACATTTTTAATTATGGCTTACTGTCACATTATATTATTTTATTAGAGAATCAAACACAGAAAAAAGACGTGATGAAAGGGGGGGAAAATCCTACGAAATTTTGCACTGATGTAAAATACAAGGGGAAAATCAACAAATGAAAGGAGGGGAAAAACTCCACAAAATTCATTTTTATTCAAAAGACTGCAAACTCCTCAATTTTCTTCGTAGTGGCGTTTATATCACCAAAACAAATGCAAACATACACGGCAAATTTTCTGTGAAGTTTACTGTTTTTTTTCTTTTTCTTTTTTCGTTGGATACGTCTGATTGCAGGGAAACATATCATCACTTGCACCCACCATTTAAAAAACGCTTAGTTTTTTGCTGAGCAGCCCAAGGTCAGGAATTGGCGCTGGTTCCGTCGCGCTTTTTCGCAATCATCGTTGTTTTCGTTTTACGCAATTCCTTGAATTTGTATCTCGCGGAAATATACTTTGAAGCGGTTTGTTAGAAGTCATTACAGTATCGAGAACATTTTTTAAGCTCCAAATCGCTGATTTCACAATTCAGAAAAGTGAAGAAATGAATAAATCTGAAGCAATTAATTAATATTTTTTGCAATTTTATTGATTCATTATTGATTAAGGGAAATTTGTCCAAGAAAGTACAATTAGAATTTGTTCCGTTAATTTGTTAAACTACTTATCTTGTTAAATTCGTGTTTTGTTTACAATACACGAAGATATTCTAACGTTAAATTTGTACTCAACTGTTTACTAATTCAAGTTTGAAAATGATTTCCTTTTATTTTGGTGAGTGTGAAAGTCAATCCTAGAAAAGGTGCGCCATGCAAGGTAACAAAATAAATAAATCCAATAAGGCTCAAAAAACTATATTTTTAACTAGTGACCCGTTGCGCCCCCGTTTGAGAGCGTCAACTGTGTGTCACGGAAATTGAGCGATGATGAATATACTCGTCAATCACAGAGTAAGTGTCGCTGTTAAAATATCGGATAAGAAGATGGGGGGAGGGGGGGTATAAAAAATTGCCAATTTTATTACTAATACTCATGTATTTGGTTAACATACACTCAAGAGCCAAAACATTATGACCACCCCTACATTTTCCAATGAACTCGCCTGGATGACGTGGAAGGCATGTGATCAGGTGGAAGTGGTATTTAACTGCTGCTGGAGAATCTGAAGAATCATTTTTTCACTTACTTCTGTGTGTGATGGGAAAGGCTGCGGATCTAAGCGACTTTGATAGAGGGCAGATTGTAATGGCTCGAAGGCTCGGAACAAGTATTTCCGAAACTGCGCGACTCATGGGTTTTTCGCGATCTACAGTTGTTAGCATTTATGCAAAGTGGATGAATGACGGTGAAACCAGCAGTAGACGACATGGTGTTGGACGTCCACACGCTATCAAAGAAAAAGGTCGTTGGAGACTGTCTCGCATGGTGAAGCAAACCCGGAGCCAGACAGTGGCTCAGCTGACAGCCCAATACAATGCAGGGCCAAGTAGAATAGTATCGGAGCACACTGTTCAGCGGACACTGTTGGATATGGGGCTACGCAGCAAACGTCCCACTCGTGTACCTTTGCTGACCAAGCGTCATCGCCAACTGTGCCTGCGCTGGGCCCGGGAACATCGCGACTGGTCCATGGATCAGTGGGAGAGAGTTGCCTGGCCAGATGAATCACGGTTTGTCATTCATCACGCCGATGGCCGTGTCAGGATACGCCGTCTTCCAGGCGAACAGTTACTCCCTCAATGTACAATACGTCATACACAGGCCGGTGGTGGCGGTATTATGCTTTGGCGGACGTTTTCTTGGGCGTCTCTGGGGCCCGTCGTTGTGGTAGAGCAGACCATGAATGCTACAGGGTATCTGAACATCATTGCGGACCAGTTACACTCTTACATGGCCTCTGTTTTTCCAGCTGTAAATGCAATGTTTCAACAGGACAACGACGCCTCGTGTCACAAGGCTAAAATTGTGTTGGAGTGGTTCCACGAACATGATGCTAAATTCCAGTTAATGTCCTGGCCACCTAACTCACCGGATCTCAATCCGATAGAATACATTTGAGATATCATGGGACGGCAGCTCAGAGTTCAAAGACCACCAATTCGCAATATCTCGGATTTGCGTGACCGTTGCTTAAACATCTGGTACAATCTGTCTCCGGCCATCTACCAAGGACTTGTGGCATCCATGCCAAGGCGGGTTGAAGCTGTGTTGCGCGCCAAAGATGGGTCAACTCGTTATTGACAGGTGGTCATAATGTTTTGGCTCTTGAGTGTAAACGAACGAACGTGTGTTGAGATACGAACTTGAGTGTAAACACGCGAAAAACGTATTTGTCCCATGGTTGACCATACCTGAAGGCACCCTATTATAAATCAACTTTCCGACTTTGCCCTTTTAGGCAAACATTGTGATGGATCTATACGCGTCCTTACACTAACCCTCTTGGGAAATCTTTGGGGCTATTAAAATTTATCAATCTTCTAAGAAGAAGACGTGATATGGAAATTAAGTTTTTTTTGTTATTGAGGTTCACTTACTAGAAAGATAGATTGTAGAAGGCTAGTGAGTTAGAAAGTGAGATGGTTAGAAAGTTCGTGGGAGAGATTAAAGACTGGAAGGTGATATTTGAAGGATTAAGCCTTAATTAATAAGAAGACTGACTACAGTTCAGGTATAGTCACCTTCATATTACGTTTGATATTTAAAATATTGAAGAGGCTAAGTGGCCAATAGTTATATATCTACTGTGTAAAGTAATATTGAGGTATAGTAGATCGATTATTTTAAAGTGGTTGATTCATTAGATGCATTCTCCCAAAACGCGACTCTCGTCCCTTCTTTATATTGACTAAACAGAAACAACCTATTTATTGTGTTGCATTGAATTGTTTTTGAATCGATTAAAGTGCAAAAGAAAATAATTGGAAATTATCATGTCGATTCATACGGGGATGCATGAGGTCCTCTTAAATTTTTCATATTTTTTTATTTATTTGTTTTACTCCGGTCTGGCCACAAAATATTTTTAACATCTTGAAATTTGTGAACATGTTTTGTTTTTCTCATAAATTACAATTTAAATAGCCATTGGTCACTACTTTTTACGCATGATAAGTATATTTGTCATGACACAAAATCCTGCAACTTCTCTGAACTGTTAACTGGTTAAGAAGGAGAAATTGGAAATGTAAACTTTTTCCTACATTTTAAATTGTATATATCTTTTTATGATAGAAATAGCAAACTCAAATCGTAAGATTCACCGTGCTCTTTGTGAAAAATGTTACTTTTCTACAAGCTCGTTGAGATTAATTTTTATATTCCATTCACTTACCGTATTTACTCGAATCTAAGCTGCCATCGATTCTAAGCCGCACCCCAAATTCTCCAAAGGTTTTTCTGAAAAAATGTTGTCATCGATTCTAAGCCTCACCCCTATTTCTCCAAAGGTTTTTCTGAAAAAATGTTGTCATCGATTCTAAGCCTCACCCCTATTTCTCCAAAGGTTTTTCTGAAAAAATGTTGTCATCGATTCTAAGCCTCACCCCCAATTCTCCAAAGGTTTTTCTGAAAAAATATGTCATCGATTCTAAGCCTCACCCCCAATTCTCCAAAGGTTTTTCTGAAAAAATATTGTCATCGATTCCAAGCCTCACCCCCAATTCTCCAAAGGTTTTTCTGAAAAAATGTTGTCATCGATTCTAAGCCTCACCCCTATTTCTCCAAAGGTTTTTCTGAAAAAATGTTGTCATCGATTCTAAGCCTCACCCCTATTTCTCCAAAGGTTTTTCTGAAAAAATGTTGTCATCGATTCTAAGCCTCACCCCCAATTCTCCAAAGGTTTTTCTGAAAAAATATGTCATCGATTCTAAGCCTCACCCCAATTCTCCAAAGGTTTTTCTGAAAAAATATTGTCATCGATTCCAAGCCTCACCCCCAATTCTCCAAAGGTTTTTCTGAAAAAATGTTGCCATCGATTCTAAGCCGCACCCCCAATTCTCTATACGTTTTGGACAAAAAATAAAAAATTGTGTAGAAGGTTAATCGATATCCGATACTTAAGAAATTAAAAAAAAAACTTTAATAATAATTAATAAGAAGTTAATAATTAATTTATTTTACCAGCGTTGAAAACTTTCAAATATATACATAAACCTATACTTACTCTAACCGTCAGTATCATGCTTCGAAAATGTTTCGTCACTCGCATCGTCACAGCTGACATCGGGATTGGTGCTGGAGTCGCCGTTTTCCCATACGATGTCCTTCCGTGTCATCCAATGCATTTCATATGCAACATTTTTTTAAAAAAAGAATGTATAAAAGAAGAATGTATAAGAATTATAACAGACTGTTGAGCATTTAAAAGTAAAAGTTATATTATTTTATTTGCGCCATCGACATATATTTGTATCATCCGATTCAAATTTTCAGTGGCCACTGCTGTTTCCATCTTGTTCTGACAATAAAATTGCATCCCTTTCCAGACTTTTCTCACAGTGAACTCGTCTTGATGCTATTACCGATATTTTTGATATTTGGGTGATTAAAAAGAAAACATATACAAAAACATTTTTTAGACACGACTTGACAATGATGTTTAGAATAGACTGAATACTGGAGATAAACTGCCGGACAGGATAAGGCATTGATGCAAGCGGTCAGGATGGATGGTTACATTTTTCCTTTTGTGAAAGAGATGAAAACTCAATTTCTCTCATCCAACAAATGTTTTTGCTTTCCATTCTAAGCCTCACCCAATTTTCATTAGCATTAACACTGGAAAAAAATGCGGCATTCGAGTAAATATGGTATTTTATTTAATTGACATATTATGCAGAAATATAAAAATTTTAATTTAATATTTTCCAGATCAAAATGCTTGTGTTGAAATTCGTCTACTTAAGATGCGAATGATTGATGGAAATAAATTTATGTACGAAATTATACAGATAATTGAATAGAACAGTGATCTGTAGCTCAGGAAATTCAGTAGACTTTTTAAAAAAATGTGCTCATTGTAACTTATCCCCTAGATGAGGTTAAAAAGAATATGTAACTCTATAAAACTGAAGGCATAATTACTGAGGAGATAAAATAAAATTCAATAACAAGAGCCCACGACCTATTACAGTCACTTCTTTTTTAATCTTTTCAAAAAGAGCTAAGCCGTTTTATTTGAGGAACTACAAAAACTGGTAAAATTCTCTTAGTGGTTGACGTGCAGTTGATTCGTATGTTCCAGAAAAATTATTTTTTTAAAAGGTTCCATCATAAATATGTAGAATCCTTTAAGCTTTTCCATAAAACTGTATCCTAATGTTTTAAGAATTCAGATATGAACACGGTTTTAATATTTTGGTTAAAAAAGTATTTATATAAGGAAATCTAGCTATTTCCTTTGTAAGCAACATTGGTTTTTAAATCATTATTATCATTAAATAAAAAGTTTACATGTAATTTAAAAGACGAAAAATTTCTTTTTAATTATAAAAATTAGAGGAAATTACGTTAGCGCTTAAAATCAATAAGCATCCCAATTTCGTACGAGTTCCGTCACAAAGTTAATAGAAATTAACAAATAATAATGATCTTGCATTTCGTCGGCTTGAAACTAATGAATTTTTGATGTAAACAGTACTCTGCAATAAAACAGCATAATACATTATGCTAAATTGTGACGGTTCTATCCACGCTCTTTTAACTAACAGTCCTCGTGGGAAATTTCTGGTCTTTGAAAATTATTTTATTATAAAACTCCTCCTCGCGAAGAAGAGAATGTGAATATGTAAATTAGGACTACTATATATAGTCTAGGCTTTGGGTTAGAAGAAGAGATAAGATGGATTGCTAGCTGAGCAGTGATTAATAAAATTGAGTGTGAATCGCGGATATTTAATATTTGTTAATGGAATTAAGGGGACGAACTGTCACTGGATATTGAATCTAGATTAAACAGCTAAGAAGTCAGAGCCATTGAATTAAGTAAGTGTTCTAAACATTAAAGTCTTCTCATATCTCGTGTACCACGTGAATTGTCTTCATATTTTTTATTGGGTGCATCTCTTTTCCTTCATTGATTGAATTTGAGTTGTGGTTAGTATAGTGAATAAATTAGATTGTTTTTGAAATATGGATAGTCTTCCTTCCAATTCTTCCACACCTTTAGGCTTTCAGGCAAGTCTTTACAAAATGATTTGGAGTATTGTATTGGAAATGTTCCATAATTTTTTAATATGTCACCACCACTACAATTTAAACGAGATTTTATAGCACTGTCGCAGCTAGTCCTGAGTGAAGCCCTCCCTATCAAAATTTCTTGTACAATATTTTTGGGGGCTCTTAATATAGTAACAAATTTTTTCATATATGTTGGGGGCCCCGTATCATTGATACTAATACTGCAGTAGCTACGCCCCTGCATGAGATACTATACATTCTCTTTTTATTGCAGGTAATAAAGTATTGGTACAGACTTACGAACTGTTTTAAGGCTTTTACAATTGGTTGGGTGAAGCTCGAGCTTCGTATTTGTAGAGTTCAAAAATTAATTCCATATAACAACACAGTATTAAATAATGGGAACTGATTTAGGCTTAATTCAGTTTAATTTCAGAGCTATTACAAATAATGTAAGCTTAGAAATATCAACAACAAAAAAAGCTTGTTTTTGCATCGAAATGTATTTCAAAAACCTGCGTGAGAAATATGAATAGCTTTAAATCTATCTCGTGGAAAATAGCTTATTACTGAGTGTTTATATAAACAATGCTTGGCATAAAGATGCAAAATTATGGAGCAGTTGCAGCAGTATGATTTCAAAACTTTCTGGTGAGTAAAGCAATTGATGGCTAATTATGTGACTCTAGGAACAATTCTTACTATTAGCGATCTACCTTGCAATTTTGAACCACATTTGTGAGCTCTGGCTTCTCACTCTCCAAACTTACCCTCCATGGCACGTAGGAACTCTGAACACTAACAGACACTATAGAATTCGATCCCACTGCTTGACGTTATTTTAAAAAGGACAAGGAATGACCCCGATATTACAATCAAGCACTACATTCAAATTCACCAAAAACCAGCAGATGAATATATTTTTAAGTATTAAAGCACGCACTCTCGCGTATACATTTTTTAAAATTAAAACTAAGTGAATTAAATATTGTAAAAAGTTCAATTTCCCACCCGGAATTCGTTCAATTTATCCACCGAAAATAACCGAGATTTATGATTAGGCATACTCATTAATTGCTAGCAAAAGGTTCATTAATTTAAGACAAAAGAGCGTCTTATCGATATAATATTTGGCTCACTAATAATTATGACATTTCTTGTTTTTATTTTTAAAACTCTTTCACATTCTGTGGCCAAAATTAATCTTAATATGTTAACTGCTCATAATTGAATACTATCATATATGCTGCCTGAAACATATTTAGCAGTATTTAGTTACGTGCAATCGATGCTTTTATTCCAATTGTGTGCTTAAGGAATACTTATTGATTGTTCTTGTAAGTTTAAAGTTTGAAAAAAAATTAGGCATACTTAAATTGCTATCTTTTATGATAATAATAATCAAAAAACATTGCATCAATCCATCTAAAGCTTCAAATATGCTTTTTGTCTTGAGCTGTTTTTTTTATCCCGAAATCGCTGTTGTGTGTGCTTACATTTAAAAAAATATAATTCATTTTAACCTAAGTCAACAATAGAAAATAATTATATACATTTTTTCATTAAATCCTGAAAAATATATTGTTTTTAAAGAAGTTCTAGACTATGATTTAAACTATGTAAAGGAAATTTTCTGAGAAAAGTTGTATTAAAATGATATATTGTATATATATATGTTACCGGGCAAAATATATATGAAATGCCGGCATTCTATACAATGCCGGACGTTTTTAGGCAAAGTATGAAATATGAGATTTATTACATACTTTGCCTAGGCATTGTATAGAATACCTAGGCATTTTATAGAATGCCTAACGATATTTAGGCAAAGTATGAAAAAAGGTCATGATAAGGATTTTATATCAGTGGCTTAAATTCCTAAAAGTGCAAATGTTATTCTGACAAAATAATGAGACTGCCATTAAAAAAATTATTGTTAAATTGTGATTTCGCATATACTTGTATTAAAATTCCTTCAGAAGTTCCAAGTTCATAGAAACCATCCTATTTCTAACTCATTACAAGTGCCAATATATTGGCATTCGAAAGAAAAAAAATCAAAGTTTTGTACTACAATACCTTTTTTTAAAAATAATTTTCTGTTTTTTCTGGCAAGTTTCACGTTGGTGGATGTACAGTTCAATATCATAAGGTGTAACATTTTTGTATTTGGTTGAAAGTTTTTTCAGAATTCTATCACACCCCCAGAATCCAGAATTTAATTTTGCTCTTAACAAATTAAATTCCTAGAACAAGTTCACATCGTCAAATTGGGTGTCAAAATTACCGACGGTAATTGGTATCGCCTACACTAAAAAGGAATACCAGGCCCTGGGGAATGTACAAGGTCTGAAAATGGTAAAAATACCAATCTGCAGCTCCATTGGAGGGGAAAAGAATCCATGACGTAATACTGTATAGCAGTTCTTCCCAACAGTTTTCTCTTCCGGACCGGTCAACGTTTGATAATTTTACGGCAGCCTGCTGAGGGTGAGACGTTGATTATTTATATTTTAAATTGTTTTGATTTTATATAATTTAATTGCATTTAAACATGCCTTCAGAGTAAAATTCAATTGCACCAAAAAATAATTATAAAGTGATTTTACATAAAATATAAAGTGATTTCGATGGAAAATCGCACAAACACGAAAAAATACACCCCAGTAAATATAATGGAAATAATTTAATGCTCTTTGAGTGGCCTGATACTCTTTGATCCACGGACCAAGGGTTGGGGACAACTGTTTTATAGTACTGCTACCTTCTTTAACAGTTTAAATGAGTTTACTTTTATTTTCCGCAAACATCACACATCATAGCTATTCAGCGACCAATAGTGTTCTTTCTTAGTTGTCATTTTAGCATTTTTTACATCAGTTATTAACTTCTAGTAAGCAATTTCAGTTAAGAAAAAACCTTTTTTTTTGGAGAATCAACTCTAATTTTGGGCAACTAGCCGTTGAATAGTTGTTTCACGTCTATGGACCATGGGTCGGCAAATTTTTAGCTGTTGCGTGTTAAACCAATCTACCAATAGGATTCAGCGAACCGCACAGTGGAGCATGGAACAATTCAAAAATTTACAAATTTGTTGAGTAGTGCAAAGTGCCACTGAGAATTGTACCGCGTGCCACATGTGGCACGTGTGACATAGGTAGCCGACTCCTGCTATAAACCATGGCTTCTTCTCCAACACTGTAGATTGCTCCTCCATTTTCAGGTAGCACAGGAAAAAACCAATTTTTTGTTAAACAAGTTTAAGTAAAATTGAATATTTTGACATTTCCGAACAAACAGCAATGTACAACTAACAGATTCCGAGCCTGAGCTAAAAGTTTTATGTTTTGCCAATTGACAATATTCGAAATGAATCTGAGATGTATTTCATACTTTGCCGGTTTCTCATTAGGCATTCTATAGAATGCCCAGGCAATGTGTGAAATAGGAATCATTTCATACATTTCCGGCTAGATTTAGGCATTGTATAGAATGCCGGATTTCATACTTTGCCGGTAACATATAAATTTTATACTACTAAAATTAAAGTTTAGCTTAGGTTTATTAATTAAACAAATGTATTTAATAAAAAAGAAAACTGAATTTCAATTCTTTGTTTTTATTGTGTGTGTATCAAGATTACTCATTAATTCTCTAATTACATAAGCATTATTTTCTTTTACACGCTCACATAGCTTATCGCTAGAAATAATTAAAATCCTGTTTGTGACTATAAAAATGAGTTTCTATTCTGAATAAAATCTAATTTTTGGAAAACAAATGGATTTGAATAATAAATAATTTTTTTTTATCAATTTGAAAGAGTATTTTGGAAATAGAAATACATATATTTTTGCTTTTAAAAATAATTAATACAGTATGTTCTTCATGGATTGAAACAAATTCTAATTTCGAATTTTCATCTGTGGTGTTTATTGTAACGTATTTAACAGTTGTTAGAGATTCATCGATGGCAGTTGAAATAAAGCAAACATCTTAACAAAAATATGAAAGTTTTTTGCAGGGCGTAGAAGTCTTGTAAAACAATTATAAAATTTACTAAATCGAAATAAACTCCCTAGCCTCTTTCATTGCAAATTTATGAAAGGTCTTTAACCTTATTGGAAATATGCAGAACAATAAATATTAGAATAGGTAGCATTATTTGGCTGAAATTTATATCTGTCTCACTTTTTATAGCAATTACTTGTCTTCTTTCTATTTTTGATAAAAATAATAACCTCAGATAGCATTTTTAAGCAACTGGTAGAAAAAATTGTATTTGACTTCTTCAAGGAACGAATAATAGCAGAAATCCACTAAAACAATGCTTCTGCAATAAAATTACAGTTTTCAACATTTTTTTATTTGTTTAAATTTTGCATCGAGGTTTATAGCTTAGTTTGCTTTGTTTCTCAAGAACTGCTTTCTGCCCACTGGTATTTCCTTTTTTTTATCAACCGAAGACTGCAAAACATTTTCTGATGAATTTTTTTACTTCACAATTGTTGGTCTCTGTTTTATGTTACATGCAATGCTTATACTCATCGAACAGAGCTATATAATTATTTCTTCAACTGCTATGTCTAGATCAGTGAAGCTTATCATCCAACTTTCCATGCATGAGTTGTTTTGCAGTGTTCCTACCATTCTTATGGAGATTTTGTAAAAGAAGAAGATTCTCCATAGTTTTATCGAACTCTTAATAACTAGTAAATAAAAATTCTTTGTATTAAGATTAAATCTTCATTTTTGTTCGTCAATAACTTTTTTTTTTTTACTTTTCTTCTATGGATTTGTATTTTCTCCGTAATTAAGATACATTTTCTTTTCATATATTTTTTGTGCTAAATGCTTTTATTTTAGTGGCCTTTTATTTTAAATTAGCAATCTGTTAAATTTAAGGTGCTAATTTACAACAGTTAATTACATAGAACTTAAAAAAATGTTTTACATATTCCTTTCTAGCTTATTGTTAAGTGCAAAAAAATTCATATACAATGCTGTTCACATATTTCCTTTGTATGCTCTTGTAAAAGTTGCTTCTTGTCAAAAGAAAAGCAATGAATAACATTTTTCCCGAAAAATACATATAAATTATAATTGCTATATCCTCAATTGAAAGGTAACTACATTTTTAGGCTTTAAATTAAACTTTATTTTTTCAGAATTTTTTTTCAGTGTATTAACGTATTTTGTTAGTAAAGTTATTATGTCAATTACTGTGAAAAGGTAATTCTATTAACTTAATTTATTTATTTGTGTAAAAGCGGAATTTTAGAGATCGAGGGAAGCGGAATTTTTTAACACCGTTGAACTTCTTGGAAATTCGAATCAATCTTGTACCTGATATTTAACAACTAAATAAATGTGAAGTTTTGCTTTTTTTTTCCTGCATATAATTTCGAAATGCTTCTACATTCAGTTAACGTGTTTCTGACATAACTCACCATTAAAAATCATTGATAATTTTTTCACAAGTTTTTAAAAATACTTTCCATTATTCGTGATACATGGGGGGGGGGAGGTAGTGAAACAGTACAATTCACACACAAAAGTGTCAAAATAACCAATATGTAAACAATATTTGTTTCCAATCATTTTTAAAAATGCGTGTTCTTTTCATTTGAGTGTCTGATATGAAATGTGGACGATTCTAAGAAAATCCCAACCACTGAAACGTAAGTGCATCGAGCTTTTTGTGAATATAATATCGAAGTAAGTAGAAATGGAAGATCCATATCCTCGTGTTTCCTATTTTTGCTGCTTGTTCCCAGGAGAAGTATCAAAGTGTTTTTTGACCATTATCCTTTTTTTTTTGTTTAACATTTATAAACCCCGTGCACCACGCAATATATAACACGGGGGCATACAGCACAGACAGAAGAGAAAGGATTACAACACAAACATCCATGCCTTCTCCGGGATTCGAACCCAGTCCCTACGGCACCGCAGTCAGCTTCACTGACCACTATACCGAATGGGCGGCACCATTATCCTTTATGTCACTTTTCCATTATCCGTATGTCTCTTTTTTGTCACGTTTCTTGCAGTATGATTTCGATCTGAAATCAGTAAGAAAACGTTGTGTTATTTTATCTACGACTTTCGTCTATTTTTAAAGGTGAAATAGACGAATAGGAAGGCAGTGATTAATTAAATACTGTCGGGGTAGAAATAGGAATTTTGAATAGGAACTGGTGAGAGAGAGAAGGGACTTATAACTTTTTTCATAACCATCATCAACCATGAGATTAAATCTACAGATTTCATTTAAATCTCATTTTCTTCATAAACAAAAAAAAAATACGCTATAATAACTATAAATTAAAAAGGAATTGTACATTATTATTCCGATGAACCCATTAAAGGCCGCCTCAAGTTTGCGCTTTCAGAATTGCTTCAAACTGAATTTTTAGACTTATTTGAACATAATAACACAATAAAAGTTATTTTAAAAAATTACTTTTATTTTTAGGAAAGTTTCAAAATGTTACATTTTCACAACGTTAGTCGAAAGTGGTATGAAAAATTATCATTTTGAAATATGAAAGTCTTTGAAATATTTTGCAGGTTTTGTTGAATTGCTTATCACACATAATAATTGTTTGACTTTTGCAATTCTCATACTTTTTCCTCTTATGTTCACCGTTTTAGTGATTATATGGTGTAAATGGTCTTTTCGAGCAACGTTCAAAATTATATTTTGAATAGTAGAGGATCTTCCTATATTCGAGACAGTCATCTATGAGACACTTACATCTGTCTGCATTTCTTCGAGTGTTTTATTTAAAGAAACGACGAAAGATCTCGACGAAAATATAATCAACTCATTTCAGAGTCTCTCTATTATGTCTCTGTCCTTCCATTTATCATTCATCTCATAGAAATACTCTAGGGCTTCTTTCAATGTTAAACATCATCTTTGTCCATACGCAAACTTATATGAAATTTAAAAAAACGCAAACTTGCAATATAAAACATATCGTAGCACACAAAAAAATTTCAAATAACTCTCATAAGACTAATGCTGCACTTTCGCAACATTATTAAAAAGGTGAATTTATGAGCATAGAGCAATAATTATGTCTTGCCTGTTGAAGCCATTTTATTTTTGAATCTCTGGTTAATACAGAAGATACAACTGTTTGAAAATTTAGAATGTGCTACCCTCTATAATAATTATTTGAAAATAGTCACTTCTTTTCCTTTAAAATGATGATCTAGATTAAAAGATGAAAATAAAATTAATTTATAATCAACAATTACAGTATGAAAAATAAAATTAAAATTGTAGTTTAATTGAAAAATAACCAGAACAATGCTTAAAAATTTTAGAATTTAATGTTGCGTTTTCGCAACTCTAGTCCTAAATGTGTTAATGCATTGATTCTATGATTAATGTTTATTTTTAAAAAATTACGTTAATATGTAACAATATGTATTGAAATGTTTAAAAGCCCTGATTCTTATCATCGACGTTATAGCGTCTTTAACATTGTGGATTATTTTGAAAAGTAAAGTCATCATGCTTTTTCAATTTATGACCACTGTTTATAATCGTATTGCAATAGCTGTAGTTCTGCTTCAATAGGTAAAATTGAATAGTATTCATGTTAATATAGAAAATTCATTTTTAATAAACATCACCATAGGACTTAATGTTAAATTGCGCTTCTAATTTTAAATTTTTCGAATAAAAAATGATTTTTAGTCAAACTTAACTCCTTTTCCATCTTTATTAGAAGTAAGAGTAAAAAAAAAAATAAAAATTCATGAAACGAATTAAAAGAACAAACAAACTCGCATATCTCTTTTTCCATTTTATGAAATTGATATGATAGTTTATTATTATTTATTAATTAATGGTATAATCATTAAGAACATTCCATTAATTATCCTTGTAGGGATTCTTGACAGAAGTAAATAAAAAATTAAATTTGTTATACTCATGCAATGATAATAATCTATGAACATAATACTACATAAGTAGTTAAAGTTTTATTCTCATTTGTGCAAAACAATTTGTGAAGCTGGGAAATCGACTGATTGAAATCTAATAACTTTTAAAGATATATATTTAACCACAATTTCTTCTCAATGCAACAAGTATTATTATTGAAATATTACAGAAAGTCCTCATCCATCATATTTAAAAGGGCCGAGATGAATCTTTGAACTGTCTTTTTAATATTTGATTGATCCTTACTAAATCAAGGTCACAGGTGTGTTTAGTTATTACTATGATTGCAATAGAATGATAAACTTTGTATTTCGCTATTATAATTTTTCCCTTATAGCATTAGGTTAACTGTGTCGTCTATTATTATTTTTTTTTTTTGTAAAGGTAACTTATTTGCATTTATCTTTTTCTGGAATATAGTATCGAATTATGAAATTCTTTTTTCTTTCGGGATAAAAACACGCTGATATATTAAAGGAGTTTTACGATAAGTTTTCCTTGATGCTGGTAAGATTAAGATTGTATTCTAAGGAGAGGTAAATTATCCATGCATGAAAAAAAAATTCTGGTGGTAGCATATAAAGTACTATTTGTGCATTCTACATCCTCATTTCTTTCTCTGGTCAATTTAACATTGTAAAAATTAAGGCTAAATACTATTGTCTGTATTTTAATGCTCAAAAATTAATTCTATTCTCGTTTCGATAATATGGTATTGAATCAATGATTATCTCTGTTTTCCATTGTGACACTTCCATTTAATTTCATTTATTGATCATTTTACTATAATTTTAGACTTTAAATTATTATTATAAAATTAATCAATGAGAAAATCACAAGTGATATTTTAATGCATACGGGTTTTAATAAAATTTAAACAAAAATACAAATTTTAATGAGAAAATTTTTTTATTCTACACTGTTGGTCATTAAAATTTCAGCACCAGGAAGAAATGATCTGACAAACATAAAAATCACATGAAAGGAAGAAGAGGGATTGGAGTTTGTGAATGATTAGTGTTTTAGCGCATTTAGACGACGTAGAAGAAAGAAACGACATCTGATGCCCTGCATAAAAGAAGAGAGTTGTGCAGTGGATTTCTCTTTTAGGAAGCGCTTTGTAAGGTCGAAGTTTGCTCAGAATATCGTTTTATGCCTCGAATAAAAAGAAATGCTTACCAGCAAGTGTAGGAATTCGATAGAGGCAGGATCGTTGCCTATCGAGATAATGGATTATCGTTCCGGGATATCACCGTCGCACTAATCGTAATCCAACCACTGTCATGTGAGTATGGAATCAATGGGTTGCTGATGGTCATCTAAATGACATGCAGAGCCTCCACGCCCTCCCAAAACTAACACCCAACAGAACAGACATAAAGTGAGGTTGGACCTACAAAACCGTACAACCATATCACGGACCATTAGTCAGGAAATGGGCGTTTGCCGCACTCCCAGTAGGGGCTCGTACGGTGCGACGACGTTTGCAGCAACGTTTACTGTCAGCACGGCGGCCATTACTTAGGCTTCTCTTGACAATGCAGCATAGAGAGACGGTGACTTAGGTGCGCTGAATGACACAACTGGATACATGAGTGGTACAAAGTAATCTTTTAAGAAGAGTCCCGGTTCTGCGTGCCGCATTCTAATGACCGTATACATGTCTGAAGGCTCCGAGGAGACCGCTCGTCACCTGTTTGCATTTGATATCCACATAGGGTCCCTGCACTTGGTGTATTGTTTCGAGCAACCTCATGGTTTGGACACTCCCATCTCTAGTTCGGATCGATGGTAATTTGAACGCAGATCAGTACATTTCTGATATCTTACGTCCAGTGGTTGTACCTATGGTCGAGGCTTTCCAAACGTCATATTCCAACTAGATAATGCAAGACCATATGTTGCACGTCGTGTCCTGACCTTCCTCGATACACAGGTTATTCGATTGCTACCCTGGCCAGCATGGTTTCCAGATTTGTTACCCATAGAGAACATCTGGTCTTAGGTTGCTGAGAGACTGGCCCGCCACACACCTCTCCAGCTAATATGGTTGAGGAAGTGTGTCATAGACTCTTGAAGTAGCATGAAATGAGTTGCCCATTTCTGTCTTCTAAGCCCGGTTCGACTTCATGCCAAACCGGGTAGGGGGCGTTTTAGTTACCGGGGGGGGGCAGTTGTTTCTATTAATTTCGCACCCCTGTAACTCCTTTACTGCTTGGAAATTTAATTATTTTGTCTTCATGCCTTACTGTTTACGTACAATAAATATCTTTTTTTGTATTTGCTTTCCTTCATGGTGTTGCAATTTTAATGGTCAGAAGTGTATTTTAATATCCATTGAAGTATCTGAATTATATTTAAATGAAGTGTATGAATCTGATGTATAAGTATGTACTTTTATTGATAAAATAGTTATATCTGCTATTAAATTACCTTTTATATTTAGAAGTCTATATATTTTAGTTTTAAACTGAAACAAATAATCTATGTAATACTTTTGTACTAATAATCCGAACTTCCTACTTTCGATTCAAAATTGCAATATATTTTGTTCAACTAGGTTGTGTATTCTACATAGAGGTTTAATATTTCCGAAATACTGTTCGTTGTAATAAATACGTGCTCGAGTATCTGTTTCATGTATAATATATTGGCGTAAATGTATTATCCGATGAAAATTTTTACATTTTGTAATTTTAAAAATCTCTATTTTCATTGAACAAACTAATCTTCTGTAGTCTGTAAAATTAAAAGAAATACACTTATGGCCATTAAAATCAAAACACCTGAAAGTAAAGCAAATAACAAAACTACTTATTTTACATATGCAGAATTGCAGGGAAAAAATATAATCAAGTTTGAGGCAATTTGAGGGTATACGAGGACCGAAATTAGCACACACAGATGCCGCCTCTAGCAGCTCTAAAAGGGTTCTAACCTACTTAGTCATCAAGTTGAACTGGTTTTGGAAGACAGATAAGGGCAAGTCATTCTATGCTGTTTCAAGTCTAAATCTAATAATCGTAGTGAGTAAAAAGCGGTGGTGACCCAGTCTCTCAGCAACCCATGACCTTAAGTTTTCAATCGGTAAGTGATCTAGAGAATGTACTGACCAAGGCAAAAGTCGAACACCCTCTGTGTCGGAGTAGGCCAGGACACTGCTAACAACAAGCGGTCTTGCGTTATCTTGTTGAAAGATGACATCTCCGAGGCCTCGTAAATGTGGCACAGTTCCGGCGGGAAGATCTGAGAAATGAATCTAAATAAGCAACGTTACGATGATGCAAACAAGAAGAGTTCGTGTCGTGTGTACCCAATACCTACCCATACCTTCACACTAGGTACAGAACTCGTTTAACGATATCGAATGCTTGCAGGCCATGGACATTCTCCTTAAAGTCTCCGTTCCCGGATATGTTCATTATGATACTGCATGCAAAACCGGACTCGTAGGAAAAGATTACAGGGTGCCAGTCTTCTATCCAGTTTTGACGTTGGCCGCAAGCGTATCTATTTTACTGTATCAAAGGAAGCCGCAACAATAGTCACCATGTAGACTTTTGGTGTCGCTCCAGGCGTCGACGCACTGTCCATGCGGATGGTGTCCAAGCCCACTTTGTGGTATGGCTATAGATCCTAAAAGACAATCTAACAACAGAATTTGCTTCTCAAGCTTAGTGGTGATAGGTCATTCAGTATAAATTTCCCCAACTCATTGATTCTCTATTCGCTGACAGAATCTGATCAATAAGAATAGGAATATCATAGAACGATAAACCACCCTCTCGATAAGCCACGATTATGCTACTATTGAATTACGTCACGTGCAGGTAGCATTTTCGTATACGAAGCGTCACACACCATCTTCCTACACACAACCTACATTCTAATGCGACTTCCAAATGATAAACTTGCTAAGTAACTTTCCTGTTATGCAGTTTTAGATATCATTTCTCTCTGTCCTGTATCTTTCGATTGCCCTTAAACTCCAATCACTTGTATATCCTAGTATCTTCTTCCTTTTATGCGACTTTGAAGTTCATATGTTTTTTCCATCATGATGTTTCAATTATATATATATAATGGCCACCAGTGTAATTTCATTCCTTATTTAATGTCGCATTTTTTTTAGTTCGCAATATCTGAAAAATAATTATTAGGTGTAGAAATGCTCTGCTAAACCAGCAATCGTTATAATGTATGTGAAACTAGATATCCCGAGTATTATATTCTCGAGGATTCCATTCAAATATTTTTTGAGTCACTCTGTAACGATATAATTTCTGACGTGCATTAAAATCAAATCTAATGAATTTTGGAGATTAACTTTAAAATCTATCCCTGATTTAGCAGAATGTGTGTGTAGATCTAGAGTAGCACAAGGGTTTGTATTTAACACTTCATCCCCTTTTTGAAGTCACATAAACTGGCTAAAAAGTTAATTAAGAAAGAAAACAGCGTTTAAAACAGTAGGAATTGCTCTTCACGCAACGTCTAAATAAAGAGGATTAATGCACTTTTTCATAAAGTACTTTTTTTTATTATGTGAATGTTTGTTTGAGGCCGTGATTTCATTTTGAGGGAATGTGAAAACTAAGTAATTAATCCGAATGAGCACCCATCGACAAAAAAAAAGTTCATCGTAGCTGAAAATCCCAACTGAGCATTACCAATACCCGGGTAACAAAAACACCCCTCATCCTATGTTCGTGCTCTCGAAGTTTTAATCTAAGCGTAATTCTCCACTCAGCTCGGAGGCAGAAATATGCGGCATTGGAGGGGGTTGCTCGTAATTAAATTCCTTTCTAGCACTTCCAACAAAAAGCCCTCGACGTTGTCAGAATTCCAATCTCGCAAATGCGAAATTCCTGTTACAACTCCCTATGATTGCTGTTTGGGATGTGTAAATACAAAAACTCGCTGATGTATTTGCTTTGTCATCAAATTATACCAAGCCGCTTTGTACGCGATATTGGTGAACATTATGCTAAAATTACAATATGGAGGCAGGCATTTTTAAGCTTTGAATATTCGTGAATGTTACGAACTGCTACGTAAAAAGGGTACCATAAAAGTGCTTAAGTATTTTGATGTTTACTTATCAGGGAATTATCAGAAATTAAAATTATTTAGATAATGCTTGAGTATTATTAATAAATGAGCGGAGAGATTACTTGAAAAGAAATAGGATATTTTTTGCCATAAGAGAAAATAGCATATAAAATAAAGAATAGAAATATGTAATTCAGAGAGAAATATGTATAAGAGCTTAGAGTATAAATAAAATCTGCCCCAAATTACTTATGAATATTACTGTACTAAATTTTTGGGAAGAAAAAAGAAAACTGTTGGTTATATACGCGAATCTGTTTAGTCGTAATAAATAATAAAAACATCCATTAAGATTTATTGTTAGAAATATTTTAACTTAGATTTTTGGAAAACTAGTAAAATTACTTTAAATTCAGATTAATCTCAAAAATAAAATTTTCAATGATCTTCATACCTTTTTTTAAAAATTTTACATAAAAAAATCTTACTTTTTTCGGCCATTAATATGAAATTCATGTTATAGTTGAACGTTATGAGAATAGAATTAACCATTTGTATTGCATGGGGGCTTATTAATATTTTATAAACTTATCACTTAAAAGAGGAGCTCCTATATCATTAACGAAATACAAATAAAAAGTGAATTATCATTTTTGCACGCCAATCACAATGTTTGCTCAAATTCATGTATCGTATTTATTTGAATCTAAGTCGACCCCCCCCCCCTTCCAATGTTAATGCTACTGAAAAGGAGTGCGGCTTAGAATCGAAAGCCGAAAAATTCCTTGGATGGGGAAAATTTAACATTACAGTGTCAGTTAGAACAATTACGGGTTCATGTATGTATTTAAAGGTTTAAAAAAACTGGTAAAATTAATTATTCACTTCTTATTAGTTCATATTTTAAATTTTTTAAAAATTTCGTTAATATCGTACATAATAAAACCTTTACACTATTTTTTTAAAATTTTTTCACAAAAGTGTGTTGAGAATTTGGAGCGTGGCTTAGACTCGAATAAATATGGTAATTTATTTAAGAGTAAAGTAATTTTTTTATTTCCTTCTTCGTTTATGGTAGCTTCATATTCTTATCAAGTAAAATTACTTTCGTACTTTACAAAAAACTGTTTTATAAAAAATTCAAGATTAAATTTAAAAACTTATATTACTAGTTATTAAATTCCAATTCACTATAAAGGATTTTGTTTTTTCTAAGGTTTTCCAAAACAATTATCTTCATTTATGATAATGTAGCAATAATATCCTTTGAGTTTCAATCTTGTTAGAACATAGACTTTTTTCAATTTGTATTTTCTCCAAATAAACGAAAATTATTAAACAAACAAATAAATAAATATGTGTTGTAATTTAAAGAAATGATAAATAAAAAAAGAGTTTTTTTAAAAAAAATAATAAGGACACACACAGAGAACATGTATTTACAAACTCCTCTTGAATTCCATTTTATATTAAATGCCTAATTGAACTTCATCAAAACAATATATATATAACGGAATGTTTTTGCATCTTCAATGTGAGTTTATTTCTAACCCATTTATCTCTCATCTATTTCATTTAAGTTCATTTTATTGATTGTTGACCTTTTTTTTTATCAACTAAGAAAGTGTTTTTGAATATTTTAATATGATTCTCGGTATCGAGTGTGTTTAAAAATGACGGTAATTTAATACATGGAACTCTAGAAATTTCTATTCTTGATAAAAAAAAGAATTAGTAAATGACTGTACCATTTTAATAATAGTATGATTACATCAAATTTGTGCAAACAGCATTTTCAGGAGATTTTTGTTATAAAACTGATATTTATTTTGCTCTGGATAATTTTCCCAGCATTATGTAATTTAAATATTATAATTTCGAGATACTGTGTTTAATAGTTCAAATTCATATAGTTATATTTGTGACAGTTTTTAAGCGTATAAGAGAGATGCATTGAAAAAAAGTGTCATTTATATAGACAGAACACATAATTCGATATCAAGTTTATAGACTAGAAAAAAAAAATAGATCCCATTTAAAATCTGTCGCAAAAGTTGATCGCCTAAGGAAGTGGATCAAGACAGTTTAAAATCTCATTCATTTGCTATCCGAGTGGAATATCGGGAATTAATGAAAAAGTAGAAATGCTACTTTAGTTTAAATTTAGCAGAGAATATATTATAGAAATATATCGATATATGAATCAGAGAGAAAGAAAAATTCTTGTGAATCCACAAGTTCGTTCAGTTATTCGTGTATTATGTAATTTCAAACGGTATCAGTACTTCCTACAAAATGGAATTTTTCAACAAATTCTAACTTTGAGTTAAGCTGCAACGAAACTGCTAACATACATTAATAGTAAGTGCTAATTGAAAAAAATATATATACGTGAATTTTTTTTTTTATGAATTAGGTGAAGCAGAGCAGGAATTTTTAATCTTTCAGAGGAAAAGGCCCAACTTTTTGGAAACAATTAACTATTTGTTTTGAACAAATATAATTTCATATGATATAGAAGTCAAGAAAAAAATTTTATTCCTGGGATATCAATTGTATGGAAAAACAATATTAAGGACAATGAAATGTGGACATCTTGACAGATTACTACTGGACCTGTAGCAAAGACAATCTAATGACAGTATCTCATCATATCTATATAAATTTCTGCATTTTTAATGCAATTTTAGGTAAGTTACCCTTTTCTTGTAATGGATTTAGAAATTTTATCCATTATTTCCAATAGGATTTCGCTCAATATTATAAACAGAAAGATCGACTAGTCACAAAACTGGTTAAATCAAAGCTTTATATAAATTATTTTATATATAAGAATTGTCTTAAGTCAGCAATGTTTATAATATTGCATCATCCATATTTTTGTTATGCTCCAATATCTGTTTTTAGGTTTCATTTATATTTAGTGTTCCATTGATTTCTGTCTCTCTACTAGAGTATTATTAACTACATAGATAGATAGATATAAGCCTTATTTTATTTGAGGGTTCCGTCTTTTTTGAAATTCTAGTTTGATTGTTGTTCGGGCATTAATCCTAGCTTAACGGGACCCGTCGTTTTTATAGATTTCAGACTGTCTGATCAAAATTGCAACAGGTATTGTTATTCTTTTCCAGTTTATGCTGACAATTATCGGTGTAATGAAATGAATATGTATGCAAATTTATTTTCCCCTCAGCTCTGTAATTTCAGAATTCTGTGTGATGTATTCCTATTTGTGGATATAGTTAATCGTACACACCAGTTTCTTCCATGAAATTTTTTTCTGTATCAAATGTAAACGCAGTTAGAAATGGATACATTAAATAAAATTCATAATTCAAAGGAGATATCTTTCAACAGCTTCGTACCCAGTATCAACGCACCGCAGAAAATGTATACGTACAATAGAATATGTTTTCAAAAAATGTGCATGAAATAAATATACTAATAACAATTAATGTAACAAATACAATATATTAATTATGGAATCGTAACAGATTTAATCAGCTTACACTGTTGGCCATTAAGCACCACGAAGGAGAAATGGTATAAACGTCAAATTCGAACGAAAGGAAGAAAACGCTGGGATATGCAAATAATTAGCATCCAATTTCAATCGAACAATGCAGGAGGAAGAAACGACATTTCACACACTGAATAAAAGAAAAATTACAAAGCAAATTTCTCATTAGAAATTCGCATTTGAACACTAATTGCTTATGGGAAGATCGTGTTAAGTCTCCTATAGAGGAGAAATGGCTACCAGAATGTCTCAAAATTCGCAGTGAAAGAATCATGATTTACCGTGAGGGCAGTTTATCGTTCAGCGATATAGCTATTCCTATTGGTTGGAAACCAACAACTTTAAGTTGGTCGACAGGATAACCAGGCTATCATGTCGACCTTGCAGTACCGTACATCCTCAGCACGGATCTAAAGTTAGAATATGGGATTGCTTGCAGCACGGTAAGTATTCTCGCCGATAATACTACAACGTCTACAGCAACATGGACTGTCTGCTAGGAGACCATTTTTGCGGGTTTTCTTGATTCTGCTGCATACAGGCGAGTGGCGACAGTGTTGCTCCCAACGACAAAACTGGGTACAAAATTGACACTTCATCGTCTTTTCAGATGAGTTTCGGTTCTGTGTACAGCATCATATGATAGACGTATCCATATCTGGAGGCACCGAGGAGAAAGCGTATGACCTGCTTGTATTCAATATCGTCAAATGGGTCCTGTACCTAGTGTGATGATATGAACAGCTATTGGATATATGACACGAAGACCTCTTGTTCATGTCTTCAGTAATCTTAACAGCCAGCGTGTTACATTTCTGTCTTTAAGTCAGTCTTAAGCCTTCGAGGTTTCGGAGACGTTATCTTTCAACAAGATAACGTACGATTGCATGTTGCTACTCATGTTTTGACTTACTTCGACACAGAAGGTGTTCGTCTGCTATCTTGAGCAACTCATACTCCAGATCTCTTGCCTGTTAGTCATGGGTTGGTGAGAGACAGCCGCTACGATTTATGAAATGAGCATAAAGTTGAAACACCATGGATTGACTTGCTCGTATATGTCACCCAAGTTTAGTTCGACTCAATGCCTAAAGGAGTTAGAGTCCTTTTTGTTGCCAAAGGCTGCAGCTGTGTATAATAATTTCGAATCCTGCATACCACATAATTGGCTACAAACATAATCATATTTTCTTCCCAGAATACGAACAGTAAATAAAATTGTGTTATTTATTTTCCTTCTTGGTGTCGCATTTTTGAAAGGAATAATTTTATATTAAGTCTTTAAAGATTTTAATTGCTTTTATATTAAGTATTTTTTCTTTTAAGTAAATACGTAGTTTCCTTTACCTATTTGACTGGTGTCCTCTATGATAAGCATACAAAAATATCCGTAAACTTGGTGGCAAACATAAATGGTTCTCGTGAAGATTTTAGCAAAGAGAATATAAATAAATTACTTTATAACTTATTAAGAAAATAATTGTTATATACATACAATTTCAAGAATTTTTTAGATCATTGTGATAAATGTGATATAGAAAAATTGGATTTGTTTTGAAATAAGCAGATTTTTTTAAATTGCTCCTTTGTATTTAAACCCCATTTAATTTTAACGTTATTTAAGAGATTCGTACAATATTTTTTGATTTATTTGAATACCTTTACCCTTTTTCATAAATTTACTCGTTCTTATCAAATCGTTGCCATCAATTTAAAAAATTTGCACAGACTTCCTAAAAGCGTATTCTTAAGCTTAAAAAAATTCATTACGAAAAGCTTCTCTTTTAAAAAATAATTCAATTAAAGAGAAGTTTAGCGAAAGGCTTCGTTTATAATGCATCTGCAAAAGGATGAGCAATCAAGCATTGAAAGTGCATTTAGTTGCTTAGCAACAGCATGCCTCTCCGTTACTATAGTGATTCTATTAGTTGCGTGTTTTCTTAACGATGGTTTTGCCGCTTCACATCCTTTTTAAAGGGATTTCGTATTTTGATTCCATTGCAGCGTATTTTAATATGAATAAACTTTTTATCCGTATTAAAAATTGTTTTATATGCCCAAGTTACGATTCAATAAAGAACAAGGATCATACATACATCAGTGCCTTAGTTCTAATTTTTTTTTCAGCACTAGCGAAAATAAAATAAATCAGAAGCTTTCACTGTGTATGAGTGTGTGTGTGTGTGTGTGTGTGTAAAGCTCAAAAATGTATTTTATTTTTTTAACAATATCCAATTTTTTATTGTGGATAGATTTTTTTTCTCTAACAACAAAGGATCAATAAATTGAAATAAGACAATTCTAAGGATAAGGTTTTGGAGAATCCAGAAGTATTAGTAAAAGTTTAAGCAAAACTTAAGAAAGACATCGTAAACTTGCTCTGATAAAAAAATATCAGTTAACACATTATTACTATGCAAATTAAATTTCGTAAAAAAAATTTAAAATGTGCAACTTAAAAAATTATAAAATATAAATTTTTAAAATATACTTTAACAGTTTTTTAAAAAAAAATTTCAAAATACTTTTGTGTTGATCAAAGTTTTGCCAAGTAAATTAAGCCATTAATTTTTCTCCTTAGCAAATTATAGATCTGTTAAATAATATCAAATGCTTAAAGAATCGAAACTCAAGTAACGTTATATTTAGGCAATTGAGATACAAAGTATCACGAATATCATGCTGCAAACATATTCTAAGATGTAGAAGCTGAAATATCTGAATTAAAAAATACAATAGGTAAAGAATAGTTATGAAGAATTTTCGGAAGAAAAACGTATAAAAAAACGTTGTTGCCAAAGTGTCCTGCAGTTATTAAACCAGCAGTGAAAAGATTTTTTAAATCATTATTTTATAAAGAATATATATATATATATATCTTTCAGTTTCATTAATAATTCCAAATTAACTGATAAGTCTAAGATAATCTTTTCTGTTGTTATACATAAGTTTTAAAAATGGTTAAAAGGAATCTTTTTCAAACAGATTTTTGAAATAAAACTTTTTTTGAATTATTAACAAACCTTGAATGTCTAGTGGCAATACGTTTTGATTGGTTACTAATTAAATCAGTTTAAAAAGCTTTGGTATATTTTTATTAAAGGTATTGGAATGCAAAATGAGAAATGTTTATGTACAATGTATGCACTAAAATAGTTTTAATTTAAATGGTACAAAACACTATTACTTTAAAAGTATTATTATGTCGGTAATATTACTAAATCTAGGTTTTTTGATGAATGTGATGCTTTTTTCATAATAAAAATTGTAATAATCTTTGATTAACTATCAAATTGGATATTCTAATAATTATGAATGCAATATCTTGTTCATTCTACGTATATACATACTTGAATGTATGAAGAAAAACGCATTCGTTATTACTGTCACTTATATATAAATTACTCTTATCTAGATTATTCTCAATCTTTTAACAATACACACCTGACTCTTCATTAAAATGAGTTTCGAAAACAGGTTTCCCGGTATAATAGGTCGTTCCGTCAACAAACTTAAGCGCTTGTCCCAAGGTAGAATTTATCCATCCATTGTTGAACATGTGAGTCGTTTCATTTCTCTTGGCAACGGCAAACCGTCACGTGCCTCTAAAGCCCTTTTCCCGGGACAAGCCCTGGAAGGCACGTGCACCAAGAAAGGGTATTATTCTGAATCCGTGGTCGCGGATAGTTGGCACCGAATGCACTACGACAGACACGTGTGTTTCTTTCAGAGCTCTCACTGATGACTGGATTTACCTCAAAGCATGATAATATGCCATCATGATCGACAACGCTGTCTCTGGTTACTCAGGGTGATTTCCGACTTCATGAATGGAATTCGTAGCAGAGAATAATTGAGCCCAGCAGGAGTAATGTCTAAAAGCCCTTCTGCATTGTGCCTGTTCCACCCCATTCCTAGTCCCTATTTCTTTAGTTCATTAGGTGGGGGTTACATAACTTTTATGTGTCAATTTATTTATTTAGCTGAGCTGAGTCACACCGAAACGATAAACAGAAACAGTTTTCAGGGTTGCGGAATATTCATTTTGGTGCAAACAAAAAAAGCTATAACCTCTTCCAGTAACAGATTTATCAGAAGTCAAAGATTTTATAGATTCAATAAATGGAATGTCAATTGTTTATATCTTTGAATCTGTTTCCTTGTGTTAAGTTCAATACTTTAACTTAAAATTTTCAACAGCTTAAGAAATTTTTTGAATTTCAAAATTGATGATATATTTTTTGTCCAGATGTTCCTAAATGAGAATATTTATAGATTTATTATTCAAATAAGTAATATACATATAAAAATATTAAAGTAATAATATTTTATTCATCAAAGGAGAGAAAATGAAATTAAGTTATTTGGGTTCGCTTATAGTTTTAAATTGGAAATTAAAAATCTTACGCGAGCCTCTACCAAGTTTTATTCCGTTACATAAGTTTAAATAATTATTAGCATACAGATAAATAGAAAATAATTAAGTTGCGAGTTTACATGCTTAGCAAGTGTATATGTGATATTTTCGTTTTACGAAACACTGACTAGATATTTTAGGATTCAATTTGATAAATAAATTTATATATAAGTGGTTTTTTTTTACTAAAATGAGAGTAATTACTGTTTTACTTTATGAAAACTTACAAGCACGTCATATTCTCATTAACGGAATTGGGTTATATTTCTTTAAATATTTTTGAATCACGCATCATACGCAATTCATGGCATAGATTGGATGCACTGTAAATTACATCAAAACAAGCTTTTTTTTTTAAAGTACTAATTAACAGTATATTTATTAGTAGAAGGGGATTATATATATATATATATATATATATATATATATATATAGTATAATAAAATGAAAAAATAATAAGACAAAATTATACAACCAACAAAGCAAAAGATATATATATATATAGAAACCAGATTCTAAATGTTTTTTTCCGATTTCTTGTCGGTGTCATGCAGTGCATAAAATTGTTCTTTATATGCTGCTCCATCAATTCTTGATAAGGCGGCAAATTTGTCAGTAGTTGAAGGAAATAAGCGTGTTTCAGTTGATAAAGATGTATGTAAACTATTCGCTGTGGAAGTAGCAGAATTATAGAAACGGGTATAGGCAGTTGGAAGCAACGCGAGGACTACATGCAAAGAACTCGTTCTTACAATTCTCATTTTATGAGGTGTGGAATGAGAATGGTAGCTTATATCTTCATCATTTGACCATAGTTTAAAATGAGAAAGTCTCTAACTAATACCTCGTGCGTTTAGTCTAAACAATAAAATATAATTAAATCTATACTTGTATGCAGTAATCTTTTTCAGCTAAATTTGCTTTTGTTGCACTTTCAAGGGTTAAAGGAAAGGCATCTTTTATTATTCCTGAGATCACATAACTTTGGACATGTAACGGCCGTTGTAGCCGAGTGATCTTGGTTGCGAATTCGTTGTCGAGTTTCGGGTTCGAGCCTCAATGCCGCTGAAAGCCTGCCGTAAAGAAGAGCTGATGCCCATTAAATTCTTTGAGGCTCAAAGTCCTCCCGTTGGATTGGCATGAATGTTTGGAGGGGTAGGAGACTAGTTGAAGTGATTTAATTTGACTTAAATCTGCTATTTCCCTTTTGCTATATATTATGGTGGATCTTACCACCCTATAAGCAAATACAAGAATATTTTTCGAACTGTTACATCCATTACATCATCCTTTTATTAAATTTTTTTCTTTTCTGAAAACATACAAATTTTATGCATCATTCATAACTAATTCTTATTACATTTGGACACAATGAAATGAATCTATTACAGAGAAATATTTCATTAAGTGTCTAGACGTAGACATTTCAAGTATTAAAACATAAAAGCAGGGAGTCTATGATAATTAATTCACTGTGCACTTTTTGTTCTATTTAAATTGTTATAAATTAAATTTAGATTGTAACTTTACGAGGTGAAGGAATTAAATAAAGAGTCTGGGCAGAGAAATATGTTTTCAAAACTTATACAAACAGCTGTTAATCCCCTTCAACCTACCTCCCTTGCCTATATACTCTCCATTTCGTACCTATTTTCATTATCAGTAGCATGACTGCAATTTGTCTAGTGACACCCTCTTCAGCAAGTCCGTCGTTTTTATTTCAACCTCTTCTACGGACTTGTGTTTTCTTTAATTTACTTTCCCCTTTAAGAAATGAGTGGAAGTTCCACGGAGCAAAAACTGGTGAATACGGAGGATGTTCGAGCACAATAATTTTCTCCGCTAAAAACTGCTTCACAGAAAGGGAGTGAATTTTGTCTCCTTTTGCTTTTGGGTACCACTTTTGTGTAAGCTATTATGGACAAATTCTCATACAAAATACTTTTTGTTGTCTCTCTGTCAATGTTTATCGTGTCTTCTCTCATCTGAGCACTCGAACGTCGGTCTTTACATACAATTTCATTAATTTTCTGAATGTTGTCAACCATTCTTGATGCCATAGGGAGACCAGAATGCTAATCATTTTCATCCTCCTACCGACTTTACAAAAATTGCTTCTACCGATCATAAATAGGAGTGATATTATTACCAAACACTTCAACAGTTTAAGGCATTCCATTGTATGTTTTACGAAATTGATATGCTATGCTTCTCATGATCCCTACATTCCGTCAAAACAAAATCCTATTCAAGCAAGGAGTAACAAACAACAACCACAGATAGAGAGACGCAATATTATTCCATTTGCACTGGAAGCACCAAAATCAACCACATTGCATTCTCATTTCCCTTAGCAAATTCTAATGTTTTCAGCATGAGCAATCTCGTTATCTAACTATTACACCTCATACATGTTTCTAGATATGTTTAGCTTAAATGTGTTATATGGAAAGGATTTCGACGATTTAAGTTCCATTAAATGTTTTTTACATAGTGAACCCTTGTGATAAAAGTTATTAGCAAAAGGCCAAAATGATAATATTATAAGTATCACGTTCCTTACTTGGCCCTGCTTGTTTCAAAAAATCTTATAGGGTTGTCTTCGCTTAATGTTAAAGAATAGGACCCAAATTTCAAATATTTTTTCAGATATAAAAGTACTCTAAGATTACTTTGGAGATTTATAGTACTCTGGCCTCGCTAGAGGGCAGATAGAGGGCAGTATATCTTATCATATTACTCATTTTCACCCAAGTTAACTCACTTTTTCTGGTACAAAATGTGTTTCGCATTTTTTCTCCTACACCGTAATGCTAAATGAGCAAAGTTTACAAATTAACAAGAAAATTAGTTATCAATGGAATATTTTGAAATTTTAAAAACGCTGTATTATAAAGAGTTGTAGGAATTATAGCGTTGCAAATTTTAGTGAAAATCGAGACATTTTTTTTTGTCTCAAAATATCCTCCGCTGGTTCAGGTTCTCATACATTTAGCAAAGAAGGCTTTAAGCTCATTAAATGAAATGTCTTAAATTCTTTAATGTCTTTTTTACGAGTCTCAGATAAAAAAAATAACTTAACAAGTCTTAATGGTTTACTAACACTTGAACTGCATTAAAATATCGGTATTTTGCAAGTAAGACCAATGACAAGAGTGAAAAAATACAATATAAGTATTACTGCATGAAGCTGCATGAAAGAGCAATCAATACTAGAAGACATCGTCGATTATTAGTTTAGCGCTACTAACTATTGTAAAAAGAATTTTTTTTAAATGATCATATTATTCTCATTTACAAGAAAAAGATTAAGATTAATTAAAGTAATATACTCTCATTACCTGAAACAAGGAATCTTTGACTTGGGGACCTCTTAAAGATAATATAAAGAAATTTACTTACCGTATAATCCGGCGTATAACGTGCACTTTTAACACATGAAATATGATAGAAATTTAAGAGTGTTCGTTATACACCTGATATAAAAATGAGAACTTTAAAATTAAAGAAAAAGCATATAAAATTAGATTTCTACAAATAGATACGGCTTCTTTTTGTAAATGTTTTTTCCCCTTCTAACATTCACATATTTCGCTATCATTTTAACACATTTGCCAGTGTCTGACAGGCACATTGGCACATGGGCGATCTCGTATCTCGTGTTATTTTGTTTTTAATGTAATAATTAATAATTTGTATTATATTATTTTATTTTTTATTATTTCTTTATTTATTATTTATTTATTTATTATTTGTTTATTTATTAATTAATGTACACTATGTAATTTGAATTAATATAATTTACACTATAATTATATATTAATTTTTTGTCGAAAGAAAAACAAGATTATTTTTTACCAATTTTTCCGAAACAAATTCGTGTTTTAAGAGGGTTATTTACACATATCAAAAGCTAGATCATCCGCCTGGAATAACTGCTATATCTGTGTTGCACTCTGTCAGCTATTTCTCTGTACTATTTCTTCAGGGGATATAAACATGCCCCAAAAATAAAAGTCTTTCTGAATTCTTTAAAAATACCTGGATGTTTCCGCCAAACATTTCTTATCTACAATTTTACATCGTTTTCATCTAGCCATCTTTCATGTGTACATGAATGAAAACACCTTTTGGGAAACTAGGTATCAGCATCGGTTTTCTTTTAAGAATAACCAGGGGTATTAATGTTGTCTAAGCAGAAAAACACTATCGTAAAGTGAAACATTTCATGACCGTTTTGGTTAAAAGATAAAAGCATTACACATGTATAATTCAGGTTTCTTTGTAAAAAATAAGAGTACCGTTACATGACAAATACACCTAAACATAAAAAAATGCATTTTAAAAGTATGGGTGCACGTTATACGCTGGTGCTTGTAATACGTTCAATTATACGGTAATGCAGTAGATTTTGAATTATTTTAATTATCATCAATATAAAACCACTGATATGTTTCTATGTTTATATTATAAAGATAAATTATCATTCAGTTTAAATGAATCGATGTAGTTTTTTCTTATATTTCTAAGAAGTGTGAGAAGGCTGAAAATTATAAGCTGATTTTCTCTTGATTGAACGTTTTCATTCATAATTCTCTGATAAGGTTAGCAGTTAAATAAATGCTTCATTGATAACTATAGTTCAGGGGTGGTGAACCTTTATCGATCGACGCGCCATTTTTTTCTTGAAGAAATATTTAATGAGGTATAGATGTGCCGTCAAATAATTTTGACTTGTAATTATTTGAAAAATAATAAAACTAAATACTAACAATTCAAAACTCTTTTATTTACTGCGAAAACATACTTTTTGTACTGTATAGATGTAAATGTTTTAGTTATACGTGTAATTCAAATTATATAAAGTAACATTAATATGACCTGTTGTTGCATATTGGATGACAAAGTTATATTAGGTTTGTAAGATGTTACTTTAATAGAATGCATGCTGTATTGGAGTTATATGAGAAATGGTTTCTAAGCAATTAATTATTTTTGGTGTGGTTCATTTTTTTGACAAGAGCGTTTATGTCTCTCGATGTTCTGCATATCACTATTCCAGAACATAAAACACACACCACTTAGTTGCTTTTAATAATAATGCCATGTGTTTTTGGTCCACCCAAATTGAAATTCTCTGTTACACTTACTATCTTGCACTTTTTGTTCTTTTGCTGAACTAGCCATGTAAAATAACAGTTAGAAATCGTAAATATAAGACAAATAAACCTCAAAATACAGTTGTGTCAACCAAATTGACTATGCTATGCGTAGACAAATTTTGCATCCTAAGCAACTGTAGTCCTCGATGTTAACTAACGCAAGGCACTAATCATTACCAACAAGTGTGCTCCCCGCGACCGATCCTTCACGTTTGTTCGTAATACTTCATAGTGAACATTATCATTTGGAAATAAAATGCAAATCATTTTGATCACTGGCGTGTCCAAAATATTATGCCGCGTGCCATTGATGGCACACGTGCCACTGGTTCACCAACCTTGCTATAGTTTATTTGGGATTTATCAAGCGTTTTAATTATAATAGTTTTTGAGCAATTATTTGTGAGCTTATTTTACACTGGGAATATAAATAAATGATGAATATTGAAAGGTAGGCTGAACACATGCACATCCACTTGAAGTAATCCCGCTTCATTAGTTATTTGCATATGTTCATTTGTAGGCCTGTACTGTGCATTCAAATTTTACTTAAATAACATTATTTTAAATAGTTTTTATTATTGACGATATTATTTTAAAATTTTTGAGAACATTTTTTAGATAGCATTTATATTAAATTAAAAAATAGAGAAAAACTAAAATCTATAAACATTTCAAGTTTTGAGCACCTCCCTTTCAGCTGTACTAAACACCAGTTAAAATATCTCGTTTAACTTAACCTTGGGTCATGACTCTAATTCGAAACATTTTGTGTGTGACACATTTTACTCCTAAGCTTAAGAAAATCATTTTATTAGGATTTCTCAATTAACTTACTTTCAGAACTATAATTCAAACAAAATCTCAGCTAAAAAGAAATTAGATTAAAAAACTTTCCAATTTTATCAAAAAATTAAGCACATTTCTCTTTTAATTATTTTTATTCAACGTTGGTCTTAAGCTTAGAAAGCTTATAATTTCGGTTAATCATTATTTTTAGATTTACGGTGTGAATGAAAATTTCACAACGCGTGTTATTATCTAATTATTGATTTCAAAAATTATTCAAAAAATTTTTAAAGTAGCAAAACAATATATCATTTCAAATATAAAGAAAGAAATCACACACAAACATTTAAGTAGAAAGAATAGAGACTGGGTATGTAATTAACAGAAAGCAAGTTTTATGAAAAGGTTTTCACAGGATTTTTGAAGAGTGAATTAAATCCCAGAAGAAATGCCACATTTTAAAAAAGAAAAAAAATTATAATTGTTTTAAACAATTGCTTTTGAACAAGTGTTATGGGTTTCGAACAAAGCTGATAACAGGAAACGGTTAACAAGTTTCGAAATGCAAGATTATTTTCAACATTATCAGTATTTACCGGGAATAATTGCTAGATGATTCATGAAAACATAATCTGAAACGATGTAAATAAAAAGAATAGTTTGAATGCGTTAAATGATAATAAAATGAACTCAACGCGCGCGAATTGGCATATATTTCCATACAATACTTCCGAAAGAATGCAAATTTAATTTTTTGCCGTGCCAAAATCGTCACAGTAACATCCAAAAGTTCCTATTATAGTATAATACCGTAAAAAAGTTTAATTTTTTAAAAGAATTGAGCACAAAAATTAGTTCTAGATGGATGAGTTATAATATTTACAAATATTATTATACAAAAGTTGTATTTATTTCTCATTTAGAAAATTGAATAATAATATTTAGAAGAGAGAAATGCTAATTATATCTTTTTTATACATAATTCAGCGAGTTTTACACGTTTTGAACACAAGTAATTAAATTTCACATTCCATCAGAGTATAATACCTATGTTCTAATAATAATTCCTCAATTTGAATTTTAAGAAAATGTTCACTGAAGATCCACTATGTAGAGGAGCTGAAGCACGTTTAATCTGTCGTGGCTCAAAGTCTTCAGATTGGCGTAGTGTGGAAGTTTGGAGAGTGGAGTACAAGCTCAAGGTATTTTCCTCGTCACTTGTCCAAGGTTCGAAATTGCGTGGCCCATCACCAACAGCGCTCGTGTTGCTTTAGAATGCGATGTTAATAAAAGAATAAAAAACAAATCACATTAAATTGAGAAAATCTTTATTATTTTTCCTCGCTGGTAATATTAATATATATATATATATATATATATATATAAATTTAAATATACATTCTACAGAAATCTCATTAGGGCACCTATAATATGTTTTGTGACAAATGAATAATGTATTCAAAATAACAATAAATGTATTACAATATCTATGAAGAATGTATTCAAAATTTATTTGAATTAATCTGATATCTTACTCAGAATTAGAACTATTTTTTTATGGAGGATTTCTTTATGGAGGATTACATTCGAACTATTTCTTTACTCTTCTTTTTTGAACAGATCAATTGACTTTATTCTACTGAAACGCATTGCTATTTCTATCAGATTGTTGAACTCTGGCAAACTCGATGAATTCTAATATATGTATTTTAGCGAAAAATTAATATATTTACGTGTTGGGCTTTTTTGCTTTTATGTACTCGGGGAAAAAGGAATAGAGTTGCGTCAAATATTTTTCTTCTTTATGAATGAAAATATGTTAGTTGCCGGCGAAGTATTGGGGAAAGGGAGAGAAAATTCGGCGTGTTTGAAAAGTTTTTTCAAAATTTTTAATCAAACAAAATTCGGATTTCAGTCTCGTGATATATAATTTCTTTTACTTTATATCACACAACATTTCACACTTTCTATTACGTTAATACACATAACAAAACTTTGAGTTTTCAAAAATCTGAGAAATATTATCTGGTATGTTATCGTGTAAACATGTTTTTTTTAAAAAAAAAATCCGCTTAAGCTATCAGACTACTTGCGACAATTTAAAAAAAAAATGGAGCTATGGGGATTTTTTGTGGTTCATAGATTTATTCAGTACATTTTGAGAAAAATATGCTAAAATTTAGAAGAGGAAAAGAAATTATATATATTATTACTGAGAGAGAAAAGGAAAAAAATTGGTAAACATTTTTAAAAAATCAGATAAACAGAGCCCATTCTGTACAAAAAGTTTAAAAACAAATTTTTCATTTTTCAATTTTGAGGAGTTGCTTTGCTATTCATTTTTGAAATGACCTATAGGATAAGAGATATTTTAATTTTTTTACAAAAACTAGAGCACTTTATCCCTTATATTCACATAAGGGACTGTAAATTTTTAATAAAAGCGATTGATAAATATGAAGATTAAAACACTTCTACTATTATACAGAACACACACAAAAAATTTCAGTTAATTATTTTCAAAATATTTTGAGCAATCACTGTCCCCCCAGAAAAACACGTTTCGAGTAAAACACATTTTAAAGTATGCATATATCTTGGTTAAAGTTATGGCATCTGCCTTTACTGAAAACACTTGCAGTTTTTGTTCTAGTGAATGGAAAATAATAAACTTGGTATTTTTATAAATCTAATAAGATGGCCTACAAAATAAATCATAAAAAATGTGTCAATTTTTGGCAAAATTCTCAGTTTTAGGGTTGTCGGATACCTTAACTGCCATTAGCAAATCATCCCAAGCACAAATAAAAACGAGAATGAGCACGAACAACACCGAATCTGTACTAAAAAAAAGCCCACTTGAAATGTTAAAAGTAAAATATAGGAAAATCTTTTTTCCCCTCTTCTCAAACCTGCCGATACCATAGATCAAGCTCTCCCTGGACGCGTACCATCGCGACGAATAGCAGGTGGTTAGCAGATGGCAGATCGGACCCATCTGTGATATGGGGACTTAGTCAACACATTAGGTCGACGGACACATCCCTTGCTCGCTCGTCGTAATTAGGACTTGACGCGAGGGACAAGGGTTCAGGGCGGCCACATGTTCCCTTTTCAGCGGCAGAGTGGGCATCAGTTGTTGCGGTAGTGCAGATCGCGGGCAAGAACTCGGCATCCGGAGTACTTGTAATTGCATTCTCCCTACCCTTCTGTCCAGATCTCCCGGCTTCATTACTGATCGTGCGTTTAATGTGTTTTAGAGTGAGCAAAGCACTTGATTCGTTGAATTTAACCCTTGAGTTCACGACTACAGCCCCTAAGCTGACTGAAAAGTCAATTTTCTTTTACCAGGAAAAATTCTCTCTCAAGCTCGTATTTTCTTCTCCATCCCTATTCCTTTTCTTTTTCCGTTCTTCCTTTACTTTTTCTTTTTTTTTCTTCAGTTATTTCATCCCTCTCCCCTCTCTTTTTATTTGGTTTTGTGTTTTTCTTCCTTTCAACACTTTTTTCTCCCTTTTCTTTATCTGTATTTTTTTTTTTTACCTTCTTGAGTTTATGTGCTGTTTAAACTGAAAAAAAAAAGCAATTTGGCTTTAAATTTCATTGTTTGTCTGAAAAATGTTATAGAGCTTGGATTATTTTTCTTTATATATCTGGTATAAGTAAGTTTGAACGTTTGGAGGCCAAATATTATTAAGGAAAGATTTTCATTAAGTGTTACAATGTTTTATTTTTATAAAAACATGTTTGTAATATACAAAGATCTTTATTTCTGAATAATAGAAAAAACATGAAAGAGACCTAGAATCAAGATTACATGAACTATAAATCAAGAAATCCAGCAACCAAAGAGAATAATACACGTATACCAATTGTACTTTAATTTATAATTTAGAAATAAAAATGATATTTGAGGGGATATAATATAGTTTTTAGTGCAAAAAAAAATTAATGATGAAGTTTGCTTTAAAATTCAATTTTGAAAACACAAGAACTGTGAAATCTAATCTATTTCAACTAATGATAATGGTGGTACAAATGTTTCAAATGAAACTGAAAATACATTTATTAAATAAAATTTTAAAAGGAAATATCTTGACTGCTTTCTCACTATTTATTAAAGCTGTATAGTTTATATATATATATAATGGAACTTCAAAAGAAACCTGTTTTTTACTGAAGTAAGTGTATGTTAAGAGCATAGTATGAAGGGCTATTTTTAAATCCCTTAAGTTTTTAGAGTATTCTTTGTGTTATTTATATTTACCTACCTCAATTATTTTAATGTAATTAAGGCGATATGGTACCATCTTCACAATTTTTTTATTTTTAATATTTGATATTTGGTTTTAATTGTATTTTATAAAGGTTAATATAAAATAAGAGTTCCATACAAAAAAAATTTAATTTGTTGCAAAATGTTTGTGAAATCTAAATTTTTTTTAGCTTTTTGAAGCATTTTTTAAATCCCTAAGGCTTTTTTAAATATGTCTCTTTTCTTTCAAATTTTTTTTTCCAAGTACCTTATAATATACTACATAAAACTGTGCATGGTTTTTTTTCTGCTGCTGCTCTTTAATTTTTTATTAATTTTTTTATAATTAAACTTCCAAATATTCTTAAAAAAACATTAATTTTGATTTTGACATTTTTTAGAAAAAGTACTAAACATGTTAGAACTAATTCCATGCACAATTTTACAAAACATACATTTCAGAACATGTATAAAAAATTTCAAACCCATATTTCAATTATCAAAAAAGCCTTAGGGTTTTGAATAACAGTAAATGTACAATAATTCAACATGGAGAAATAGGAGTTTGAAGTTTTCATTCCATGAATAGCATGATATAATATTCATCGAATAATCTGAAACTTTTATGAAATGTTAATTAGCTTATTTAAAACTACTTACCATAAAAATTGCACAAATGTAGAACAATTAAACAGTATACTGCCATAATGAATACATAGAAAAAAAACGAAGGAAAGATCAATATTTCATAAAACTTTATCTTAATAATTGTTAAAAAAATTAATACACACACTTCAGAGCTAATTCCATGCTCAGAGCTAATGCACAAGTACAAAAGATGTTTATGCCCTTATTTTTTTATTTCCATGATTTTAAAAGCATTCGCATGTTAAATATTTTACACGAATAAAAGCAAAATCAAATAACAATTTATAGGTAAAATACATCAAAATCTAAGAACTGTACGTGTGCATTGCTTAAATAAATATCTTAAAATATTTTAATAATAAAAGTGTTGAATCTCGCACACATGATATATATATATATATATATATATAACCAAAAACAAATATATAAAAATGGGAGAGTTTTTCTATTCTTGCGAATTAGATTTTTAATTATCTGAGTTATCAAAATGAGATTTAGTATTTGTGCTTTGGGAGAATCCGTTTTGAAGTTTTAATTTCATTCATAATAATATTATAAAAAGCACGCACAACTTTTAAATCTTGACCAAATCCATTTGATCTTCAGTAAATAATTCACAAACTAGAATTTTTGCATAAATTGCACAATTTTTTCTTAAAATGATTTATTACTGCATATATAATATCAATCTCATTGATGTGCATTAGAAAAATAATTAATTCATTTTTTATCAGGCTCTTTTCTAGCAGATAATCTGAAATGTAGGCGTGGTAGTTGCTGTTTAGCATCAAACATTGCTCCATTACTTAATGAAAAATTCAGGTAAAGCTTTGAAATTTTGCTGGCATATTTATAAAGATTCGGGGTATCAAATAAGCCAATAAAATTTTTTTCGACAGTTTAATGATTTTTAGGGTACGATATCGCCTTAAAGGGTCAAAATTTTTATACTTACACTATAAAATTTATGCTTATTTTGGTGGTATGTAAATTAACTCTTTATGGGAAGTTACTTTACATACATTAGTTATACTTTATGTTAATTATTGTCATAAAAATGAGTAAGTGATTATATAAGCTCTGACAATAAAAAAATTCTACACATCAAATGGAACAAACCTCTATGTATATGAAAAATCTAAAATTTCATGAAATGAATCCAGTTTATTCTCGAGAATCCATCCTTTTTTTTTTGTGAAGTTTAAATCCTAAGCCATGTTCTTCAGTTGAACAAATATTTTAAGTATAGTTTATTTAGTTAATGGCTCTGATTATATGAGTTATGTTCAGTGACTAATAAAAGGTGGGGCCAAGGGTTTCGGAACCTTGCCCCAGCCCTTGGTTTTTGTTTCAATTGATTATAATTTATGTATATAGTATGTAAAATAATTAATTATAATTTATTTTGTGAATTAATGCTAATTACTGATTCAATAATTTAATTTTTTACTGTTTATTTATTTTTTTTGTTCCCGACAATCGATAAAATCCAAAGAATATGTTGGGCGTTGTATTGGGATATGATACGAGAAGGGTAGTCTTTCGACCTTCGACCTCACCCCTTGAAAAATTCATATGTGCGTCACTGGTTATGTGTGTATGGAGTAACCTTTATCTCCTGAGTCATTTGAATCATTTGAGTTTTCTAAAATAAAATGGTGTGAATATTTTTTCTGATCATCACATTTAGCAATGTCACGCTATTTTTTCAACTAAATCATAGCTATTTTCGTCATAATGCTCCATATTTTTCTCGGTCTAAATTTCTGTAATAGTACATGCAAACACAATGGTACATGTTACAAATGACATCTTTGAAAAGCTCGCTTACCAGATGCTTTTAACTCCACGTTGACTACATACTTCAGGGAGTTAGCCATCCTCCTCTATTAATTGAAACCCCTCTGATAGTGCTCGATAATTTAATAACCACTCTCGATAACCGTTCCCGTTCAATTCTCAGTTTGCATAAGGGGAGTTGGGGAGAAGAGTTGACAGAAAAAGCTCGAAATGTAATCAATCTCCCTTCAAAACTTGCGGAGCAGTCAAAAAAAAAAAATTTTTTTTTAAATATATGTACTCTATTTTAAAATACTGGATGGATATCTTGCATTTAAATTCCTTTTTGTTGAATTATTTCGTTTCCTGTACATGTTACATTTTTATTAAAAGAGCATGATACATTTCCATTTGAGTTTCATAGATTTTTTTAATGTAATTGATATATAAAAGAAAAAATATGTAAATCAAATAGTACTTAATATGTGTCAAATTGATTTTCGTTTGTATAGTCAAAATTCATCTTAAATTTTGCACAAAATGAAAAAACATAACACACATACATGATATATTTTAATTTGAAGAAAATTTATTTCTTTAAAACTTACATTTTTTTATTTTGGTAGATTATGTTATTCTTCTATTTTGGTAGGTTATGTTATGTAAAAATAAAGTCTTACAAAAAATTTTTTTTAATCTTATTAAGCTTTGCTTACGTCAGGAACTTCTAAAGACTAATTTTAAAGCATGTTTAATTTTCATCAATAAAATTCCAGCTTGAAATTAAAGTACTTGTACTATTCATTACTTGTTTAATAGTGAATAAGAAACACATATAGTTATTTTGTGGGTCCATGGTTGAAAGTATCCCAACTCGTATCATACCTCAAGACAACACCAATTGATTTTTCTGATTTTGTTAACAAAAAATAAATTATTGATTTAATAATTAGCATTAATTAACAAAATAAATTGTTAATTACAAGTACTTAATTAAATTTTACGTTATATATATATATATATATATATATATATATATAGGATTATCATCAATCGAAAAAAAATCAAGGCCTTTGCGGGGGGGATCCGGACCCCAGAACATTCCACTTGTATGCGCCACTGTACGGACTACATTGCGGAACATTCAGGAGGATGATAAATTTAAAGATGCACATTCTTAAAATCTCAGGTGCATGCATTGCATATTTTTTTCGTACTATTTATGATATAATAAAATTTTACGGAAGTAATGCAAGCTAAAGACTTTTTCTTTATATTTTATTTTAAACTAAAAATGTATTAACCGGCACTTCTGAACATTCTGAAAATTAAGTGTAGTGATAATGAAATTTTTCTTTTTCCTCAAAATTAGAACCCGAAAAGGTCTTTTAAGTCTTTTTAATGTGATTGAAAAAAGAGAAATATATAGCATGAAATAAAACAGTCTATAATCTTATTTCATATTTAAGTTTTATATTGGTTATCTATCACATTTCTTACAAAGTTCCAGTGGATGTTTCCATAAAATTCAAGTATTATCAGTTCTCGCGTCGCCCCCCCCCCCTCTAAATTTAATTCACAATTTGAAAAATAAAGTAACAAAATTCATTTTGCACGTAGAAAATAAATACAATGTAACAAATATATATATATATAAGTTAAAAATAATGAGCTGTTCGATTCGCTCATTTTTAACTCATCCTGCGCAGTCTAGTGTATCGCCAAAACACGAATTCTCGCTCTGTTTCCATTGTTCATCCCAGCGAAAAAATTCTCCATGCCATACTTGTATGCCTTCTTATGATAACAAGCCAAGTAACAATTGCTCTGATAAAAGCGACAAAAGAAAACCCCCGCATTCTCATCTCCATTCCGTGAGGCATTACAATTTGCTTCTTCTATTTCCGCGATTAGGTTGGAATTGGGAAATGCACATGTGGCGCTGAATTAATTATTCAGTCCGACTAATAGGAGAGCTTACTGTAACAATATGATTAGATCCAGCGGCACGCTATGGCGTCATTCCCAACAGCTGAGTATTGCAGTAACACGAGGTGGTAGTCGCAGCGAGAGGCTTAAAGTAACGATCTCCTCTAAGTCTTTATTACCTAAGAACTAAATCCTTGGATGGCATGCTTTCAAACTTAATTGGGGAGGTTATGTGTGTCCCTCACTCGTACTTCTTGCGTACGTGCTTTGAGAGGGGCATGACTTGAGATGAGTGAAGAGCATTCGAAGTGATTACATTAATGAGGGCTTAGAGGAGATAACTAAAAAGGACAGAACGCAATGGAGTACTTTTATTTAAAAATTAAGTAAATATTCAGGGAAGCGGTAAAGAAAGGTAGCTAATACTGTTCCAGGGATTTTATTTAAAAACTGAGTAAATGCTAGGAGACAACGTTTACTTTGCTTTCAGTTGAATTTTAAATGAATTGCAAGGAGAAAAAAGAAATCAAAGGGAGATTGTACAGTGTTTGAATTAAGTAAAGTAAAAGTTTTCGTTTTATTTAAGGGAACTGATACGAAGGATAAAGGATTTATATTGTTTATTGGAACAGTTTCAATATAAAAGAAAGAAAACTTGAAACATGTGATCAATCGATAAAAATTTGGAAATGTTTTTTCCCCAAAGGACACATACGCACACCCGTGAGAAGATGTACAATAAGAAATATAATGAAAGCTTTTAATCTATTACAAGGTCGTTTTCTATTTAATTTCACTTTTATAATTACGATTAAAATTTGTGTTATCCATTCACAGAGAGAGAGAGAGAGAGAGAGAGAGAGAGTGAAAACCTATTCAAACATAACTTCATTTTCCTCATTTGTTTCTGATATTATTTTTGAATAATTTTAAATCGTTTTGCAGTGTATATTTTATATATATACGATAATTGTTATTTAGCGCTTTTTAACTAGTTGTATATTTTTCATAACGAGTTTATTTAATTTTTTATCTTGGACACCTTGAATGGATCAGATAATCAGACATCAACTGTAAATATAATAACTCATAAGAAAATGCAAAACGAACAAATAAATTCAACTTTGATTACTTTTTACTCATAAATACGTCATTTTAAAAAAAAAAACATAGTAATAAAAGTATATTAAAGTATTAGTATTAAAGGGCCTTCCTGCTTCAAAGGTGGATCCTTGCTTTGGTACATTAGTTCCTACTGCACATTATTGAACAAATAATATTCACATATTAGTTTTTTTTAGTTTTCTTCTCTTTTTTTTTCTCATTAAAGTTTTTTTCAGGCTTTAAAATTTTTTTGACAGACTCTTAATTCCCTTAAAGCCCTCATACTTGTCCCAGATTTATCAAAAAATATTTAATTTTAAAAGGTCGTATTATTCCCCCATCATAATTTTTTAAAAAACTTAACAAACTTTAACAAATATTGTTAGTATTTTCTTCGCATTCATATTACATGAAGCATGCAATAATCCAACAGTTTATTAAATAAATGGAAAGGAAGTCATGTCTGATTGAAAATGACACTTGTAAAAAATATTCTGAATAGTTTCTGTATAAGAAGAAATACATTTAAAAATAAAAAAAAGAGTTACGGTTGAGAAAATGTATCGCCATCATAGATTGCAAATAGTAAGAAATTGAAAGTTACAGTAATGAGAGAATAAGATTAAAAATTATCCGCTGCAGATATATCTAGTGTAAATTACCTGTAGAAAATATACTGAACAGTATATATATTTATAACTCCCTTCAATTTTTTCGAAAGGAAATTACTTTTTTCGAGTGCATTTATTTCTGTTTGAAGTTTTTATGTGGTTTGGAAATTTGGGGCATACCGTTCTCGTCTTTTGAACATGGTAAGGCTCGTCCCCAATATATAGTTGGGTTGATGTGATATGAAACTGGAAAAAAATGAAGCATTATCTGAATTTTCTCCTGTAAATAGAAATAACTTACTGCACACATAACTTTCGGTAAAGCCAAAGTTTCAGTTCTGTAACGACTCCCCGAATCTAACCTGATTGAAAACTACTAATATTTTTATTAAAGTGTATATTTACTTACGCAGCACATTTTGCTTGAAATGCTGTCTATAGCTTGGACACTGCAATAATCAGCCTTTGAAATTCATTTTGTGAAAATGGAACCTTTTTCCCACGTATATTTTGCAATATCATTCAAAATTTTGTTAGTTTTAATTGAGTTGAATCAAGTTTATTTGCCTAGTTACTTCCTACACTTCTCGATTGCTTTCTGAATGTTATAAAATTTTGATTTAATAAAAAAAAAATGATTCAATAGATTTAGTTCAGACTCATTAGTGAATCAGTTTTACAAAACACAGACTATTTTCTTCATCCCTCTAAATTTTTGAACATCTCACAATAATTTATTTATTGAAGCTTATAAAGTTAAACAAAAACTTTTGTTAATTCCAAAGTATGTAAAATCTAACTTGCGTGCAAAATTTTATATTAAAGTAATTGGTACGTAATATGTTTATAGTGGAAAGTTTATCCCTTTTTTACCTTGAAATTTCATAAGTGATATATATATATATAATTTAATACGAAATTTTGTAAAGATATGGAGGAGATATAATTCTCAATTTTTGAAATAACGGTAGGCTGACAATAGATTCCATCCAAATGAAAATGATGTGCAATTTTGACACGTGACAGCATGTATTTCAAGTTCAATCCAAATTACAGGCTGCATTCATCACTTTTTCAAGCAGATGCATCCCAAAGCAATTTATTCCATGCTTTTCCTTCACCGACTCGTCCATCCAAATAAAATGACTCTCTTTAAAATTCGACTTCCTACGCAGCACCGAAGCATTAATAAAAGGTTTCAGCAATGGAGGGGGGATTGGAGTCCCTAGCCTAGGATTTTCAAAGCAGACTCTAATGAAGACAAACAGGGTATCTGATGTTCTGTCCCCGTGTCTAATGAATAACTTGGACACGTCACATGGATAGTCCTGATCAAATTTGGAACCCCGTGCAATCAAGATTACGTCCCACCCTCGATTCTACACGTGCATCCCAACCCGCTCTTAGAAGTCGATAAATCCCTCAGGCCAAAGAGGTCTCAGGATTACCACCTCCCTGCCTGATAAAGCCCCAAAATCTACCCTATTGACCCAAGCAAATTTGCAATAAAGGATTGGTCAAAATATTGAGCTATCTCACTGCTTTGTTCAATAAAATTTCCTAAAATGTTTTTTTAAAAAGCAACTGAGTTATAATATATGCATATAATATACAAAGAATTCTCATTTAAGGCTGCACAATACCCTAAAAATGACAAAAATATTGAAAAAAAATTTCTTTTACATTTCCCTGTGACTTTTATAATTCGAAAAGTTGCCTCCAAATTTCAAATCTGATAACCCATTAGATTTTTTTTAAAAAAAATTGAAGCTTTCTGAGTTTAGGTTTTAGTTTCGGTTTCATTTTAAAACGTTTTTTTTTTTTTTTTTTATTCTTAAAAACAATACATGTGTTTTTCTCAGCCTTTTAGTTTTGAAGTGGTATGTGTTTTTTATTACCTAAGGCTTTTTTTCTGATCAAGATAGTCGTGAATTTTTTCGTTGATACTTCCAAATATATATCCTATAAAATTTCATATGGAATTAGGTTTTACAGAGGTTGAGTTACTTTTCAAAAAATACATTTAAGTTCATATTTTTAAGAAATTGGTGTTTTTTTCAGGTTTCCCTACAATAATAATGCTTAAATTTCAACGAGGAAAGAGATTTTCAATTCCATGCTAACTTTCGTTCCCAATAATCTATGAAATAGAAATTACTTAAAATAACTCAAATTTTTTAAAAATTGAATATTTTATAAAAATTTTAAAAACTTCTAATTTTTAAAATTGTAAAACAAAGACTTGTCAAGCTGAATTTTTTTATTTCCAGGATCAATTTAATTACATAACCTTAATAGAAAACATAAATATTACTTTTACTCTTAAAGTTTCCAAGTTTTTTTTTTTAGAAAAGTGGACTGTGAGAGAGAGAGAGAAACCTTAAAAAAATTTTAAATAGAAAAATGGGAACATGCGTTAGTTTTTATTCATATAAAAAGTAGTGAAGAATAAAAAGAGGATTTTAAAAACTTTCATCGTCACACACGTTGAAATAAAATTTTAATAATGATGAGAATATATTTATTTATAAATGAATGTGTACACATATGGTATTTGTGGTATGAATCCTGATTTGTTGAGAGTATAGGAATAATCCGTATAAAAAATTAAAACATATTCGAGAGGTTACGCATTATATATTAATCATTAATTTTACATTATAGTTATCTCATTCTTATGAATATATATATATATATATATATATATATATTGTAGATAATTACGAGTATTTTCCCTTTACTTGCTTTAGACTCAATGAACAAAATAAATGACTTTTTATCAGATTATATTAATACGATATTTTATAATCTTCACTTAGTTGTAGATTACTTAAAACATTAATTAAAAATGTTTCTATTTTTGAACTGCTGCACGTCTGATGAGAAAAATTTTCATCATCATAAAATTTGCCCTATCTTATCTAACATAAGACTGAATGATATTTAAGAAACTATGAATTTTATTACGCTCTATGTAACTTATTTTGTTTAGTTACAAAAGTTTTCCTCATTTAAAGGTTCAAGGGTATCTTAGTTTAAGACGGTTAGTTTTTTTTCTTTTCCTCAAAACTATTTGTGTATCAATCGCTTATATATAACAAATCTTTTGCATCCTTCTTCAATTTCCTTTCTTTTTGTCAAACTACTTCATTTAGCTAATCCAAAGTATTTGGTATCTACTTTAACCTATGCGAAAAAAGTATGTTGTTGAATTTAATTACAACCGCTAAAATAATACAACGCATTTTGGAAAAAAAAATTTTAAACAATTTTATATAAATTTGATCTCTTATTTATTTTCAAAATAACATTAATTTTCATTCATACCATGAATTATTTTTTGTAAAATGAGCTATACTATTGAACAAATTCAAAATAACAGGAGTAAACATTCATTTTTATATTTGAGGATACACTAGAATGGTTCATTGTAAATATCCTTAAAAATGCATAATTCATTGATTTATTATGTAAAGATATATTTGAAAAATATTTTTGGAAAGGCATCAGTTAAAGTGTTTATTATGTTATCAGGAATTGGAACTTGATGTTATACAGCGTATCTAGATGTTGTAAAATGTAAAACACGAACAAAAGCAATTGACGTTTCAAAATAAGGTCTAATTCTTTCTACACAGATTCACTTAATCCTTAACAGAAACCTCATTCAAATAGCCAAAAAAATGAAGAGAACCCATTAATGACCTATCTCAAATAATTTAAGCCGTTTTTTTTTTTTTTTTTTTTTTTTAAAGAATAAAGGAATTCTTCGGAAAATTATTTGTTGTCAAAATGACTGAAAGCAAAACAAAATCATGAGAATAAACTGTGGTTAATTTACAATTTATTTAAGAAATATATATATATTTATAATTTATGTATGGGTTTTTTTAAATAAGTAGGGGGAGAGAGAGTAACAATCTGTGGTTAGTAAACCAGCAGCCTAATCTTCAATGGATTGCCGGTTCGTAGCTCAATTCCACCAAAGACTGCCATGCTAAGTAATGAAAAGCTGCGGCTCATTATAATTTTAACTGAATCTTTAAGTCTTCATTTGATAAAAAAAATTTTGAGTCAATTCCTCATTAAGTTAACAAAGAAATTTTTTTATTTTAGTTACTTTTTATTAAATAGTTACAATAAATATAAATATGTATATACATATGACAGAATCACAATATTAAGTGGCAAAATAGATTTTCCTTTCTTATATGGTGTTAGACTATTTTTGTTTTGTTTTATTACTTTTATTCATTAATTACATTTAATTATTCTAATAAAATAGTATAGTAAAAAAGAAATCACATTCTCAGAAATTAGGCCATCCCAGGGGAGATTCGAACCTACGACCTTTCGATTAGAAGTCAATTGCGCTACAGGGACACAACGAAAAGTTTTTCTTTCTATATATGCTGCGGGACTATTATTTTTGTGTGTCTGTTACTATTTATTCATTTTTTAATTTAATTGATGAATAAATATTTGAAAAAACAGTATTAACATCAAGTGTCATCCATTACAAGTTTAAAAAAACTGTATTTGAACTTGAAAGGATGAATAGAAAATATTTTATTAACGATTGAAAATTTGAACAAGATATATATTCATATATATATATATATATATATATAGGTAGAGAGTGAGCTAATATTAGAAATTAAAAAAGGAAAAGAAATCCTGCTTTTTCACTTGGCCGATGTTTAGAATTACAAGATCCTTCACCAAAAGCTCATGCACAGCTACAAAAGACGACGTTAACAAAAAATCCAATCCAATCCAACCGAGGGATCAATCCAGCGTAATCGGGGTTTCGTTGTGTAAGTTGAATAGTGAGTTCGAGATCTGATGCCACTAAAAAACCCAGAGAAGCTGATGTACATCCATTTTATAGAGGTTTAAAGACCTCACGTTAAAGTATAGCCATCGTGCAGTTTTAAAGTGCGATGTAAACATCACTCTTACTCACCTGATGTTAAAGTGGAGTACCAGCTCTTGTCTTGTTCTCGTCAGTTGACCAGGATTCAAAATTACGAGATGTGTTTCTAATAGCTCTCCGAACCTGCCATTTTTTATCGTGGAGTGTTATGTAACATTTATTCAGCAAAACCAAAGCACCAGAAAATTTTTCCTCCAAGGGTCATTACCTTATGCTGATAATTTGTTGTCTTTGAACATTTTGTACAACTTTTGAACAATCGTAACACTCATTTCCTGCCTAAAGATTTTTTTTTACTTCCGAATTATTTATTTGTTTTATCACCATTGTTATCAATTTATTTTAATAATCCTGATGCAGTAGCTTTTAAAAATACAAAATCAGGAAATCTGTCTTAGAGATAGTTATGCGAGGTCAAATGTGTGACCCATGTGAAATAAAATTTTAATTTAAGTATATTTCTTGAAAATATTTGAATAAATATCTCTGATTCCATTCACATTTCTGTATAGTTAAGCAGGAAAATGTATTTTAAAAAATGTATAACAACTCAAATTATAACTAATAACTAATTTAAAACATTTTCTTTTTATTACAGCCCATATAAAAACTGATGAGTTGTTTTTACAATATAGCTGTGTTTGAAAATAATGCGTACAGATTTACATTTAAATTATAAATGAAATAGGTCAAAGAAAATATATAGATGTTGAAGTATAAAACTAATAAGGATAACATGGAAAAATTACGTAGCAAAATTATAAAGATGGACATGGTTGATTTCCTTCTATACCTCCATTTAATTTGTGTCAACAAGATTTTTCTTTTTCATGAAATAAATTATTTCGGCAACAATTTTTGCTTCAAACAATTGTTCAACACTCAATTTTTAATGTGTTTTGACGCGCGCACACACACACACACATATATATATATACTACATGATCGGAAGTATCTGGGACTTCTTTCAAATAGTAGATTATTCAGCTAGTGACGTCGAGCTATCAGCTCCCAAATAAGTATAAGAAATTCAGACTACTTCGCAGTCGTAATTTCACAACTAGACTAGTAGATTGGGAGGAAACCGAGACCTAAAGGATTTTGAACGAGGTAAAGCGATCCGTTGTTACGATTGTTTAGAGTCTGTCCGTCCGGAGTGTCTCGTTCTATTGCACATGATGTTATCATCAAGTGGAAATGTGCAACCACGATCTAGTAGAATTGATGTCTAAAAGATCCTAGAGCTTTGAAATAATGGTGAAACCAATCGCATGGATTCAGCAAAAAAACAAACAAAAAAAATATTTAAGAAACCCCTGGAGGCAACACCAACGAAATAAAAGTTCGTCCCAAACTTCGAAATCTTTGTTTTCATTACAGATTCACTGCTTATCAACCAAACATTATCACAGTCAATGTCAAGCGTCACTTACAGCCGTGCAAAATTCGACAACACTGGAGCGATGGAACCACTTGTTTTGGGGGAAAGATTAAGGAATACTATACAGCAACCTGAATGGTAGAGTTTGTATATGGAAATAGCTTTGTGAATTTTTTGAAACTGATTTTATTGTACTGTAAGTGAAATTTGATAGTAGAAGTATAATGGTTTGGGGATGTTTTCCATCGTTTGCTTGGACCCTGAGGTCCCTATGCAAGGAATTCTCAAGATGGAAGCCTATCTCGATATTTTGGACAGTTCCACGCTGACCACATTGTGACAACAGTTCCGAGAAAATGCATTTCTGTTTCAATAGAATCGTACTCTTGTGAATATACCTCGACCTGGGTAGACGTGATTTGTGTGCTGATAAGAATGTTCAGGAAGGGTACAAGCCTGCTCAAAATCCAGACCTGAATCCCATAGAACATCTATTAGATGAATCTGAACTCCGGCCATGAGCCAAAGTATCTTTAACGTCGGCCAAAGTATCTTTAAATATTTGACACAGCTAACCAGTGTTATATGAAAGAATAACGCATAATATGTACGTACTGCAACATTCAAAGTATTAGTGGATAAATTTCCACCAAAGAGTAGTAGTTGTTATTCCAGTAAAAATAGATCTAACACCACGCTAGTTTTTTACTTATTTGTGGAAAAAGCAAAATATATGTATCCGAATACTTTTGGTTACACACACTCACACATATATAAATACATATAAAGTTTAATTTTAAGCAGAACACATGCTTATTAACACTATAAAAATTATAATTACTTATCTAGAATTAAAAAGGAATAAAATAAATTGAGATTTTTATTCGAGTTTCAATTTATAGAGTTACACTGCGAAGTACTCTTTATAAAATTAAGTGATAAGTAAAATATTCTTAGCTTTTTTTCCATCCCAAACAGTATTCGGAACATGTATACAATATCTAGCATATATTTATTAATTTTTTTAAAAAATATGATTTATTCATTTCCGTTTTTTATACCACAAATACAACTGAGTATTTAATTTTAAAAAATTCTGTTGTTTATCCTTTGAAGAAATTCCAATGTTATATATTATATAAATTTCTGTATGAAATTTAAGCGAACACATTAGAAAATCATTAAATAATAAATTTCATATCTTACCTTAAAACGAATTGACACAAATTTGATTAATTTTATGTGTAAGATTAATGTTTTGAATGATATCGTTTATAAATATACTACATATAAGGGTGTAGCATTAAAATATATTTAATGTATAATATATCGTACCAAGCGTATAATTTGTGTTCCATAAACAGAAGCATTACAGGAAAATTTCTTCAGGGGTTATTGAATTGAAATGTAATAGTTGCTATTATTATATGAAAATAATATTGTAATAATGCGCTGTTTGCATATAAATATTTTTAATTTTTCTTAATTTAAGTAATTTAATTTTGTAAATTTACTTACATTAAACATAAATACAGATAAATTTAATTATGGTAATATTGCATTACATTTGTACTTAATGGTATATGTATATGTAAAGAGAGTAACGACTAGAATGTTTTTTAAAAAGTGAAAAAAAATTGAATTATTATGGATTTATTATTATATAATAGTTCGATACAAAATAAAGTATAAATACAGTATAAATACAGACTCTCGATAATTCGAAGTTGGAAGGACCAATGAAAAACTTCGAATTATCAAGAGGGTAGGAAAAAATTCCCAAAATACACGAAGAGAAATTTTTTTCTTACACTTTTAAATTTGAAATTATGTAATAAAACAACAATAGTACATTTGTTCTAAATTATTTTATAGTACTTTTAAAAAGCACATATTATATACAGTATAAATAGTTTACTATAAAGTTAGAAGTCCTGTATCAAAAGAATACATTCAATACATTCATACACAATCCTACAAACATCTCCTCTTCACAATTGCGGACCATTCTTCCTGAACACATATGTAGTAAGGCCACGTATTAAACGAAATATATGGACAGCTGACTATAGGTGCGGTTAGTATATTGTCCACTTAAAGAGATGAAAACAATAAAAGTGTCTTTTCGCCTGAGGAATCGGAACGCACTAAGAAGGAGAAACTGACAGATGGTCATCAAAGGGGCTATGTTACGGGGGAGACACGCAGAGATAACACAACGCAAAACTTGTAATCTCCAACCTGTTTATTACAGGACTGCAACATAATTTGAGTGGTCGAATTTTCGAGAGTTTTATAAGATAACTTGGAATTATATAGTTAAGTTTGGTTGTAGTTAGGCCATCCACAGATTTTACTTCGAAATATTGAGTGTACCAAAATGTATTGTTTTAGTTCAAAATATCAAGAGTTTTTCTAGGGAATGAGCACATACTTCGAATTATCGAGAGGTTCGTATTATCGAAGGTTTAAAATATCGAGAGTCGACTGAAGGCATTTCTTAAAATCCTTTTACGATGGAAAAATATTCTTTAACAAAGATTCTGACTTAGCCTTATTAGCCAACCAGTTAAATCAAAAATAAACAATTAGAATGAGATTCTAATGTTTTCAGAACGAACGAAAGAAAGAAAATGAGAAACAATTTTTTCACAAAGTAAAAATTCTTCCATAATTTTCGGAGAGTCGAGTAACCTATCCTCCCCCGCATCCCATACCTACACCAATTATAAATAACATAAGGAACGAGAAATGTGAAATGAGGATTAAAAGGGAGCATTTTAATATGTGAACTGTGGGGTGTGAAACATTGGGCTTAACATTCTGTGAATCGACTTGCTCTTTGCTCTCCCTCTCTAAATATGATAGGGTTTTTGATAATCCCTACAAAAGCCGTCAGAAGGGAAGACGGCGTTTGCAGGGAAGCCAAATGCAATGTACCTATCGCAGCGATTTCCCTAGAGTTTCGTCAGGGAGGGGGTGGTAAAGCCCGCCATCTGCGAGGCACTGGTCTCCAAGGTAACCTTCCGTAGGACTTCTATAAATACATCTGCCAGGGGTGAGCGAAAAAAATGCTCGGTCAGGATTTAAAAGATGAAAAGTGTCGCACCTGCTAGCTCATTAGCAAAGCGCACCCTTTATTTTCTGCAATCTGCATAATAGGAGCTGCTGAACAAGTCAGAGATCGTATGATAAACTCATCCTCTTCCCCCTCATCCAATTGTGATTGAGCTTTTACATCATCAGAGATGTGGGATCTTGAGTAATGTGTTATTGGAGATGATAATGCTTAGAGATGGAGTTTTTTGGTCACAGTCGGAAATTCTGTGCCATGGTCTCATAATGCGTTCCCCATCTTAGAAAGAGAAGAATTCGTAATAAAGATCGCATTTTTTTTTTTTTTTTGCAATGAGAAAAAGATCAAGTAACATTTTGTTTCTTGTACCGCAGTACTCATAATTTTAGTTACACGATACGAAAGGTCAATTGGAAGCAAAACATAATTATATATGTTACGTACAAGACTCCTAAGTACTTAAGGTATCCGACTGGTTGCGACAACTTTTTTTTTTTAAAAAAAAGGAGATAAGGGGATTTTTTTGTTATTTTAGATTTGTTTAGTGCATTTTGAGAAAAATGTGCTAAAATTAAGAAGAGAAAAAGAAATTATTATTACTAAAATGGGAAAAAAATAGGTAAAAATTGACAAAAAATAGCATAAACGCGGCCCATTCTGCACCAAATGTATATGAACAAATTTTAATTTTTTCAATCTAATATATTGCTATATTATTCAATTTTGAAATGACCTTTAGGATAAGAGATATTTTCTTTTTTACAAAAACTAGAGCACTTTATTTCGGTTACTTTTATGAAAATGCTTAAAAAGACAGTGATTATATTCCCATAAGGGACTGTAAATTTTGTAATAAAACAGTGGTTGATAAATCTGAAGGTTAAAACAATTCTACTATTATACAGAACTTACAAAAAAAAATTTCAGTTAATTATGTTCAAAACATTTTTAGCAATCGCTGACCCCATTTGATTATTTTTAAAAAATCACATTTCCTGTAAAATGCGTTTTAAAGTATGACAAATCTTGCTTAAAGTAATGGCATCTGCTTTTACTAAAACATTTGTAGTTTTTGTTCTAGTAAACGGAAAATGATAAACTTGGTATTTTTATAAAGCCAATAAGATGATCCATAAAATAAAATTATAAAAAAATTTGTCAATTTTTGGCAAAATTCACAGTTTTAGGGTAGTCGGATACCTTAAAATGTTTGTTTTCCAAAGAGAAATTTATTTCAATAATGATCGATGAGAATAGGGATTCACATGATTACTATTTTAGAAGCGTAAAGAATGAAGTTAACATTACTAATTCAGTTCCTAGCACTGTTCTATTTGCCAAATACTATTATACATAGAAAAGATTAAAGTGCTTTAACTTTTAGTAGATAATGCCTGTACAGCAACCAAACTGTTTAGAATCTCTCAATCCATTACTAGTAAGAGTAATGATTCCCAATCAAAACTACTTCTAGATTTTGTTGCGTAGACAACAAGAAGTACCGGGAGTGTGGGGAATATAAGAGTAGGGTTAAAAAAAAAACTCAACAGATAATTTAAAAGTTTCGCTGCAATATAGTAAGTTTTTGATGCTTTCTAAGGGAATTTGGAAAAATAAGTAATTATGCAAAGTTTACATTTTCTGTAAAATTAAGAATTTTTTTTTAACATTTTAATTCATATAATGCAATATAGCATTTAACTCCATGGCGCTGTACAAATTGGTCTGCCGCAACACATGAGTCTAATAAATATGCCACAATGCATGACACTTTAAGCATATTTCCTCAAAATAATTTTTTCAATAAAAGAAGACAATGAAAGAAAGATAAAAAAAAAAAAGTTATTAGAACTGAATGCATTGAATTAATAAGTTAAAAATAAATAGTTAAAGAAACTGAGAAGAATTGGAAAAAATTGCTTTTTTAAAAAAAAATTGTTCTTAATTTTAGACGAAGAAAATGGGGATTTTTTTTTTAATTCTGGGCTCTTCCCCTCCCCCTGATACTGTGCTCAATGGAAAATTGAATTTTGAATTGAGTATTCATTGAATATTATACTAATTAAAAAAAATGATATAATTTCCTTAATCCTTTCAATCATAAAACATACGAGATGAAAATATTTTTGATAAGGCTATTCCAGAAGAAAAATCAGAACTTAAATGGACCTTTGCATAATCCATCCACATTAATATAAGTATGTCAATTCTTCACATGGAATACAGACTCATTTCCAATCAACTTCTGTGAAATTTGATGATTTTTATTAAATTGCTTTGCATGCGTTCTTAAGCATTCGTTTTTTGAAAAATTTCATAAAGTATATTTTATTACTTCATATATTTATTCTTAAAATATGTTTGATACCAAACGATGTTTAGAACTCCATAGGTAAAAAACTTCAATCAAAATGAAAGGGTCATTACATTCGACTTTTTTCTCCTTGTATTAAAGAATAAGACAGTATGTTGAATTCATTTGAATCTTATATGATATGGAGAATTGCCATCCTTGATCATAATTCAGGATGTGAAGCTCTGAGCTTATTACCTACTGTGGTTCTATAGTAAATAGTAATCTTAAAAATTCTATTCCTTTTCATTCACATTAAATAACATTAGTATTTTAGACTGTTCTTGGAGTAAAAATGTTAAAATATTTTATCATAGAACATAATTCTATGATAAAAGTCTTCTCACACATTGTCAATGTACGCTCATTCTTTAACCAGTTCAAGAAATTAAATTTTCTTGCAAGTTTTCGCCTGGAAAAATGTTATTTCATTATTTATCGCTAATATCATTTCAAAGGCTAGTTAATTGTAGCACAAACTATTTTTTTAACTTTTGTTTTTGTAATTTATCATAAGTCTGAACAGATAGCTATGTGTTTTGAGTTTTTATGAACATTCAAAGTAAATGCATTCGACGAGCCGAACTTCTTAATAGTGGATAACTAGCGAAAAGAAGAGTTAAATTTTTCTATGAGCCACATATATTTCTGATCCTTATAACAAAAATAAAAGTTTTTTTCGATACACAACAAAAAACGATAATTTGGAAAAATTTGAGCTCTTTTAATGCAATTCATACATATCGTTAAAATTGTCTTTGCCAAATGTTAAAGAATAGGATTCCAATTTTGAAAAAAATAAATAAACAGTAAACGCTCCGATATTTATATTATATCCTGACTTCAATATCCTACTATATAAAGAGAATAGTATATTTTTTGTTTTAATTAATTCCTTTTTTCCTCACTTATAAAACATGTTTTGTATATTTTCCTTATTACTATAGAGGGAGTTTTCATACTAAAGTAAAATTTTCGTATTTATAGAAAATTAAAGTATTTGTATAAGATACTGATATATTTATTATAATCACATATATTTATATAAATATTGATTTTTTTCCCCAACAGAAAATATATTCCATAGTTAAGAAGTCTATCTCTTTTGCATGACTCGAAGAAAGCTTAACTGTGAAAGTTATACAAAAGTAAGTATACAAAATAATGGTAAACAAAACAAAAAATACGAATTTTTAATTTATAATATTTTATGGTATGTTGATTCAGTTTCCAAAGAATGTTTATAAGTTTTGATGTTTGAATTAAATATCCTTCTTTAACAAGAACAATTGATCAATAAAAAGTTTCCAAGAGAGAGTTTCTTACGAGACTATTTTAGAATGAACTTTAGTCTCATCCATTTGCTAACATGGTATTTTATAACAGGAATTCAACATCACTTTTTCCCATGACTTAATTTTAAAGTTATTGATTCATTTTAGAGCTTCGAACTTAATACTACAACATCAACATTTTCAGTTAAAAATAAATTTCCATTCTTCTTACAAAGTGGCAACCAGAAAAGACGAACTCTTATGAAAACATCCAATACTCGAAGTTATACGTTTCAAATGTTTGTAAGAATGAGGAAGCGAGTAAGAGAGAGCTCACACACAAAGTGGAAGTAGCGACACATCGATCCAAAGCTCTGGAAAGTTAGCCAATGAATGTTTTATTCAGTAGAGGAAGCTACGCCCTACGCCACTATGCGCAGCATCCCTTCTTCACAATTCTCATTTTCTGCTCCCATGGGTCCTTGCGTCCGACACGCCTAATAGGAATTATGAAATATGAACGAGTTCGTGCCTTTTATCCACCCCCTTCGAAACCACCCCGCAGTTTCTCGTCCAAGCGAAAGAACTTTAATATTCAAGGCACCTAACGGTCTCAGCGAAACGGCTTTGTGATTAGAAACCTCGTTTCGTTTCATTGGTTTCCCAAAAACCGCTCTATAAATATTAGATGCGGAATTTTGAATCCATAGCGCTTTATTTTCTTTACACGGGGAATGTATTATTCTCCTTCCCCTCTATTTCAAATTATTTTGTTTTTATAATAAGGGGGAAAATGTGGAAAGGATACGTGGACTAGTCGGGTTGGAGATTTTAATGAATTCTTAATAAAGTTTTAAGGTGATTTAGAATAATTTTAACTATCTCTTGTCTCGTCTATTTATTACATTTTTATATAGCTAAAGATTATATATATAATTAAACTCAGCTTTTATTTTGTTTGATAAATTAAACAAAAATAAAATTTTAAATTTTTAGAAAAGACAGGAATTTAAGAGCTTTTAGAATCGCAATCCAGAGGTATATGAGTTACAAATATATTTTCCACTTTAAGTTCGTCGTGTGGAATATAAAGGAGATAACTGTTGTGACAAAAAAATCTGTTATAGAGTAATAACAGTATATTCTGAAATTTGGAGAGTTAATTTTAGATCAAATGGTGTGATCCTTGAAGAATTTTTTAAAAAGAATAGAATGTGTATGTTGCCGATAATCCATTGAAGACATTTAATGTGTTATTATTTTTAATCTCTATATTAAGTTAAAAATTAATGATAAGTAGACTTTTAATTATGAACACACACACACACACACACAATTGCAATACATATATATCAATAAAAATTTCAACTGAAAAGTAATAAATATAAAATATACAACAAATCAAAATAACTTTGAAAGACTTTACGTGCAGTGAACTTTTTTTGTGAATTCGAGAATCAAGTTACTTTTTCAAGCAGTTTCATAACGAATGACAGATCTTTTAATGTAGATGTTGCTAGCTTTGTAAGTTAAGCTTTTACTGTAATTTATCAAATCATATCATATCTGAAATTTAAATAACGTGTTAATAATAATGTAATAATTAAAGCAATTTGACTTTTATGATTTTGGATCAATTGGTTTATTAAAAGTAACGCTAGAGCAAAACATTGCTTAGGTCACCAATGACGGCCTTCAGAATTTTGAGCCAAGTTTAAGATGATAAAGATGACTCCCGAATCTTACTCTCTGTTTTTGGAGGTTATACTTTTAACTGAAAATGTAATAAAAGAAGCTAAAAAAATAATACACTCTGCTACTAACTCCCCGTAACTATAATGCTTTCAACCATAAAAATTGCAGTCGGAAAAAATGAACGTGTGCAAGTAAATAAAGGAAAAAAATTCTAAAGAAATTAAATTGTAAAGAATAAAACTTGCTTTTATTGTATTGGTTTTCCAAACATTTTATTTCGGAATTCTGAAAAATTTTATTTTAATTCCGCAGTTACAGAAAAACGTTTTAGAGAAAGTCCCCCCCCCCTTTTTTTTTGGTCATTACAACTGAAGTAAGCCACTTAAAAAATCGTGAAAGAAAAAAAATAGTTTCTTTTCCTTTATTGAGGCTTTATTCGAAACAAACATTACTCAAACTTAAATAAAATGGAATTCTTTTATTATTCGATCCTTGAGATGTAATTGATATCAATATTTATCTTTTTTCTTTTTAATATTATGTTCAGCATAGATATAACACTCTTGTTCATCAATAATTCTATAACAGATATTTTATAATAGTTAACACGAATAATATCAGTTTCTCAAACAAGATCTATTCCTAATATTGATTTTAAAGAGTGTTATGTTGAACTAGGCGAATAAAAAAATTTTATTGTAGAATATTTTTAAAAAAATTGCTACTACTTGATTAAAATTTGATTTGATTTGATTCTGAGAGCAAATGGTCTTTAACAAAGGTAAGCATTAAGTCGATCGCGATCGACCGGTTGACCGCCAAGACATTCTGAAGTGACCGCCTTTACTGAGATCTGGGCGCGCATACTAAAAAACATTTATGGAAAAACGACGCAAGACTGGAAATTTGGCTTTTTACAATCGATGCGATTGCCCTATCTGTGGGAATCTTCATTTTCAACGATGAATATGATTAAGACAACATATTGTTCCCGTTTCACAGACGACCACTTAGAATCCAGCGGCAAGCATGTTTCTTTTGTTGAGTAGAGACTCACTTAGAACGAGCGATTAGTAATTATATACAGAGATATTCAAGACTTGCGGTCAGTATGTAGACTAAGTCTTCTACTGACTATAACTACGAGATGAAAAGGACTTATTTTTTAATGTATTTGAGTTGTTTGATATTAAATGAATAATGTGATATTATTAAATGAATAATGTGATATTATTAAATGAATAATGTGATATTATTAAATGAATAATGTGATATTATTAAATGAATAATGTGATATTATTAAATGAATAATGTGATATTATTAAATGAATAATGTGATATTATTAAATTTGTGGATATTATTATTATGTTTGTATCTTGCGTTTTGATTTAAACGAGGTCTAAAGCTTAATTTTTTAATTGTAGTTATTTAGGTAAGTACATACTCTCTCTGTATTTTATATTTGAATAATATAAATATTGTTGACATTTTTGAGGTGTTGCGGTCACCAGGTGGACCGCAATACCTCATAAAAATTAGAAGTAGACCGTACCATGTAAGAGTCTGCCCACCCCTGGTCTATAATTTTACAATCTGTATTTCATTTACAGCCATATCATTATTAATTACAAACGAAGCTTCAAATAAAAAAATTTAAAAAATTTTTGCTTATCACACAAAAGTGCTACAAAACGCCTAATTTAAAATTAAAAAGTCATAAGCTTTTTCTCCAATAAAGTAGAACTTCAATATATTCAGTTTCACTTCAACCATAATTAAAATTCTAACCTTTCTACAGAAATTAATTTAAAGAACCGTTTGATTTTTATAAGCGAGTAACAACGAGCGTGTCGCAAGAATTTCTGAAGTTGATTAGTCTTGGGAGAAAGATTTGAGATGTCAGACCCCTTCGGTACGCCTCTGAACTATATACGAGGTGTGTTACAAAATATCAGTCTTTTATTCATACAAATTACATTTATTCAAATACAGTAAGCTTACTCCCATCTCATTTTTGTAGTTATTCCATTAGGCTTTCTCTCCTTTCTGCTACACATTCTATCACTGCCGGAAGCAACACTGGAACGTTATTTTGAGATGGTGCAGAGGTGATCAGTTGCGTTCTGCCGGCTATCTTTTCTGGACTGAAATCCTGGCCCTTACAGCCATAGGAAACTTCAAAATATTCATGGACTCATATCAGGAATGTAGGGAGTCTGACGAAGCAAAATATGTTGTTTGGCCAAAAAATTATAAAGAATAAAAAGTTTTTTTAAAAAAACGAGCAAGTTTTTTTTTTGAAATCCTGTCAAAAAGTCCAAATCCTGTCAAAATAGAATTAATAGATTCAAAGCAGATTCGCCTCATCTACGAGTTCTCTGATTGTGATTCGATGATTCTGCATTCGACGATTCCAGGGTCCTCATTTGGTCATCGCCTCATTTCCGGATGTTGAAAACCGACTAGAACGGAATTCACACTCCATTGATGGGAGTGAGTGAGGGAATTAATATTTGTACTGTGAGTGAGTATTAGTATTAGTACAGTGAGTGAGTATTAACGTCACACTGTTCAGCTACTCGAGGGCTTTTGGCGACGGACCTCTTAATTTGGAGCCATGGTCAAGTGACGCGGATGACACCTGAGCTGGAATCCCCTCTCATAACTACCACACCACACCAATGGGAGGATGTTTGAGCTCTCGACATATTTAACGTGCATCGCGCTCTCCTACATGGCGGGTTTCCAGCCGTACTAGGCTCGATCTCATGACACCCCCCACCTCCACCACGAGTCCGTAACCTTGACTCCTTGGCTACCGGGGCCACCCATTGCTGGGGGTTAATCTTTAACAGACTGTACGACTTTTTTATTGGCGTAATGCCCATTGCTTCATTCCCGAAAAGTCCGTTCAATCTGTCAGAATCTCCAAGCGTTTATGTCAAAAGAAAATCCGATGCCACGCACTTGCGATTCCTCTTTCAACGTCCGTCTGGCTACGGTTTACAGCTTCTACGGGCAGGATAAAAAAATCATGCATGCAATATAAGATTGTTTACATGAGTGCACTAAGCCACGTTTCCTTCGCTTTTATTTATTTGCAAATGAAAACTTATGAACGTACCTTTTTTGAAGATACCTCGTTTAGTTTGATACTTTTATTCAAGTTGTAAGGCTATAAAACTAGACTGATGATTTAATTTCTTTTCTCCTACAAACCTGCATAATTTTAAATTCTAGAAACAATTTCTGGTTTCATATTTCACTCTTTCTTTTCCCCTTTGGGCTACGTTTTACTACATTTCCTCAAAGTCAAAATGATACATAAGAGAGATAATTACATTTGTACTCATTGTACTTTTCGAAGGCTGCACTTAAATAATATTTTACTTTTGTAACAGTAAAGAAAATGCAAGCGATTGTAACTATAATTGTTAGTAAGTAGAAGTTTGAACGCATGTACTTAATTTTCTGATGCAAAAAGAAAAGAAAAAACTAAATGATAATAATATAAATGCTTAGCTAACAAATAACTGCTTACTTAAGTAACACAATGCTTAGCTCATCTGATTAATAATACAAATCCCTTCCTTCCTCAGTGGCTTGACAGTCTAGGTGTGCCTTGGCCTTCTCAAGAAGCCTTTTTTAGGGTAGCCTTCTTCCTGCTAGTGTTCTCCAATTCTTAGTTCTCAAAACTAGGAGATCTTTTTCTAGGCCATCAATCCACTTAAGATTTGGCCTGCCCTTTCTTCGTGTGCCAATTGGTAGGGCATTGAAGACTTTTTTAGCGGTGCGGTCTTCGTCCATTCTGACAACATGACCTGCCCATTTAATTCGTAGTAATTTGATGAAGTTAACGGAGTCAGATTCTTTATGTGATTGATAGAGCTCGAAATTTGATCTTCTTCGCCACGTTCCATTTCCCTGAATTCCTCCAAAAATAAATCTTAAAATCTTCCTTTCGTAGATACTTATCATGTTCTCATTTGTTCCAGACATGGACCAAGTTTCACATGCATAAGTTAATATTGATCTTAAAAGACTTTTATACAATAGACCCTTTGTTTTTCTTTTGATTAAATTCGATTTCATATATTTTCGTATTCCATTAAGACATCTATTAGCCATAGTAATTCTATTTTGGATTTTAGCAGTACCAATCGTTTCTATTGTTAATTTCTGGACCTAAATAAAAGTGAAATTTTCAACAACTTCAAAATTATATACTCTTCAATTTTAGAGTGGGAATTGTTAAGCAAGATTTAGTACAAAGTATGTACTTTATCTTATTCTCATTGATTTTCAGTCCCATTAATTTTCTTCTTGAGTTTTAGTAACAAGAGTTTTTTTGGGGGTAGGGTTGCTAGCCCTACGTAATAATACAAATATCTAATCTAAAAAGAACGACTATGTTTAATAATACTTAATTTGTTTTCTATTAATAGGAGTTAGAGAGTTCTTTCTATGGCATTGAGAAGCATATTACAATTGATGGTAAAAAGTTAAAATGTCTTCTTTTTGTATAAAATAGATATAGTTCATGCTGTTGTTTATTTGAAGCGTTAAGAAAATAAGTTTAATATTAGTTGTTTCTGAAGTGTCTTCATTTGAAAAAAATTAATGACTTAGATTCTCGAAGTAATTAATTATTTAAAATGTGTTTTTAAAAGTCAAAACGTTTAATTGGGATAACTTAAAAAATAAAACAAAATGTTAAAATCTATTGCAGTTATTTTCAGAATTAAAACTATGTACTTTTTTCCTTTTATTATTTTCATAATTTTTTAAAACATTTTAGGAGATTTTCCCTTATTTTTTTTTTTTGCTGGAAATATTCGAGCTACTTTATATTCGTTTGTGGTCAATTTACCAGGATATTGTTTTTGAATCTAATTTTGTTTCCTTGAATTAATGATTAATATATATATATTTATTAGTCTTCTTTTGAATTATTTACTGCTATATATATATATATATATATATATATATATCTTTTTTCTTAAAAAGTGGTTCACAAGTTTATCGGTCATTTGTTTAAATTTTATTCATTTTCCCAAGAACTCATTTTCCTTTTCTTTTTTTTTTTAAATTATTTGGTTTCTATTCAAAATATTCCAGATAAACTTCTAGACACTTTATAACGTAATAGTCAGAGGTAATTACCCTAGAAAAAAAATTTGAAGTAGAAAATTTTTTCGGTAATCAGATTATGTCTTTAAAAATGCAATAAAGTTGATTTTTGTTTGTATCAAATAAGTATTTATATTAAGACAATTATACTTTATTTTAAGGTATTAAAAACAATAATTAGTCAAGGATTCAAAAACTAAAATCAATTTATGCAATGAACTTTGATTTTAAAAATATTACATGCGATAATCGGTATTTACTCAACAAAACTATAAAATAAGAGTAAACATAAAGCATTTGATGAAAATTCGAGTGGAATGAAACGAACCTTTTCACCTATACCAAATACAGTAACCTGTTTAATCAAAATGCAAAATTAAATCGCTTAAGAGGATTCTTCTGTAACAGTAACCTTTTTCTACCCCCTGCAATAACAAAAAATATGAGCAATTCATAATGGTTTTGGAACTCTAACTCCATTGAACCAAAAGGTTTAATTATATGAAGCAGCGGAAACTGCATGACCCTATGTGTCACGCTATTGGACAGCCTCCGGCATTGATGCACGTGCTGCGGCACGCGTCCCCTGCAAGGCAAAGTGACAGAAGAGCACGTGTGTCGACAAGACGAGATGTTTCGGCGGTTTTTGAAGGACCGTGACTCATGAAAATCCTGCTGATCTACAGTAGATTTTGTTGCCCTTGCATTGACACTCAATCACAATTATTTTATAGACATGCACCTGTCACTCCAGTGGAAAGATACTCTGGGGACTCTTTCGAAGCATTGATGTTCTATCTGATAGCATAGATTCCGATTTTGATTCAGAAGTACAGTATTACTTCCATGAATCAAAAAGAAAACATACAGGAGATTGATGGAATATGCATCATCTCTTGTTGGTTTAAGGGCACCCCCCCCCCAGCCCTCTCAATAGAAATCTCAAAGGTGAGTCACTCAGGTGAGATGTAACAAAACTCAGGCATTATGGTTTTTCATCCTCATTATTACATTTCATAATAATGATTACGAAATTTCGGAAAGGAAACATGCGAGTAGTTTTTGTATCATTTTTTTTATTTTACACCATGTATCAAATACTCTTTTTAATATATGACTCTAATTTTCCTTCACAAACCAGCAAAATATTCAGAGTTTTAAGGATAATGAAACTATTACGAGTAAAATTTTTTTAAACTCAATTGGCACTGATTTTTTTTGGAGGGGAGGGGGACGGAAAAAATTTATGAAATAAATTTGAATACAAATCGCAACTAAGAAAAAAAACCTCCTGCTTAACCTCAGAACTTACATCCTATTTTTGTGGTTTTAAAGGCATGTCATTCATTATTGTGTATTTTAAACTTTTGAAATAATTATAAAATGGAAAATAAAACTCATTAAACATTAAAAAAGCAGTTATAATGCTGTGTTCGGGAAGTTTCTTTATAAATTAAAGTAAAAAATATTCAAAATTATTTTTTCAGCACTACTGTAAATAAAGAATAAATTCATTTTTATAAATGTGAGTCTCAATAAAAATAAACTTTAACTAATAGTAAATATTGTGGTTGCAAGTTTTCGAGTATTTTCCAATCATTAGATCACTAAATTTGTTCTATCACTAATACTATCTGACTGCCTAATATTGTTTTAGTGTATTCTATATACATATATATATATAGAGAGAGAGAGATTTACAAAAATCACAAATACATAAAACCTAATTATGTACATGGTAAAATTAATCGGTGATTGTGTCTTCTTCTTTTCATAAATGTGTATAATTTTTACAGAAGGGAAGTTGCCGTCACTTTATTTGCAAAATATCTCCAAAAAATTAAAGTAAAAATTTTTTCTCAATCTTATAATTGTTCAATCTTTTAAAAAATTCTGAGGAAGTTGAATTATTTTTCAAAACTTTATTCTGAATGATTTCTATGAATATGCGAATTTTCCAAAGCAAAGTTTCCTTTCTTTTATCTCATACGATCAGGGGGCTATTTTTTAACCTTTTCTCTCTTCACATATATCTCTTTGCCACAAGAAATTGTACTGAACCAAACGTAAGAAAAAATTTTATAAGCGTATGAAACAATTTTAAAGAAATACTTCTTACCGGGGAATCTTTTTAGAACATTGAACAATATACAAGTGTATTTAATACTCGCATGAAATATCAAAATATATTTGTTAAACATGAGTATTTATGTGAATTTAATTTGTTAGACATTGGAAGGAGGATTTTATTTACTAGATATGTTTTTAATGTAAAAAAAGTAATTATATATTAGTCGATTACTGCGACAATATGCAAATTTTCCTTTTAGGAACTGAATGACTTTCAGCTCCTAAAAGAAGTTGCACATTCTTATCACATTGCTTATCCCCTACACATGACACTAAAATTGAATATATAATAAATATTATCATCTTTATCCAGAGCGAAATGTAATATTTCTGTTGAAATTTTGAAGCCCCGGAGAACGTGAACAACTTTTATAGATATACAATAGCTACAAGGTGTTATAATAATATATTATTTAAATTCTTGATTATACAATTTAAAATAACATTCAATTAATTCATTAATAATAAATATATGATAAGATTAAAATCAAAAATATACACTATAACCTCAAAAGGAACGCACCAGAAAAGAGTTATCCGAATAGGACGAAAATTGTAGATGTGATAATCATGTGTTAAAAACGGAACGCTAATATTATCACAAGAACTAAATGTTTTCTTCACAAAATACAAAAGCAAAATATATGAATAATGCGTTGACCCACCTCTGCTTCTAATGGCATTAATTTGTAGAGTTAATTAATGTCCTCCAGCAGGATTTCTTGCCATATACACTCCAACTGGCGAGTTAGATCGGCCCGAACCACAAACGGTCGGAGACACTAGCTTATCATTGCCCAAACATACTCTATAAAGGAGAGTTCTGGAGATCACCCCGATCAGGGAGTGTTGGGGAAGTGCGAAGACACAAGAAGAAGAAAAGCATTTTACGTACAGCTGGATCTTATACTTTTGGAATCTTATACACTGGTGCTCTTGCTAGTCAAGCACAGGGTTTCCAAAAGTTAACTATTTTCATATTTTATCGCTAGATATGTACTTACGTAATTTCGTTCCATTTGGAAAACTCCTTTTTAATGTGTCGCTTTTTATAGAGTAAACAGAGTGCCACAAAAATTTCTTGTTGGGAATACATAAAAACGCCTAAAGACCTGTACTATCTACAGTTAACGAGAAAAATATGAAAAACAAAGTATGCAAACCAATGGCGTAACAGAGAACATTACCCCTCTCTCCACCACTGAAAACTCAGGTTCTGCCTTTAATATTTTATAAGTTGGTTAAATATGTACTTGGCGTCAGTCAGGTCTTAGGCCCCCTAGAATCCTGCCCCCTCATCACGATGTGAGGATTGCAGGGGTGTATGCTACGCCACTGGACGTCACAGTCAGTCGCAAGGAAAAAAACACCGCATTCGATGCATCAAGAGCAGTATTTGCCATATCGAGGCAGGCTTGAGCGCGTCGTGGAATGGATGAGTGTACACGTCGCAACGGCCCGGTGTCCACCGAAATACAAGCAGCATGCAGCTGAGCAACTAAGTCTGACTGTGTAGTCACTACGTTTTGATATATGAATTCTTTGAGATGGCCCCACAGAAAAAAAACCAACAGTTGGAAATTTAGTCATCATGGACTATAGAACTGGACTCATATGTCCGGTTCAGCGAGCGGAGTATGCTATATTCACCCATTCACGTACAAGAGCGTAGAAATGCACAGGAGCCCCATCATGCATCATCATTCATTTATCATCCCTTGCCGTACTTTTCACCCCCCCCCCCAAAACAATGGATAGTACACGTACAGTTCCTTGGGTATATTTTATGCACTCCTACCGAGCAATCTGGCTGTGCAGAGTTTGGTGATATTTATAGGACACCCTGTACATGCGTATATAATCATGAGAGAGAGAGAGAGCAAATGAATTAGAAATAAATAGATCCTACACAAATCGCATATATACATAGTGATTTGTGGGGTACATTTATTACTAAACAATGTATATAACTATTTATATATATACAGTCGACTCTCGATGATTCAAAGTTGGAGGGACCAATGAAAAAATTTGAATTATCAAGAGGGTAGAAGAAAAAAAAACTCCCAAAATACACGAAGATAAATTTTTTTTCTAACACATTTAAATTTGAAACTATATAATAAAACAGCAATTGTATATGTTACCGGCAAAGTATGAAATCCGGCATTCTATACAATGCCTAAATCTAGCCGGCAATGTATGAAATGATTCCTATTTCACACATTGCCTAGGCATTCTATAGAATGCCTAATGAGAAACCGGCAAGGTATGAAATACATCTTAGATTCATTTCAAATATTGTCAATTGGCAAGGTATAAAACTTTTAACGTGTGTCTCAGGCTCAGAATCTGTTAGTTGTACATTGCTGTTTGTTCGGAAATGTCAAAATACTCAATTTTACTTAAACATATTCAACAAAAAATTTGTTTTTTCCTGTGCTACTTGAAAATGGAGAAGCAAGCTATAGTGTTGGAGAATGAGACATGGTCTAAAGCAGGGGTCGGCAAGCTATGTCACACGAGCCACATGTGGCACGCGGAACAATTCTCAGTGGCAATTTGCACTACTCAACAAATTTGTAAATTTTTGAATTGTTTCAAAAATGCCCTACTGTGTGGTTCGCTGAATCATATTGGTAGATTGGTTTGACACGCAACAGCTAAGAGGTTGCCTACCCATGGTCCATAAACATGAAACAACTATTCAACGGTTAGTTGCCTAAAATTCGAGTTAATGCTCCAAAAAAAAGGGGGGGGGGTATCTTAACTGAAATTACTTACTAGAAGTTAATAACTGATATAAAAAATGCAAAAATGACTACTAAGAAGAAACTCAGGGACTATTGATTGCTGAATAGCTATGATGTGATGTTAGCGGAAAATAAAAGTAAACTGTTAAAGAAAGCATCAACACCATAAAACAGTGATCCCTAACCCTTGTGTCGTGGATCAAAGGGTATCTGGTCCCTCAAGGAGCATTAAATTATTTCCATTATATTTACTGGGGTGTATTTTTCTCGTGTTTGTGCGACTTTCCATGGAAATCACTTTATATTTTATGTGAAATCATTTTATAATTATTTTTTGGTGCAACTTAATTTTACTCTGAAGGCATGTTTAAGTACACAATTAAATTATAAAATCAAAACAATTTAAAATATAAATAATCAACATCCCACCCTCAGCGGGCCGCCGTAAAATTATCAAACGTTGACTTGTCCAGAAGAGAAAACTGTTGTGAAGAACTGCTATACAGTATTACGTCATGGATTCTTTTTTTCTCCAATGAGGCTGCAGATTCATATTTTTACCATTTTCAGACCTAGTACATTCTCCAGGGGCTGGTATTCCTTTTCAGTGCGGCATCATGTAAACGATACCAATTGCCGACGGTAATTTTGACACCCAGTTTGACGATGTGAACATATTCTAGGAATTTAATTTGCCAAGAACATAATTAATTTCATGATTCTGGGCATATGATAGAATTCTGAAAGAACTTTCAACCAAATACAAAAATATTACACATTATGATATTGAACTATACATCCACCTACGTGAAATTTGCCAGAAAAAAACAGAAAATTATTTTTAAAAAAAAGGTATTGTGTAATACAAAACATTGATTTTTTTTTTCCGAATGCCAATATATTGGCACTTGCAATGAGTGAGAAACAGGACGGTTTCTATCAACTCGGAACTTCTGAAGGAATTTTAATACCAAGTATATGCGAAATCACAATTTAACAGTAATTTTTTTAATGGCAGTCTCATTATTTTGTCAGAATAACATTTGTACCTTTAGGAATGTAAGTCATTGATATAATATCCTTATCATGACCTTTTTTCATACTTTGCCTAAATAGCTTTAGGCATTGTATAGAATGCCTGGGCATTCTATACAATGCCTAGGCAAAGTATGTAATCAATCTCATATTTCATACTTTGCCTAAAAACGTCCGGCATTGTATAGAATGCCCCCCCCCCTAGGCATTCTATAGAATGCCGGCATTTCATACTTTGCCGGTAACATATGCATATGCATAAAATTATTTTAAAGTATTTTCAAAAAGTACATATTATACACAATATGAATATTATACAGGAGTTAAAAGTCCTGTATTAAAAGAATACATTCATACACAATCTTATGCATCTTTTCTTCAAAATAGTGGACCATCCTTTTTGAACACATGTGAAGAAGGCCACGAGTTAAACGAAAGATATAGACGGCTGACAGCAGCTATGGTTGGTTTATTGTCCACTTGAAGTAGGAAAAAATAAAGGTGTCTTTTCGCCAGAGAAGCCGAAAAATACCAAGAAGGGGTAGCAGACAGATGGTCATCAAAGGGGTTACGTTACAAGAGAGAACTCAGATACAATACAACATAAAACTTGTGAGCTCCAACCTGTTTGCTACAGGACTGTACATGATAGTGAGTGTTCAAGTTGTCGAGAGTTTTATAAGATGAACTTCGAATGATCGAGTGTCGTAGTCTGGCCATCCGCAGATATTACTTCGAAATATTGAATGTATCAAAATGTACTGTTTTAGTTCGAAATATCAAGAGTTTTTCTAGGGACTGAGCATATACTTCGAATTATCGAGAGGTTCGTATTACCGAAGGTTTGAATTATCGAGAGTTGACTATATATATATATATGTAAAAGAATTATTTGGTTTTATTTATGTTACCCTAAAGAGAGCGAAGAGAGAGCAGAGATGCACAAATCATGTTTTAAGCCTAAATGTAGTCAAGGAATGTGACAATAATTTTTTCATAAAAATTACTAAAAAAGTATCTTATAAGTTTGATATTACTTTGAAAACTTGTACCATATGAAAATGTGTAACTTGATAAATCTTCTAAAGATTACTCTTCGAGAATTTAGAAATTAACCTTTTCGAGATTAAACTGTCATTCATTTTTAGAACTTTCCTTGAAAATGTACCCGAATCAAACAGAATTCATCAAATTGGGAAACGCTGAATAATAAAAAAATAAATTCAGTCAAAAAATGTTGAAATCCTGTCATTTAATGTCGGTAAAGTTTATCATAAAGGGCTGTTAAGTAATGCAATGGAATAAAAAAAATCGGTGGAATAATCCAGATATATGAATCATTAAATACCAAGAGAGCTTATTTAATTACTACTGAAAATTGAGATAAAGTATTGCTTATTTTTTCATCCAAGCTCAGGAAGCCCTCTAAACCCTTATCAAAAACTTTCCACAAGCAATTAATTAAAAATCTCTCATTAAAAAAAAATATAACAAAATCTCTCTCGCGCTCTTTTTGAAAGTGCAATATTTTTATAAACTTCTTGTATGGTATGTACCAAAACTTTTATATGAAAAATATGTATAAAGCAAGAAACTAAAACGCAAGAAAATTCCTCCAGATTCTAACAGGATTCAAGAAAGGTTCAATAATTTGATTTTAACTGAAACATAAACTGAAAAAGAAGAAAAAGAAAAGTGCTAAGAAACCTCATTCGCTCATACTATTATTTAAATTTTACCTGTGCTATTTATTAAGGATACGCATATACATTTATAGCTGTGTATTCATATTTCAAATATATAAATTTAACTGAATTCATTTACTTAAATTCAGTCGCATCGTTTGAAGTTATCTTTTACTCTTGTTCTTTATGATATGATATATTCAATGAACTTCTCTACTCTTTATTACAGATTAGAAATATTTTGCTATGTATGTATGTAACTCAGCAAAACACGTCTTTCTCTCTTTTTTTTAAACATACAGAGTTCTGTAATGTTTTTTGAAGCATGAATTGAACTAAAAAAGATTACAAATTGAACCATATCTGAATGCAAAAAAAAAATTGACGTGTAATTTCAATAAATATGATCATAGAAAAATGCTTATTATTTATAGTACGTCTACTAAAGTGTTTCGTGATACCAAAGAACGCATTTCCTCTGTAATAAACATATCAAATATGTCTGATTCACAGTTATTCATCGCTATTGTTTTCCAGTAGTGTTGTGCCATGCTTAATGTTAGAATTAGTTGTTATAGCAACAATCTCTGTACAAAAGGGAAGGTCAAATATTTTACTTTTTCATCCGTGAAATGAAATAAAACTAAATGAATGTATATTATAACCACATAATTCTGAATATAAATGCATATAATTTTAAAAAATCAAAATTCTTTGGTTTCTCACTAAGAAAAAAATTTGGAAGCTCAGCAATTGCTCAGAAATGTTTATATAATTTGTTAATACTTAAAAAACTCAAATATCTTAAGAATAGATTAATTGAAAAACTTTTATTATATATTTTAAAAATGGTTTTCGAAACACTATTCTCTTTCTTTTTTAAAAGTAACAAAGAAAATATGCATTAAAATTTATTCATTATTTTCAGAAACAAAAGTAAATTAATTAGAGAACAAAAAAAACAACAAAAAAACCATTGAAAAAGGGAAAACTTAGAACAAAAATTGTTGAATGCTCAATTCGTTTATTGATGTTAAATAAGTCGCGATTTCGCAATTTTTAATATAGAGTTATATACACATTGGATCACATCAATGTACAAAACAAAATATTTTATAATTGCACACTTTATAACTTTAGCAATTTTAATGTGTGTTATAAGTGTCTCTTTTATAACTTCACTCATGTCATTTTTTCCCAGCATCTACTAAATTATAACTTAATACCGTCTTCCGGTTAACATTCTTTATTCACTAGAAATTTATTAAAAATTTTTAGTAATTGTACCTTTTATAATAGCTTCACATGCATAGGAATGTATTTTTATTGGTGGAAATTATTCTTTTAGTATTGAGATTTTGGCTTATATCACAGCTCAAAATATTTTTAAATGAATTCCGTTAATGAGAGAAACCAAAATCCTATTTTTAGGCTCACGAAAATAATGTAAAGGCTCTTTGAATAGCGGCAAAAGTTTTATGATGTTAAATGCCATTGAAAATTCCGGATTGTTAAAGAAATTTATTAGAAGGGAAGGGGGGGGGGTGATTTTTCATTGTGCAATATAAGTATTCTGTAGTGCATGTGATTCTTAAAATAATATTACAAAGTTTTTTAATATTTCATCACACACAGGAATTAATATTCTAATTACTTAACCTCTTGAAGCATTTACGCTTAACGCATTTGCTTTTAACTTAAGGCTGTCTTCGGTTAATGTTAAAGAATAGGGGTGAATTTAGAATATTCTTTCAAATATAAAATAACTGAAACTTTAATGTTATATTCTGGCTTGCCTATCCTATAGAGGTATATTTTATCATACTTCTCATTTTTAATTGAGTTGATCCATTTTTTTTTCTGGTATAAAATGTGTTTCGCGTATTTTCTCCCATACCGTAATGTTAAATGAGCTATCCCTTTACGTGTTAAATTTAAAATATAAGTATTGATGAATATTTTTAAATAAAAAAAAAACCACTACATTATTAAGTGCGATTTATAATGCAGTAAATTTGTTTGAAAATTGAGGCATTTTTCTGTTTGAAAATGTGCTCCGAGTTTAGTTCAGGCTCGCGTACATTTGCCGAAGAAATCCTTCCTGAAAGTTATCAACAAATGTACACATACCCGTGTTTCACACGGGTAATCTTGTATCTCGCGTTATTTTATTTCTGATGCCCGTCTGAGATCCATTCTAATTAAAATAGATAGGCTATATCATAAGTTTTCTCAACGTGGGCGATAACGCCCCCCTGTGGGCGTTTGAGGCTTTCAGGGGGGGGGCAGTAAAAGATCCAGAGAAAATTAGGGAGCGTTGAGATGGCGTGGAGGGGCTTGGGCAGATTAACCAAATATAGTCTAAGAAAAGACTAAAAAACACGCTGATTATGTACTAACAAAAGTAAACTTTAATACTGTTTATATGTTGGTTGAATGTATTAAAATCATTCATATATCATATGTACGAAAATTTACAAATTGAAAAACTTTAAGATTACATTATATTTAGATCTACAATAAATTGGATGATATAGTGTATTTTAATTAATTTCTATTGTGCACGTGTTGTCTTTGTCTATGAGCAGTAGGAAAAATGTTTCATCCACTGCATTTCATGACGTATATTATCCAAGAAACATAATTAAATACGTTAATCAGGAATTAAAGTGTGATTCTTTAAAGGCTGAAACTGTCAATTTATATTTATTTTGAAAGCAATAATTTATTATGAATTACTTCGTATCATCAAAACCCCTGCTTCTCTTTAAAACAGGTAAGCTAAAACTTTTATTTCACTCTTTTAAATAAAGAAGAAATTCAGTACAGTGTTTCATTTCCAACAATATCATATCTAAGACTAAAATATATGATATTACACATTTAAACATATTTGTGGCAATAGCTGTTTCAGATTCGCAAGAAAAAAATTGGGTCCTTAGAAAAAAATTAAATTAAAAAAATCTGTTCTATTAGTACTAGAATATTTTTTTGAATTTTACTCTTGTTTTTGCCATGTATTGCGTACACTCTTACATCTCTAGAATGGGAGGGCGCAATGTCGAAATATTCACTAGAAAAGGGGGCGCCAGTTCAAAAAAGGTTGAGAATCTATGGGCTAGATTACAATTAAAATTTTACCCCTCCCTCCAACAGAAATTCAACACAAAAAAAATTACACTATACCTATATATTCATTTTCTTGGGGAAAAAACTCGATCATTTCTTTTTTACCAGTTTTTTCGAAAAAAACTCGTGCTATAAGAGGTGAAAAAATTTGTACATGAAACTCAGAAAGCAGGGGCGTATCTACCACCGTATCAATGATATTGGGGCCTTAGCTTAAGGGGCCCCAAAATGCAGGGGGGGGGAGCAAAATCTTAAGGGACTCCATCAAAGAGCCACCAAGGAACTTTGATACAGGGCCCCTCTCAGGACTAGCTACAGCAGTGACAAAAAGGAAACAATACTCAGATATCAAGTATATACGAGTAGAGTGTAAGCAGTGAAAATTCTTTATTATAAGATATGTTCCTAAATGTTTACCTAATTCATTTTGTAAACTATAAATTAAATACTTATACTACCTGTGTACCAATACAATGATAATCAAAGAAATCATTTCAAGAATTTATTTTTGTAACGATTTAATATATTATATATTTAAAGACATGCTCCTATATATTTTAGATACTCAAATATTTTTAAAACTTCAAATGCCTTTAAAAACCTTCTCAAGTACATTAATTGACTTTTCTTTTCAACAATAAGTTACACCCACTAATATTACATAAATTTTAAGATATTCCAGTGTATATTATGCCTGTATTATGTTAGTACAAGTGTTTGTGTGTACACACACACATATATATATATATATAGAGAGAGAGAGAGAGAGAAATTTTTTTCTACAGAATCGGAAAAATTATTAAAATTAATCTTTCTAAAAATCCTTCCATTTTGTAACTTTTTCGACATCTAATTATATATAGAGTTTAACTGTTTTCTTAAATGCGCTTGATTACTGTGAAATATAATTTAAAATTAATTGTTCATAAATAAGGTGATATATTGACAGCAACCAGAACACATTATGGGCCCATTTGTTCTTTTATGAAGAGTTTAAAGTGGAGAATGTGGATTTCATTTACATCTGAAATACAAATTCCAAAAAAAAAAAAAAAAAATTACTAATATGACTAAAAGAAATAATCTCTTGTAATATTGCAAAACAATGAGTGTGCATTACAACTGAAATTGAATTTTTAAAATTATATAAAAACTAATTAAAATCCTTAAAATTAAATAAAGAGTTTAGAAAATACGTTGTAATGGTTATGATGAACTATGACTGGGTGAGTTGAGGTATTGGATGGAATAATTTGATGGAATTACCTTTATAATTTTAAAGGGCACTCTCTATGTAGTAAACATCTATGCACTGCCAAAATTCAAAACCAGCCTATTTAAATTCGATTTCAATATTTTGTCTCCAATCAGAATTATTTATATTAAATAACTTGATGAAAATGAGAGATTTCTTTTCATTTTATCAACCATACATTTTTTTTCCTAACTTGTTCACCTTTAAGGATTAATTTCCTCTTTATTTCGAAACAGTTTTAAAGCTGCAATTGCTTTTTTCCGATTCCTTTTGTAAGAAAAGGGCCAAGAACTTTTATATAATCTAAAAACTAATATTAAAAATTCTCTGCGGGAGGTCACTTGTGCTGTAGAATATGTAGAACTCAGTATCGGAGGGGGCACAGCTGAAAGTCATAAAAATTTCGACTCATCGGAGAAAAAATTACTATTTCCTTTCATCATTTTCTTTCAAATGACTACGAAAAAATAATATAAAAGCAGATTACTAACCCCAGAGAAATTTCCGGAATTATATTTTACATGGGAGGGGTATAAAAATTTCGACGAAACCAATATCAATATGAATACGTAAATCCCCACATCGCTTAGTCATCCATCGCATACCATCAAAGGAGTGACTGACTATGGAACTGGATTCGAGTCATTAACGCCGCAGTCACTGGGGATTTAGAGGGGAGCTATCAATCCCCCTATCCACCTCCACGAGGCGCAGCTGCACAGAAAAAAAAGCCGAATATTGATGTCACCACGATTTGATGGAGTTGGTAGATCGTGAGGGATTTCACTCGGGATGAAGTCGGTTTTTCCCCTCACCATCTGCATCCCGCGTATCTTCCTCGCTAGTTTTCCGATAGAAGGGAAGCCTTCTGTTGTAAAAACTGGCTTCTAGTCTTTTCATTCGTTATTATGGTACACAAAGATATCATGCACTGAAAGATTTATCTTGATTGAATCAGTTACCTTACCATTTGATTTAGTTAAAAGAATCGTAATTGTTAGGGGTATTTATAAGAAAGGATAATTGTAATAATCTTAGAAATCGTAGAAGTAACCGTACATGGAAATATACACTCATACAATAAAATTTTAACCTGTCATGTATATAAGAAATTATAACCCCTCAACCAGCCAACTTTTTTACCCAAAAGTTTTTTAAAAAAGGCACATTTTTTATTGAATATAATTGAACACCAATTATATTTTAATTAAAAATTATTAAGTTTATAAGCCATTTTTTATTTTACAATTTTGGAACACAGAAATTTCTTATTGTTTGCTTTTGTAAGTGTTTTCTGCATTCTAAATAATGTTTCATATGTCCTTAAAAGAATTTTTATGGTCGCACTTTTCAAACGTTGAAGGATTTTTGTGGAGTATATGTATGTTTACGTATAATTTGAAGACCATAATCTTACATTACAATCAGGACAGAAATATCTCGTCCTCTTCTAGGGTTATCTTTCTATTTTCATTTCTTCTCTAGCAGCAAACTGCACATTGCCTTGCCTGACTGATTATTTTCAATGACGCGATCAATGAGAGAGAGAGAGAGAGAGAGATCAAGTCTAAATTTTAACAGTGTGTTTCCCTCTCCTTTTTTTACAGTAGGCGACATTTAGGTTCCATATTGCGATGTAATAAATGTGAAAAGAAATCCTACTGTAATATTTTTTTCCCTTTCTTTGATAATTTCAAAACATATAAAAAACGCTAATATCACTGAACGATTCATTTGAAGAATAATCCAGATAATCAGAAGACAGTTCTGAATCTGTATCCGAAATTAATTAATTCTTTCACAAGAAAGTGTTTCCATTGTTTCCTTAATCCAAAATTTCAAAAAAATGAAAAAAATTTCACCGTTTTTAATGTACAAGTATTGCATACGGTGCCCGTACAGCGTGCGGGCAAACCGATTGCGGCTAGATTTCTGTAGCCTGTACGGTATACAAGCAAACAAGTTAAGGGGATATGTTGATAGGCCTTAAACAAAAGCTTAATAATTACACTCTTTGATGCGTTTTGGAAACAAAAAAGAGAACATATAAATATTGTGTAATGCATGTAATATAGTTATGTTGTGTAACGGCATTGTGTGCTTTGTGCTTTCAAAGTGTAGCTTTAAAATGAAATTTATGGCATTTATCAAGTAACTTAACTTTCCATACAAATGAAGTTATGTTGGATATTTTGGTTACAGGAAGCATATATGTATGCAGTTTATATATTTATGGAATTCTCCAAAGTATAATGCTCTATGTTGAACACAATAATATCTTATGCCTCATTTTGTATCAAGGCTAACCCATTCATGTTTAAAAAAAAGATATTTAGGCCTCATTGTCAAAGTATATATATATATACTCATATATATATATATATATATATATATATATATTCCTCCTCATTCATATTCTCACAAAGATCATTAGAATACTTGAGAAGAGATCAAATTATTTGCCATTAAAAACATAAATTCTATAATAGCATTATCTATCTATTATACACCGAAATAAAGAAATCACAAGACAAAGGTATTCAAACATTAGAAAACGTACTTAAATTGGTAACAGTGTGGCATTAACTGTATCATTTTTATCGTATAAGAAAAATTTCTTTAAAAGGTTTTCAACACGCACGCACGCACACATCTTACACACAATTCTAGTATTATTTTCAAATTTTAAAATATCTGGAAAACAGTACACTGAGGCTTGAAAATATCAAATTTTCCACAGTATATGACTAACAGCTTAGCAAAAAAGCCTTCCTTTAATTTACTTGACGACAGTCTGCGACTATCAGTTCCAATAGTAAGAAATTTGAATTAATAAAATTAATTGGTAAAAATTTTATATATTCATAGTATACCTAAACATACACACTCCCACACACTTATATATGTAAGCTCTTTCAATAAATATATTATTCAGGCCTTATATATACATATATATATATATATATATATATATATATATATATATATATATATATAAATTTTAGGTTTTTTTAATATAAGGATTATATTTTCCGTAAGAGCATCTACATTGAGGTAATCTTATCTACTAAGAATGGATTATGAAATATTTAAGAAAAGAACTAACAAACCAAAACATCTAAGACCTCTTTAAAAATGCTTTATCACTGATCCTAGCATTTAGGGATACGCTTAAAATGTTACAGCATATAACTCAAATTTTATCTTAAAAAAACTCTCATGTTTTCAGAAATCATCCAAGTAGTATATATGTAGTAGGGTCACTTAAGAGTATAAAAATTAAATACTATATTTTCTTTAATAAAATTATATGAGTATATCATTTAAATAGCTTACTATTGATCTGATAGTTAAGCAATTAAAATTCTTTTTGGTAATAAGTGTAAAAACGCACTTCCGCAAAACAATACAGAGCATTATTTAAATCTCACTCATATATGAAAATGCATCAGATATCAGAAATCTTTGCATGAAACAGATAGATTACAGATAAATTAAATAGAGTTATTTATAATCAGAAAAAAATAATTTGGAAATGCTGGCTATTAAAGGCTAGAAAATTTTTACTTGAAAAGGGCATGTGATTCAATATCGACAAATGTGTGTATGTTAAAAAATTGCCTAAACGGATCATAGATATTGAAACAACTCATAACTTTAAGTGATACAGCAAGAAACAAAAATACAAATGTAGATATAAAGAACATAAATTTAAACAAAATTTTAACCATTAAGAAATAATGCGAAGAAAAGAACTTAGCAAAAATCTTACTGACTTAGATACTGCATTTCCAATAAATATTGTGATACTCTATAACAAATTTTTAACCATTTAGGCCTTTTCTGTTATAAAAAAATAAACAAAATGTACTAATTACATTAAATAAGTGATTTATTGTAGACATGCTACCTTAACCAAAAAATTAAAAGCCCCAGAAGCTTTTAGAATTTTACACACAAGGAAATTCTTAACATTTTTATAATTTTCTTCAGTTGGAAGATCGAAAAAAAATATTTTGATCAAGCACATGAAAGATTCGAAATATTTATGAAAAAGGAACTGTTCAAAATGTCATCCCCCCCCCCTTCCTTTTCAAATATTATATATTGGTAACAACGCTGCAAACCATTAAATGTTTCTTAGCATTAACATTTTGCCCTGTCTTGGAGTGTATAGTCTCGGCTATAAATAGAAAATAGAATTTTAAGTCTCTCCCAGAGCAAATGTATCTGAAATGGGGCGTGGTTTAGTTACCATGGTTACATGGTTGGCTTTGTGCCAATTCAACCTTCCAAGGTCATCAATTAAGATACCAAGACAGTCTTCTGCAAAGCGCCCCTGGATATTACTATTCCCGTTCACCCCCTCGTTACTTTTTCCCCTGAGAAAATAGCAGATCGCTGATTTCTTACGTTTACTCTCGTTTTTCCTGAATCTCTTGGATAAAGAAGATATCAGGCAGAAAGGGGAAGGAAAAGATACACGTCCAACGGAAAAGAAATGCAATTTCTGTATTCTTTCATTCGATGCTTATGCAGGGAGGAATTTTTCTAAATGCTCTCCTTTGCAAAGAAGAAAAAAATAAGTAAGGAATTTTCCCTGCGTTAAAGCCAAACAATTCTTATTTTTTCTGAATGGGAAAAAAGACTGTGTTTTTGTATTTTTTGTCACGTTTTTAAAATCAAACTGTGTTGGGCATTTTCTCTCTCTCTCTCTTCTCTATTTTCTTTTACTTTTTTTCGATATCAGTAATTTTTTTCCCTGTATACAAATATGTATCTATTTTTTATGTATTCCAATATTTTAGAGGGAAATAGTTTCTGCGTTAACTTTGGCTTCAAATTTGCTTCAATATCTAAAAAAGTCAATTTATTTTTAAAAGCTTTATTGCACAAATATAATTTAAAAATTTTAAGCATTATCTTCTGCTATAATTTTATTTAAAATACTTAGCATTTAGTTAAGTTGGCCATATTTATGTTTACTAAAGAATCTTTGAATTTTAGCGTTATTAAGCAAAGTAATGCATTTAGGAAAACCATAAAGATCTCAATGTATACTTCCGAGAATTTTGTTAAAATTTTCATTCCTGAAGATCCCCAAAGAGATATTTTTTTCAGTCATAAAAAATTTTATTTGTGTTTTTGTCATTTCTATCAAAGATTAAATTATATTTTATTTTTATGTAGTTTCGCAAGCCACAGAGCCATTTGTTAATTTTTCAGTCTTGATTTGATTTGGTGATATCTTTCTCACTGTGTTTATTTTTCTTTTATTTGACACTAAGTAAATATGTTCGGCATAAAAAGTTATTTAAAAAGGAGAAATGTGTGTACAATGATGGTTAATCTAAAAATAATATTTACTGGATTTAGTATATGAGCAAAAATACGCTTAAATTTAACCTGTCAATTTTTAAAAACTCCTGTCTGACAATTAGATACGTGGATTTTTCTGTGTCCTGTGTTTTGAAACAGGGACCAAAAGGAGTTTCAAGACCTAGAATTGAAGCTTCTTTATATGTTCAGCTTTATTAAAAAATATCGAACTTTCTATAATTTATTGATTATTTATTAACGTCACTCTATGAAACTACTCGAGAGCTATTGGCGACGAACATAGCAAGCTTGAAACCTGGTCAGCTGATGGGTCTTTAGTAGCACCAGGATTCGAACCAATGATTTGACGTATAACTATACTGACCACGAGTTCGCAATAATGACATGCAGTTTTCGTGGTCCTCTCTGTAATTAATAGAACACTTTTTTTTACTCGTGTTTTCAGGAATTCTTGTCGAAATTCTAGATCATGACGCATACAGCTATGATCTAGAACAGGGGTGGGCAGACTTTTCCAGGGTACGGGCTACTTCTAATTTTTTCAAGGTGTTGCAGTCCACCAATCTCGTAGGTGTAGTCAACTAAAAAAAAATATTCAATACAAATATTCCCATTTTATGAACTTCTATTTTACGAATTCCTATATTTCTCGAACTTTTTCCTGGAACCAAGAACATTTTACGATTTTCTTCGTAAAGTAACCTCCAAATAGCAAAGTGCCTTTTCTATTCAACGAAATTTACTCTTATCATCCGATTTTTTCAACTCCGTATTTTTTAAAATACCATATTTACTAGAATCTAAGCCTCACTTTTTTCCCGATGTTAATGCTACTGAAAATCGGGCTCGGCTTAGAATCGAAGGGAGAAAAATGTGTGAATGGGGTATTTAGAGCAATTACAGCTTCATACATGTATTTAAAAGTTTTAATACTGATAAAATAACTACCGTAAAATCCGGCGTATAACGCACACCTATATTTTCAAGCTTCATTTTTTTATTTTTATATAGGTACATTGGCCGTATAATACGCACTTCCATTTTTACGAAAAAACTAGAAATATGCGTGTGCAATCATCTTATGTTTTAAAATTTATTCGAGTTTTTTCCAAGTTGTAGAAAAAAATAGAATACTTCAAGAGCTACAACCCTTTACGTTCATAAAGACTGTCATTTCACTTAAATAAGCAATATTTCGATATATGTAGAAGCCTTATTTTTTTCTGCTTATCTTTTTTTTTTCTTTTGAAGCTGTCATTTTTATACCCGGCGTATAGCGCGCACTCGTAAATTTCGATTGCATTTTTTGTGTTCAAAGTGCACGTTATACGACCAATTTTACGGTAATTATTCACTTCTTTAGTTTTCCTTTTAAATTTATTTTAATTTCGTAAAATTGTATATCGATATACCACATTTTAGACTATTTTTCAAATTTCATAAAATCTTGTTGAGAATTTGGGACGGGGCTTAGATTCGAATAAATACGGTATTTCTAGATCTTTTTATAATGGAAGGTTTATTAGGTATTAGTGAAAGTGGTCACCCCAAAATGTCTTGGCGGTTCACCGGTCGATCGCGATCGACTTAATCTACCCCGGATCTAGAATTTCGCTCCTATTTTTTCGGTCAGAGTGAAATGTGCTTGAAGTAACAAAAGGGTGATTTCGCTATAGACGATTCTCGACATTAATTTTTAAATTACATTATTTGTCACTTTTTTATATCAATGCAAAGAAGAGAGTCAAAATTTAATATATTCAACTTTTTTTCGGTTTTACTTTATATTTAAAATTTTGGTGCTCTTGGAAATATTACCATTCGAAGAATCGGTATAAACTGCAAAATCACACCAGGCAACAAAGGCACGAAACAGCTCTGTTACCGACCGTGAGGTTAAGTTTTACCGGCTACACGTGTAGTGACAATATTCATTTATATATTCATATGTGCCAAAAAATATAAGTTTTTTTTTTTTTGTTTTTTGTTATTATTTAAGCATTATTGACTACAAGAAGGCTCTGTTAGCTTGTTGCACCCGCGATACAAAAGATGCAAAAGTTTGGTTTTTTCACAGAAATAAAGTGCTAACGTTTTGAAACTTTGTAGAAGTAAGAAGAAATTAAATACAAACTTAAATCAATCGTTTTTTAGAGTGTAATGTTTGTTGGGTTAAAATAAACGTTAATTTAAATTGGTTGCACCCGCGATTGTGATGTTAGAATCGCGGATGCAAATCTTTGACAACTAGACTTGTGTGATTTATAACATATTTCATTGTTTGGATATGCCTTGAATAATAATATATGTTATGTATGATTGATGAGATATATTTAATATCTGTATTTATATTGTATTCAGCCTTTTTTATATAAACTTTGACTAAAATGACAACACAGCAACGCAAAGAGACTGATTAGCAGAAATATAGGTAAAAGTTTAAAGAGAATCCTGAACTTTATGTGGACCCTCTCTGTCGAGAAAGGGTTCGTGATTCAAAACGGAGAGAAGTAGTGAAAAAAATGGAGGCAGATGAAGACTTGAAAATATTGGCTAGAATCAGGTCAAAAGAAAGAATGCAGGCAACTAGAAAGCGTCGTAAAGAAGAACAAGTTAAGCAATCAGGTACTAGATACAACAGTCCCCGCACACTAGGGAAAGCTGTGGCCAAAGTGAAACGTAATTTACCAACTAGTCCCACTAAAGCAGTGAAATTTGTAAGAAAATTGCTGCTAAATTCCAAGTTTCTGTATTTGACATAAATGACGTCCCTAAAGCTGTGCTTCGAAAACTGAAGGATGAAGGGAAAAAAAGATTTATGATTTTTATAATAGGGCATTCAATCAAAACATTTCTTCCAATCTGAAGACGATCATAGCATTTCTATGGCACGAACCTCGCTGTCTCGTTTCAAATGCGCATTAGTTTTAAAATCGTCGATAACTACCATTAATACAGAAAGTGATTGAGCCGCGATGATGATTTGAAACCTCTTACAAAATACAAAAAGAAATTCCGTATCCTGCTATATCTTCGCCTTCAGTATCGAATCAGAGTAAATCCTTCATGCCACTTATAAACGAGATTGCGCGTTTCTGATTTTTGCAATGATTCAGACAACGAATCTATAAATGAGGAATCTCCACCATCGTCTCATCAAGCCTCAAAATCACCGGCAGAAGCAAACCGTAAAATTGATGGTACTGTCTGTGCCTCTGTCTTACCGAAAGATATTTGCGCTGGTTTGTACGTGCTAGTACAACTGTTCTGCAAATCTGGCAACAACAAAAAATTACTCAATATTGCTATGCGTGGGTATGTCAGTGTGATATGGATGAAGATGGGGAAATTAGAGTACAATTGCTGACGACGAATGATGGCAAACGTTTCACAGAAATCGCGAATGACATATCAGACATGCAGTGTGATGACATTATCGCGAAGTTGGAAGCGCCAGAGAAAAATTCTGATGGAAATATAATGTTCATGGAATTTTCAGCGAATATGATGTATTTGAAAAGAAATAATTAACATAAGTGACAAAGAAGTGTACTGGTTAGTAATAAACATTGTTTGATCTCTTATTTCGTTCCTATGTAAGTTATATTGCCATTTATATTCACTTAAATTAGACAGGTTGCACCCGCGATAATTTGATGTTGCACCCCCGATTGCTTCAAAAGTGAATAATTAATTGTTTATTTTTGTTTTCTGTATACTTTTTTTTATTTTTGTACTTTATTAGTTTAATATCTTGCGAAATATCAAGGCATAACATAATAAATGCATTACAATTAACAGACTTCCTTGTTTTTTGTCTATGATCTAGGAAAAGTTGGAACAACTTTGTTGCACCCGCGATGGCACTTTGAACCTTCCTCTTGGCTTTTTAAATATTACATTAAAATTCATATAAACGAATATAAATTAAATATGTTAATATGTAGTTCTTCCAACATTCATTTCATTTAAAATGTTTTTTTTTTAATTTTATCACTAAGAAACTTTACATGCGTCTAAATGTTGCACCCGCGATAATGGAATGACACAAAAGACACAGCAATTTTCGTATAACATAGATAGATAACTAAAAAATACTAAGCCATACTCATATAAATTCCTTAAATGAGTTCAAATAAATATAAATTCCCTAAATTAGTTCAAATAAGTATAAATTCGCATAGTCAACCAATGGTATGTGTGCCATTAATGGCTCGCGATACAAAATTTTGGGCACGCTACTGGTCAAAATGGTTTACCTTTTTAGCGAGATTTTCGCAGTTCAAAGAATTATCAGAAACGGTCAAGTTTGTTATGTACCCTGATGTGACTTCATTTGATAAACTGAACTTGTTTCAATTCGATTGGTTAAAAATGGCCGTGGTAGCCAAGTCAAAGTATCGGATCATGGCTGGCGTGTCATGAGTTAGAGCCCAGTACCACTGAAGACCCCCCGTGTAGGGAAGCGATGCACGTTACATCTCTCGAGAACTCAAACGTCCTCTCGTTGATGTGGTGTGGTAGTTAGGAGAGGGGGTGCCAGCTCAGGTGTCGTCCACGTCGCTTGACCATGGTTCAAAATTATGAGGTCCGTCGCCAAAAGCTTTCGTGTAGCTGAAAAGTGAGACGTTAATATTCACTCACTAGATTGGTTAAAAATCGAAGAATTTGAAATGCTACTGATTGTGTGATTTTCAGTCTGATTCAATATGGCTTCAAAAATTTATTGAAACAATAAAAAAAGTTGGGAAACCGAAAGATTCACAAGTAATATGTACATAAAAATGCCACTAACGAAATTTTGGAAACATGGAATTCGATCCCAGACACAGTTAACTGCATGAAGAAGGTGGCTCATACTACACTGGTGTCCAAAAGTTAAGCATAATTGATAATTATGTGAATAAAGAAGGAACTGTAAATCAGAATGGCGGGAAACGTGATATGCGAGTGTAAAATGGTTATAAAAAAAGGAAGCAAATCAAAAGAATGATAATAATTAATTTTATTATCCAAAGTAGCAGTTTGAAAGAAAACTGAGTATAGCAAGGATTCACACTTTAAAGAAAAAAGGAAAGAAAACATTAAATAAAATACTGATTCTGCAGTTTAATAAGGCGTGTGGTCACCTCTGACAGCCAGGCACGCTGCACAGCGATTTACCATACTTGCTATGAGATGATGAATGAGTTGTGGGCTCAAACGGTTCCAAGCTTCTTGGAGAGCTCTCTTCAGTTCTATAACGGAGCTTGGTGGGTGTGAAAGGGCTGTAATTTGTCTCCCGAGCATATCCCATACATGCTCGATAGGATTTAAATCAGGGGAGTTCGCAGGCCACGGCATGTGCTGGATGTTTTCCGTTTCAAGGAAGTCATCAATCAGCAAAGCTCGATGACATGGCGCATTATCATCCATGAATATAAAGTCAGGACCGACAGCACCTCGAAACAAGCGAACATAAGGCTCAAGAACTTCGTCTCTGTATCTTTGAGCAGTCACAGGCCCCGTGTCAAAGAAATGGAGGTCTGTGTGGCCGTCCATCATGATGCCTGCATTACTCCCCTTGATGGAAAAGGATGCCTTTCCGTTATGTTTCTTGGTTCAAAACGTGTTCCACGTTCTCTCCATATCGTTACCCGCCGAGAATCACTACTCAGACTAAACCGGGACTCGTCACTGAACATCACATTGGTTTCACTCTCCCACACTCCAATGTTGATATTTCAAACTCCAGTTCAAACGAGCGCGTTTATGCGCAGACGTGAGGGGAATGCAAACTGCTGGTTTTCTGGCATACAGGCCAGCATGATTGAGTCTCCTGTAAACAGTTTGTCTTGAAATTCGTATTCCTGTGGCGACTGTGAGGGCCGAACCCAGTGCTCTGGCAGTACTGCCCCTCTGACGTCGCGCACTTACTACCAGATATCGGTCTTGGCGAGGGGTTTTGACTCTTGGTCGACCTGATACTGGTTGTTGGGTAACATCTTTCGTTCTTTGAAACCTCTGCCACAGTCTTAAGATCACAGACTGGTCCACATTCAGAATTCGAGACACTTCAGTTTTGTGATCGTGAGGATTCCAGCATTCCAACGATTCTTCCTTTCGTAAACATGTCCAATTGGCGTCTTTGTGCCATCATTCACCTTGTTTGATGGTCAACAACGTTCCTTCGCACAGCAGTTGCACGAAACTTGTCTGAACTGCCTATGCTGCGTGAATCGGTTTCTCTACGTTCCGACATGCGCCGGTGTTCCGCGCAGGACGTAGTCGACTGAAAAGTTTTGCATAAACCCAATGTTTCTTCTTCACCCAATTAATATCCGCAAGAAATTTGGAATAATTTTACGAATATTTACTCCATGTTTTTCGCATTTTACGATTTATGCTTAATTTTTGGACACCAGTGTACATCAAAAAAGCATTACTTATTAATATTTTTTAGAATTGTGAGCTTTACTCTCAAAAGAATCTTGAATTACAAACTGTACTTATTGTGATAAGAGAGAAAGCTTGTGTTATTTTTTCAAATGCTTGCTTTTGGCTAAGGAATATTTTTAAATTTCGCTGAAAAAAAGCTTCAAATTTTAGTACTCTTTTTTTTTAAAAAAATTGCGATACTTCCCCATAAATATTAGATAAATATAAAAAGTAAAAAATAATTATACGATCGTATTTAGCTACGTATAGTTGCAATATCTCTTATATTGAAAGTAAAGTATCGGATTTCACCCCATTGCCATTTCTATCGCTTTTTGAATAAACGGATTTATATTCCAGACTCTACTAAATGTTTAATCACATATACAGAACTTTTTTTTTGCTCACTGTGCTTATAAATGGCTTCAATAGTTTCCAAACCAAAATAGTGTTATAAGAATAACGTGTGCTTCACGGGATTGTCTGTACTATAAAAATAACTTAAAATACATGTTTTAAAACAACTCTATATATATTCCTAATATTCTTCTAGAAATCCAATCTTTGATCTTCATTTAGTTGAAATAGCAATGAGCTAATTAAGCTGCAATGCAATAATTAATTATTTAATTTTTAAAGTATAAATACATTATTAAATTAATTAAAACTAGAGGACAGTTAAATTTTCATCCCAAAATTTGCGGGGTCACTACAACGTTATGATCATGGCCGGCGAGCTTGAGTTGAATCGTGAATTCATATCCTAGTTCCTTTGAAAACTATTGTACAGAATAATAGGGCTATTGTATCTTGAATGGAAATATATTTCAAAATTCTTGTGTGATATGATGTGAAAGTTTTGAGAGTGAGATTCCAGATTAAAATCACTCACGTTACTTGATCATGATTCAAGTTTACGAAGTACTCTTTGTCGTACATCTATAGCGCTACGGTAATTAAAACTTAATCTAAAAGTTAATTAATCTCACAAGTCATGAATTTTTATTTGTTTGTGTGTATATATAATCATTAATTATTATTGTAAATAAATAACAGAAATACACTTTATCACAAAAAAATGTACGCACCCAGAAGAAAACGAGCTACTATCACGAAACTTAACATATATATAGTGCATGAGGAAATAAGCAAATGATAACAAATTCAAAAGAACAGATTGTTTTATTAAGAAGATATGGCATGAAGAAGGTTACAAATCAGTATGTAGTATATAAACCTCTGGCAGCTATACAAGCCAAAACACGGCATGGCATGGAATGAATTAGGTCACCTAGACCTCCTGCGGAAGATCATACCATTATCTTTTCAACTGGGTAGTTAATTCACCTGTATTTTGGGACGGCTGCAGTTGCCTTCCAAGCACTTCCCAGACGTGATCTATGGACGAGAGATTTGGTAACAAACAGGTCTACGTCTAATCCTTGAAGACATTGTTGAGAGAATCGCGTAGTATGTGGTCGAGCGTTGTCCTGCTGACAAACGGCAACTGGGCAACTTGATAGCATAGAAATCTCATCCACGTAACTGTGTGCCGTCAAAGTGTGTTGAAAGATGACTAGAGGTGATCGTGTGTCCCAACAAATCACTCCCCACACTGTCACACCTTATGCCTCTCGACAACAAACGTCGGATCGAACCGGTGGCCCTGCTGCCTCCACACGCATATGTGCTGGTCATCGAAACTGAATCGAAATTCATCGCTAACGATCAAATGCCTCCAGGCAGTCACGTTCCAGATTGCTCGAGGTTGGCAAAAATCAAATCGACTCTGCCTATGATGTGAGGTTAGTGGTAGGCGTCTTAATGGTCGTCGGCCCCTTATACCTGCGTCAGCCAGTCGTCTCCAAATAGTTTCTCTTGATACTACCGAATGTCTGGAAGGCAATAAATAGAGTCGAACCGATTCTAGCGACGTTGTTATTGGAGAAGGGGCTGCTCTTATGATTGCGTGATCATCGGTCGCATTTGTGTTCCTGGGACACCCTGGCCCTCCTCGACGGTGGCCTATTGATGCCAACACCGAGCAACTACCATGTCGCTCCGACCGAGGTGGCGGCCGATGTGTCTGTTCGACCATCCTGCTTCTATGAGGCCTACCGCACGCTCTACGTCCGATAATTGTTTGTACTGAGTCACCGGTTACGTCTCCAAGTCATCCCTAGTCACAATACCGTTCATCCAAGTCGACAGATTTGTTTGAATAACCCTACGGCACTAGCAGTCTCATGCTTTTAAACTCTCCCAGCTGTGCATCTTATACGCACAAAACGTGCTTACCCTTGTCTTATTGGCGTAGAAATTTTAATCATTCGCATATCAATTATATATCTTATGAAACGAGAATGATTAAATTTGACTAATTTTCTATAACTTAATATCTTATTTTGTGATGACATGCTGTAATTTTCAATTGTTCTTCGTCTCCATTGCATTTCATTTTTCTCAAAATGAAATTTTTGGCATCCCCAAAGTCCCTTGGCAATTCTTTTTTTGCTAAAAATTCATAGAATTTTAAAATAGCATTCTTTATTGTAAATTTTTAAAAAGAATACTTATGCAGTTTTATTCATTTGAATAATTTATGTGAAAATATTAGAGCACTAAAAGGTTTTTGGAAGGCTTTCTAAGAAAAAAAAATTACATTGTGAAGTTCAATGTATCTTCTCTCTATCAGTGACCCAAATCAAACTACAAGGGATCTCATTATTTATATTATATGTTTATATATGACTGGATGTCTCTAATGAAGACATTATTTTAAATTTTAAATTGCAGAGAAGTTTCAATATACATAGTGAAAGGCCAAATATATAATTTTTATAAAAGCAAATAAAATATTCTTTAGCAATATTGTGGATGTTATTAGTGCATATTAAGGATATTTTGTATTGTGAAAGATGTCCAATAAAAATTACCAGTTTTATTGTTCTGAGTAATGGTTCCTTCACTTTGATAATTTGAGCTGCTTATTTTTAGAATCTAAACTTAATGAGAGAGAGAGATAATTGGTTGATGTTATAGATCTTTTCGAATAATTTTACTATCAACTTGGAGCCTAGACACACCCCATATCAACTTGACATCATGTACTAAAGGCCTTTGTCAATCCTTTGACGTGCTTCTACAAGTCTTTATAACCATTTTTAGTGTGTTTCAGAGAGAAAATGTGCCACTAATATTTATAATATCAAAATAGTCCGCAAAAAAAATTAAGAGGAACTCATTTCTTTGGAGTGCTTAGGCTTTGTGTGACAGAACTATATTATCTAGAGTTTTGAACAAATTTAAATCTAACTGGTTTCTACTCACAATTTTTGTCTCTTAGCATACACATAATATTTCTAAATTTTAGAAGTTTGGAAAAGCCTGACGATTAATACAATTTTGGCCTTCCGTTTAGAACAGCCTTATGGAAAATGCTACCCTGATACAAACATCATCGTATCTTGTGGCTCTATAAATATTCTTGAAAACAAGTCTTTCATTCGAATTTCTACAGACTTAAGACTTCATTTGGGACAAGAATAACTGAACCTATTTCAACAACTAAAATAATTTTATAAAAAATTTAATCAGATTTACGTAAAATTTATTAATACCGATTATAGCCTCTTTTTAATATTTTTCTTGCTAATTTAGTAATATATTCTCTCACAATTTTCTCAATATCAGTTTTATCATAAGATCAACAATATCTTATGTATTCGGATTTCTCTATTCAAATAGGTATAGCAATGATATTTCAGTTACACACACACAGCACAATCTTTTCAGAGAATTCAAACAGTTAGAAATTCTACACTTCTTTGAGTATAGTATTAAATTTTGTTTCAATGAATATTTTAAGTTGGCTAGATGTAACTTATCCTACAAATTCTCTTTAAAACTCTATAAATCAATTTTTCTTACAAAATGGGAATTTGGTAAAGGGCATAAAAAATCAATAATTTTTGTCTTATATCTAAAATATATTTCATTATTAGCATAAAATCAGACAATATTAGTTTTGTAAGTTTTTGTTTGAAGCGTTTTGTAAATTTGTAAGTAAAATATCGTAACTTTTTCTAGAAAATAGTTCAGAATGAAATTTTAAAAACTACAAATTCTTTTTTATATATATTTAAGTCATTGCGTCCCACATTCTCATACAATTAAAAAAACCAATAAACGACGAGATGTAACATAAAATTAAAATTTAAAAAAAAATTAATAGAGCGAAACACAGTAAATCAATCTATTGGGGTATAAAATATTTTTAAGAAGTTCATTTCTGTGAAATGCCTTTTTTTTCTTTCGTAGGGAACAAAAGAGGAGGAAAGGAGACTTAATCCTTAAAATAACAACAACAAAAAACTGAGAATGAAATTAAATATTATTTTAAGAAATTATCTGTTAACATAAAAGCTAACAATAATAAAACAAATGTATTTAATTGTTATAATTTAATGGAAAATAAATAAAATGAAAAATTACTTATAAATTAAAAGTGTACTTCGCAAAACTATTTTTCAGAGTAACAAAAGGAGTTAGCTACTTTGTGTAGCTAATTGAACATCTAAATATTCTAATTGCATTTCTATGTTTTGTATTAAGAATAATGCTTTATTAGATAGGGTAAAAATCGGCTCTAAAAACATTTTTCTTTAAAAAACATTACAATTTCAATACATTTAACTCGTTCAGGATTGAGTGATTTTTCCTGTTAAGCCTTTCCGTTAAAAATCATTACTGTAATAAAATACGCTGACATGTATAGTTTATAATAATTTCAAATTCTATGTGTTCCAAATTCAGATCGCACCGGCGCCTCAGATGGGCTTCTGAACGGGGAAAGCGAAATCATTCGTGGGCGCTGAAGGGAGAAACATGTGATCACATAAGAGGGTGGTCCCCTAAGTACTCAACCCAACAAAGAAACCATAAAAATTTTGGGGGGAAATATATTTATTTTTCAACATAACCTCCTTTCAGCTTTATATACTTTTCTTAGCGATGTTCAATAAGTTCGATACCCTTTTTTATAAAAAGAACTGTCTAGCTCCTCAAAATAGTCATTAACTGCAGACATCACTTCTTCATCGTTGGGATGTCTTTGACCACTGAGACATTTTTTCAAATTTGGGTATAGAAAATAATCCGAAGGGACTAAATCTGGCGAATAGGGTGCATGAGGTAGCAATTCAAACTTTAATTCATTAATTTTGGCCATTGCAATAACGGATTTGTGAGCATGTGCATTATCTTGATGAAACACAACACTTTCTTAGCCAAATGCGGCCATTTTTGCACGATTTCTTCACTCAAACGTTACAGAGTAAGTTCGCTCAATACTCGGCGTTGATAGTTTTTCTTTTTTCAAGATAGTCGATGAAAATTATCCCACGCGTCCCGAAAACACGACGCCATGACCTTAAAGGCAGATGGAACGGTCTTTGTCTTCTTTGGAGCCTGTTCTCCCTTTTCAGTCCATTGTTTCGATTTTTTTTTGTCCGGGTGTGAAGTGATAGACCCATGTTTCATCCATGGTTATGAAACGGCGCAAGAATTCTACTTTGTTGCTGTGAAACTTCGCTAAACACTCAATTGAAACACACTCCCGCCACGAAACATATTCGTCAAACGAAAGTGTGAGCAAACGCGACACCCGTCTTGCACACAGCTTTCTCATGTATAAAGTTTCAGATACTATGCGATGTACCGCACTTTTTGAAATGCGTACTATCTCTGCTAGCTCGCACACTTTCAGTCGACGATCATCCAGTACCGCTTTGTGGATTTTCTTCACCATTTCTGGAGTCGTCACCTCATTTGGACGACCACTGAGATGCTCGTATTGGCAGCTCGTACGGGCTCGTCTAAATTCTGCTACCCAATATTTTACTGTTGTAAACGAAGGAGAAGACTCACACACCCAGAGTAGAATCTAGTTCAGCTTTTATATTGGTTGGGCTGAGACCTTTCAAATAATAGTATTGTATCACATAGCGATGACCACAATTTTCTCCATTTTCACAAATTCACTGAAAACGTTCACTATTGTGATGTCTGCCAAACAAATACTAAACAACGTGGTGTCTTCCAACTTTAAACATATGCTTTAGTGATATTTTTCAAAGAGCTACATCCATATCTAGGTCAGGCCGAAAACTTATGGGACTACCCTTGTATATGTAATCATGGTCCTAGAAGGGTTAAGATGGTACACACACATTTTGGATTTATATTTGGTATACTCCGACAACTTCCATTCTTTCAGAAGTTGCAATAAAATATACTCATAAAAATTTTACAAAGCCAATTATTACATCATTTATTAATTACGTTACTGGTATCACCTTGCATAATCGATTTCAAATGATTTACAATAGATGTACATGATAAAAGTGAGCTTAAATAATTCAACATTAAAAATCGATTTTTGATTCAATGGAGGGGGGGGGGAGTTATTTTTATTTAATTTCATCACTGTATATATAGTTTTGCTTTTTTTATTTTAATCCCATCTTACGAAATATTCTTTCGAAATTGCTATTATGGTATTTCATTGACACTTTTTAATAACATATTTGATATAATTCTTCATAGTAAACTAACTCAGGCAAAGTTTGGCAGTGAAATTTTATGTCGAGGAGGCATAATATGAAAGCAGTTTCTCTAAACATATATTTTATTCTTTAAATAAGTAAAGTCAATATGCTCGCCACTGGAGCACACAATTAAAACAATAAGTTAAAAAAATATAATCTTCAGAAAAATAACATAACCAGACTTTGGTCAACTGATTCGAACCCCTCTTTCAACTCTCTAACTTCTAATATATAGATCGAAACATCTTTAAAAAAAAAGCGAAGCAACAAACCAGTTGCACACATCTAATATGCCTTCAGTCGAAGAGCCCAATCACTTCTCACATTTCGTCTGAAACCGACGATCATCTCTCAACCAACTTCGGTCTCCTTAAATACTTACACGAGCCAAATTAGTTAAATTTACATTGCAGTTGTTGCCAACCACAAATCTCGAAACTCGCAAAAAGGTCAAGTTCGAATCAGTTTATTTACTTGAGATCATGGCGCGTAGTTGGAAAAAAAAACTTAAGGACACCATAAAAATTCGGATTCTAAAATAAGTTTTTTTACGTGAATTTTTTTTCTTCAAATGTCTAACAATCGGCCCCCTTTTTCCAACTTCCGCACCATTATCTCTTACAAATCAGTAATATAATTTCATTTTATAAAAATATGTTACATACAATACTTTATTCACAATATCTTTATTGCAAGAGACACAAATATTTTTTAATCTAAATAAACAAAGTTCCATTCTCTTAAATAGAAAATAGTTTTCTACAAAATTCCATTAATTTTTCCTTTATCATGGGTTTAGTAAAAATATCTGCCAAATTTTATTTTTGGTACTAACATATTTAATTTGAAAAACCTTGTCGTTTATTAAATTCCTTAAGAAATGGTAACGAATATCGATATGTTTCGTTCTATAATTTTCTACTGGTGAACTGAAAAAACTTAGAGCAGCTTGATTGTCACGGAATATTACATTTTCACATAATTCCAAATTCAAACTTTTATCATTAATTATATTCTTTAGCCAAATAAATTCCTTTGCTGCTTCCGTTAAACTAACATACTCCGCTTTCATAGTAGACAGACTAACAGATTTCTGCTTGAAAGTTCGCCAGGAAATTGGAGTTTCGCCAATGAAAGTTATGAATCCTCCCATCGGCACTCGATCATCCCTATTTTTTTTTTTTTAACGTTTATAAACCCCGTGCACCACCGAACGTATAACACGGGGGTAAACAACACAGACAGAAGAAAGGATTACAACACAAACATCCATGCCTTCTCCGGGATTCGAACCCAGTCCCTGTGGCACCGCAGTCAGCTTCACGATCATCCCTATTTGTAGCAAAATCCGAGTCTGAGTAACATCTTAATTTTAGTGATTTAACTTTTGAAAGTTCCAATTTATATCTCTCTCTTTGAGTGTATTTTAAATAACCTAATAATCTCAATAAACAATTCCAATGTTTTATTCCTGGGTTTGATTGGAATTGGGATAGTACATTCACTGCATACATAATATCAGGTCTTGTGCGTATAGCAATAAATGACAAGGATCCTATTAAACTTCTAAAAGGAAACGTTAAAATTTCTTCGCTAGTTTTGGGCGAATCTAATTTGGAAAGAATTTGGCTTTTTGATATAGGCAATGAACTTACAGGATATTTATATTTTTCATAAAGTTTACATAATTTTTGAATGTAAGATTTTTGATGTATAAAGAGACCATCATCTTGTTATTCAAATTCTATTCCTAATAATTCCTTTGTTTTACCCAGAATCTTTAAATCAAAATTTTTCTGTAATAATTTTATTACAAAATTTACGTTTTCAGTTTCTCTACCAAATATTATCACATCGTCTACATAAAATAATAGAATTACATTATTTTCAATACACAATTATCCCACTCTAATTTCTTAAATTTCAATTTAATTAATTTATTTTCTAGTTCCAAAAACCACTGTCGGCCACTCTGGTGAAGACCATATATTGCCTTACTTAACATACACACTTTGTTATAATCAGTTTCATATCCAGTTGGTTGCTTCATAAAGATAACAGTATCTAAATTAGCATATAAATAGGCATTAGTGATATCTACTTGAACATGCATCCATTTCCACAAACATACACAGATAGTGAAAAATAATCTTACAATAGTAAAGTTAACAAATGGACTAAATACCTCGTCAAATGATTCGCCTTTTAATTGTGTGTTACCTTGCGCAACTAAGCGGACCTTGTATCTAACTATTTTATTATTTTCATCACGTTTTACAGTATAAACCCAACGGTTTCCTAAAATTTTTATGTTGTCTGGAGGATCAACCCAAATCCCAAACCTTGCGTTCCCTCATTGTTTATTTCCCTATCCATTGCATCATGCCATTTAGATGCTTCCCTGGATCTTATTGCCTGTTTATAACAGTTAGGAATATCTACTTCAACCATATTAACTTCCTGGGATTCAGTATCTTCCTCTCTAAAATCAAACAAACTCGGGTCATACTGAATGTTATTCTTATTACAGTATCGTTCTACCTCGTTAAAAGATCTCAAACGGGTTGCTGTCCCTACGATACCATAATATACGTTGGATCCAGTTAATTCCCTACCTATATTTCTAATCCACTTAACCTCTGAACATGGGATTAAGCTACGATTATCAGAAGATAAATCTGGTTTTTCAAATGATGTCGAGGGAGTTTCTGTACTTGTCTTTGAAACTAAACGACTCGCTAACGAATCTCTTACAGTATCAAAATCGTCCTCCTCATCGTCATAATCAGGAAAGTTTAAGTCAAGTCTGGGATAACCATTAGTTTTCGGTTTAAAATCAATTCCTTTCCTATATTCATCGAAACTTACATTAATAGTCTCGACTAATTTATTTTCTTCTATTAACCATATCCTATAACCCTTAGTACGTTGTGCATAGCCCATCATAATTCCTATTTTTGCACGCATATCGAATTTCTTTCTAATCTGTATTGGAACACCAGCATATGCCAAACATCCAAAAGGTTTTAGATGCAATATTGATGGTTTTCTACCTGAATATTTTTCGAAAGGGGTTTTGTTACTGCCTTTGTGACAAATTCTATTCCACGCATAAGTGAAACAAAGTAATGCTTCTCTCCAAAACTAATGTAGAACTTCACTCGACTTAAGCAATGCTTTAATGCCATCTATAGCGGTTAAATTGCATCCCTCCGCTACCCCATTCATTTCCGGTTTATATGGATTTGTTACCTCGTGCTTTATACCCAGTTCTGCCAAAAAAGTATCCATATCTTTATTACAAAATTCTAGTCCGCCATCAGTTTTAACTGCTATTAATTTTCTATTTAGAAAACGTTCTGCTCGTTTCTGAAATCTTATAAACGTATGAAATACGTCCGACTTTTTCTTAATGGGAAATACAGTCACTTTTCTCGAGTAATCGTCAATTATACTCAAGAAATATTTATTACCGCCTTGACTTTCAGTTGGCATTGGACCACAAAGATCCATATGCAACAATTCCAGTGGACGTTTTGATCTTACGGTCTCCGTCTTTTTAAATGAAACTCTCTTGGACTTAGCTAATTTACACGGAATACAAGGCGACTTATTATCAGCTAAACGTGGGAGACATCTTACACTATCATTTTTACTAGTTTTTATCAAGAAATCGTTATTAATATGGCAAAAGCGTTGATGCCATATTTCAATTGATCCGCATTTTGTTTTGTCAGTTGCATTACCAACTGAATTTATTTCTGTACTCATGGGTAAAATATAATGGTCAGGCTTAAAAAAATACAAATTTTCGTGGCGTGTCGCCGAGAACAACTTTAGCCAGTCTTTATTAAAAACGTTAATTTTACCCTTGCTACCCACAAAATGCGCACCTTTACTTTCTAATCTGGAACCGGTTAACAAATTTCTCCTTAACTTGGGACTAAATAAAACATCTGAAAAAGTTATTTAATAAAAACTATCCTTATATTTTACCAAAAATTTCAGTTTACCGATTCCCTCTATTGGACAACTTTTATCCTCCGTTACTAACGACATTTCCATGTTAGATATTGGTCTAAAATCTAAAAATAAACTCTTGTCATTACAAAAATGACTCGTGTGGCAGCCGTATCTATTACCCAAACACCTTATCAGAGTTTTCCTCAAATAAGTTACAACTAGAAACAAGGTGTTAGTTAATTCTATAATACTACATTCAGCTTCACAAAATCTTAAATTTATATTAAACTCTGTGTTATAAGTTTCATTTGCAGTTGAAGGAGGCTTTTCTCGAGAGTTTTTCTCTTTACAATTTACTTTAAGATGCCCATATTTATTACATAAATAACAAGGACCTATCATCTTACTAGACCATTTTAAATGTTTGGTAGTTTTACAGTTTAATACCTTACCGTCCTTTTTCTGATATTCTGTTTTACCACTTGGATCTGCAGGAGTTGCAGTCGTACCACCAGGAACTGTATTTACATTTCTAGGAACTTTGCTCAACTTCTTCTTTGATAAGAAATTGCTGAAGTAAACGGTCTCCGTTTTCTCCAAGTCTTGCTTTATAATTTGAAGACGATTGGCTTCCAATATCAGCTCCGCTTCAATTTTGACAACTGTGAAGTCCTCTTCTTTCCATCTGTAAATTTGTTGTACTGTAGACTGGAATTCCTGAGGAAGCCACCTTATTAATTGAAACCCTATGTAAAGGTCGTCCAATTTATGACCCGCCTATCAACAACTATACTGTTTTATTGTATCAATTCAACCAACAATATATAACTATACAAAGCAGCGTTTCTCAAACTGGGGGGCATGATAACTCTACAAGGAAGTCTAAAACAAAAGATTATTTAAAAAAATTACTAATTTACTGAAAGTAAACAAATACATTCTGACATAATAAAAAATAAAATACACATTTACACTGATATAATATACTTACAAATGTATCAATACACAATGTATTTGATAATTTAACAATACTAAGTTAAGAACAAGTTTAATAATAACCAGTGTGACCCCATGGTCTTGCCATAAATATAATTATATACAAACAATTAACACTTATCTAGATAATTTGTTTGGTTTATAATTAATCCCTTAACTACCGATTAAAAGATACTCCCAATGCCACCGGACACACTGTCAATCCCCTTTTATTGCGTTCCATAGCATTCGGAATAATTTTCTGGATAGCAGTGCACAGAAAAGATCGTACTTCGGAAAGACGTATATAGAAAATAACGTTTTGGCTGGGAGACGTGTGTTTATATACACCGTTATTTAAGTCGTATTCTAGCTTTAGTATCAAACTATAGTATAACTGAATTCAATACATTGTTATTGTATGGAGGGGGGGAGCGATGAAAATTCTGGTTGAATATTGGGTCGCAAATATTGAAAGTTTGAGGAGCACTGATATAAAGCATTGTATTATCGATCCTCCTCGTTACTTGACCGTAACTCAAAATTATGAGGTCCATTGCTTCCCAGTTCGACGTTCATAAGCACTCAATCACGCAATTTCCTGGACACTCCTTTTTAAGGTTGCATTTTTAATTCTAGGTATAGAGTTATGGATAGTGATTTTATGCTTTTAGCTTTTTAAATGTCTATGAAGCTATTTTTAATTAAAGCGCCCTTTCCTATAAACATTTTTTAGCTTGAAATTATTTCATTTCTTAATAAATGTTAGTTAATTTATTATTTCTTTAGACTTTCCATTAAAATAAATTATTTGTTGGTTAAAAAGTTTCAAGAGAGTAAACTAGTAAAAGAAACAACGGTTATATGAATTTAGGTCTTTAAAAATTGTTATCGATTTCTGTGTTTCTTTATTGATTTGATTTTAATTTACATCAGTCTGACAACACAGGCGCTATATTAGCGATGAACCTTGCAATTTTGAACCACAGTCAAATGACGAAGATGGCACCGAAATGGTATTTCTCTCTCCAAATTTCCACGCCACGTCAACTCGATGAGCTTTGACAGATTTAACATGCATCCGCTCCTCTACACCACGAGTGTTCAGTGGCATTAGGTTTCAAGCCCGTGACTCGACAAAACTGGCCACGAGCTCGTGACCATGACCACTTGGCTACCATGGTCTGTACCTTCATTGAATAATGCAGTGGTCTTCAAACTTTCAACTCACGGATCCACTAGAACTAGAAGGTGTTTTCGTGGAACCCCTAGAACAAGGAAGAATTTTCGTGGAACCCTTTTCCACAAATACTTAAAATAATATATCTTAAAACAATATTTAAAGTAGATCAAAACACGTTATAGGTACTTTATGTAAAGGCAATTATACAAAATTATTGCATTTACTATAAAAAAATTAATCTACTTTTAATATAATTTACTCATTAATAATATTAATCTGTGATCGAAGCGTTAGCAACTCATGCATTATGTTTAGTAACTGGGACAAGTGCTTGCATTTTTTCGCACAAACTGTGGAAGTCTGGGTCTATTGAGATTAACTGCAATCGCATCAATATCCTGAGTTTAATTTGTTTCTATAATTTGTTTTTGTTGCCCTCCCCCCCCCACATTGAGAAATATTTTTCACTTATACACATTATTCTGGATGACATTAAAATGTCTATAGCTCGTTGAACATAAACTTTAGGAACTGTGCTTGCTTAAATTTCGATTTTCAGCATCGAATCTGTTGATATGTAGATAAGTTGCTTTTTTTCCCCCTTCTTCATTTTAGGTGCATTTTCCACAAATGCCAAAAGGTGCGTTTTCCATTAGAAAACTATTTAGTTTTGCAAGACATTGTACTAGAAAGTATAAAATTATCTCGTGGAACCCAGGATAGTAAACAGTAAAACATTCACAATCTAGTAGATAATATATGTATGAAAAGATAAAACGTTTTAATCTTCTTTTATTACATAATAATAAAAGTTTAAAAAAGTATTGCAAAATAAAGTTATGTATAAATAGAAAATTCTGTTTCTAATGGCAAGGATAAGCTTTTGTTTATGAGCTGTGGTTATATAAACTTCATAAAGAACGTGAATCCATTTTGCATACACATTTCTCTGTTTCTTTTCCATTTCTTTGTTGTGGAACCCCTAAGTATGCCTCGTGGAGCCTCAGGGTTCCGTGGAACACAGTTTGAAGACCATTGGAATAATGCATAGGAATTATGATGTACGGGTATCACTCTTGAAAAAAAGTTACAAAATACCATTCAAAGGCTAAACTTATCAACATTCTAAAAAATTTTCAGAAACTTCAATATCTATATGACAAATAAAATTGCTAAATATAAGAAATAAAATTGCATATATATTTTAGACATAAAAGTTTTAATTAATTCTTTTGAAACCGATAAAGTTAAAAGAAAATAAATTCAGCATACAGAGATTTTTAAATACAGGATGCGGCAAAAAAACCTGGAAAACAATTTTTTAATCAACTTTATAAATAATTAAGAAATTAACAAAATATAACAAATAATATTAAGAGTACACTCGTACTAATAAATAAATTTAATTGGTTTCAAGGTGACCGTCGTTTGCAGCAATACAGAGGTGTAAACGCTTGCAGAAATTTTCAACAATATTCCTTAAATCTTTTACCTTTAATCTATCAAATTCCTGTAGAAGCGATTGCTTTATAGAGTCCAAAGGTTTATGCGGTTTAGTGCAGGCCCTGGACTCCAAAATGGACCATACATTGTTCCATGGGATTGATATCCGGCGAGTAGGGTGGCCATTCTTCAGATGATCATGTCTGGAAAATTTCCCTTGCACCACTCGTGTCTTTTTGGTCTTGTGAGCTCATACAGAGTCTTGTTGAAACGTCCAATTTGAATTTCCGAAATGCTTTTGGGCCCACGGAAGTACAACAGCTTCAAGAATGTCCTTCTGGTACATTCTGGTTTTGATTGATTTTAACACCCTCTTCCACAAAAACCAAAAATGTTTTGCCACTTGCGCAAATTCCTCCCCAGACCATGACCGACTTTGGATATTGGCAATATTCAACAATTGCCGAGGTGCTTGGAGCGTCCACAGACCAGATTCTATCGTTTTGAGAATTATGAACTTGTTGAACCGTAAAGAGCTTCTCATCAGTGAAAAGGAATCTCTCTCAGCGCTAACTTGTGGCCCGTCTCAAAAGTTTTCGGCATCTTCGGAGCCGTACGAGTTTGTTTTTTTCAGTGAGAAGCTGAACTTTTCGCAACTTGTAAGGCTTCAGTCCAAGTTCCGTTTTTTGCTATTCGCCTCTCCGATCTGTCACTTATTCCCATTTCACGAGCGATCTGTCTCATGGAACCCTCGGATTTCACTGGACTCGCTTTTCGATGGTCTTACGATTCATTGAAGTGTTTATAGTGCGTTTTCGCCCACTTCCTGGGCGTCGACCATCATTGACAAGCTCTTTGAAACGGCAAATTGTATCAAACACTGTTTACCGAGGTACATTAAGCAAACCATTATCAAAAACACATAAATCCAAGTACAAACTAAGAAATATATTTAAAAAATATTTTATTTTTAAAGTGGGATAAAGAAACATGAAAACACCAATTAAAAGGAAATTTGTTAATTATTCTAGGAGGCAAAAAATTTGTCCGAGTTTTTTTTGCCGCACCCTGTAGTTATAACAAATACATGAATTATTAAGTTCAACTGTGTTTACTAAAAATATTTTCATTGATGACTGATACAATAAAAATGCAATTATATAATGTAATACTCATTTTTTTATATTTATTGTGTTTATAATAATATAAATCAGGTTTAAACCTGGTATTTCTACAATGATGCTTGTATTGGAGTGATATTGTCAAGATCTATTATTATATACCTGTTGTGACGGATGAGCTATCCCATCCATTAGCGTGCGAGAGTTAGAAGGAAAACTACTTAGTCAAAATAACACATTTTATTTACTATTCACGACAACGACACAAATTCAACAACCCAAGTTAAGAAATGCACCAATTGATAAATATGGGAGCAATAACGAAGTAGACGAGATAAATAATAAATCTGATCACTTACACTTAGCCACTTCCGGCAATGCACCATCTTATATTAGAAAATAATTTCTAAAGTAAATCTAATCCAAACCAACCGAATCCAATTTCGCAACTATTTGACCAAATCGTCAATCTTAATATTAATCAAATAATCAACGAAGTGCTCTCGTCTAGCTTTATCTTACGTTAGTCTTCATGCTATCCTTTAGCTTCTAACCGCTCTCTCTCCTCCTTCAATCCGAAGGCTAATACTTAAGGCGACATGGTACCCAAAAAATCATCATTTTAATAAAAAAATTTATTGACTTATTTGATACCTCGAATCTTTATGAACAAGCCTGCAACATTTCAAAGCTTTACCTGCATTTTTTTATCAAGTTATGGAGCAATATTTGATGCTGGACAGCAGACTTAACAAAACTGCCACACCCACATTTCAGATCATCTGCTAGAAAAGTGCCGCATAAAAAACGAATTAATTATTCTTCTACCACGTGCAAATAAGACTAACATAGGTAGAATTATATATACAGTAACAAATCATTTCAAGAAAGAATTGTGCAATTTATGCAAAAATTCTAGTTTGTGAATTGTTTATTGTGGAAGAAAAAATGGATTTGGTCAAGATATAAAAGTTGTGCACAACTTTTGCGTGTTTTTTATGATATTATTATGAATGAAATTAAAACTTAACATAAAACGAACTATATCCCAAAGCACAAATATTAAATCTCATTTTGATAGATAAGATAGTTAAAAATCTAATTCGCAAGAATAGCTCAGGGAGAAGCAATTATAAATTGATGTGTAAAAATGGTAAAAAAATAAAAAGAAGATTATGTAAGATAACATAAACACGTATTCTTTGGAAATATTCTTCTTCGGAAACAAAACAAGATGTAAAAATTATGCCTAGAACTAATACGATAATCATTGTTAATCAAGTAAATTCAGTCTCGTTCACTCTTCAATTATAGCAATCCTTAAATGTATTTTAATTGATCTCTTAATAAAACATATATGTAGTTTCCTTATTTATGATACTCTTGAGATTATGTGGGATAATCGAAATAACTACCTGCACATTAAAATCATATTTCACGTAGTGTGAGGCTAAAATTTTGAGTATCGTCTTTTGATCATGATTAATAGCTAAATTCGTTCATTATTAGTATAGCTTTAATATAGCGTTCAACAAAGCACACGTTTTATTTTAAAAAGAGTTGTGGTTAACTGGAGCATTTTCCAGCATGTATGCATATGGATTGGAAAATGTATCCCCCAATGGGCAAAACCCGTTGCCTTGTGGAACAAATAATTAACAACCGTGTGTCAGAGTCCAGCAACCAAAACCTTAATCACACAAAATAAAATTCTTAACCAAAGAATGAAATAGTTCGAGGAAATGTTGTTTCTTAAATATAGTAGTAGAACAATATATTACTGTTTTCATTTAGATAATTTAAAAAGAAAAATAAATAAAGGGTTCCACACAAGTTATACATTTAACCAAATATATTTTTTTCAAACAGCGAGTATCGAAAAAAAAAAAACTAACTTCTTTCTGGAAAGGTAATCTTTGCATAAGACGATCCGAATTTAATCTTGTCATCCGAACCATGATGATGTTTTACGCTACTCACATTTTGCCCTTTTTTACGAATGATGACAAAGGAAAAGCGCATTGGCACACTGTAGACAAAAATAGGAAAGAAAAATTGTACTTTATCGTGAATTTTCTTTATTCTCTAATGGTTTAAAATGATCGAACTACTAAAATTCTTTTGGAAGAATTTATGTTTTAATTTTAAAGATTAAATGTGCTCTTCAAAATATTTGAAATATATTTATATGCTGCTATATACGTCGATAAAAGAATAACTTTGTGTGTGACGCTTCGAAAGGCGTGTAGACTTTTTTCAGCAATCAAGTTTTCGATTCGTTCATGATCAAACTAGAGAGCCTACAACGTACGACTTCTCGGTAATGCAAACGAATGCCAACTGTATTTGATTTAGGTTTGGATTGTATAGTTATTTCACAGTTATTGTTAATTCAACATATCTTTTTTTTTTTTTTTTTTTTTTTTTAAGGTTTTGAATGGAGAATAAAATGCGTTCGGGGCATAAAACATAAAGAGAAATGAAATAGGATTGGAACTTAAGAGATTGGGTGATCTTTGCTGAGGCAATGCTAGATGTCAAATGTGATATGCGAGTATGTATAGGAGAGAGAGAAAAAAAAGGATTGGAAAGCAGAATTTTCGTTAGATTAAATAATTTAGTTAAAAAATGCATAAAAATCACACAATATTAAATATAATAACATAATACCCCCCCCCCCCTAAACTTAAATACGAATACTATTTTCAAAACACTATTCTCGTTTAGTTGTCCGTGTTCAATGGATTAAACCCTGAAGAAGAATATCTTAATGGCACATGTGTTACTTAACGGTTGACTGGCACCAAATTTTTTTCTTAAAATCACCTACGCAGTTTCTAAAAATAACTATTTCCATTCACATGATTTTTTAACCTTTCCTATTATTTTCCCCATTTAATTCTTTAGCTGAAGGGAACGTAGGGATTTTTTTTAGAATGACGTAGTAGAGAATAACGCAAAACAGTCACTCTCCTATGTTTAAAATACGCTCATAAATTTGTTTCTAACCAACGATTTCTCTTGTCAAGACTTTCCACAATGCATATATTACACACACATATAGCCATTTTTACAGGGGGGGGGGAACCCCTGCAAGTTTCAAAATTACACGAAATGGAAACTACAACTATATGTTTTAGTAAACAAAAAAAATATTAATGCATACATAAGATTCTGTCAAAAGTTACATGGCTCACTTCCAGAATTCTAGAAAGACAGTTTTTCGATCGTAAAAATATGTAAGTTATCTGAAATATATGAAGAGCTTCAAATATACACAGTCTAAGTATTAATAATATGTAATAGTTCGTCATTAGTTTATTCCCATTGATAAAAAGTAAATCTTTGCCATTTATCATTAAAATTATTACTTTTTTGGTAAATGCCAACAGAAATTTTGAGGTTGGAAAAAATAATTTATATATATATATATATATATTTTATTAAAACCCAAACATTTTCGCTTTTTATTGGTAAAAATGATTATTTGAATATAATACGCAGCAGATTTTTTTCGTTTTAATTTATTATATGTACTATATACTAAGATAAATTTTATATTGAGAATCAGCCTAAAGCAATCAGTTATTTTTCTAAATCTGATATAAATTCTTACACCATAAAAAAATAACTTATTGCGAAATGATTTGTTAAAAATGTAGCGTAAATGTTTCTAATGAAATTTTAAATCATTACAGGTGAAAAAATATGTACTAAAATATAAAAATAACAGTGCATTTGTTACTCGTTTTTTATAATCCAGTTAAAATTTTCCTCATTTTCGGTAAATTCTGTCTTGATAAGAAAAATATAAAAAGCATGAAAAATCCGACAGTTATCAAATTCACTTACATTTATTTCTAGAAAAAATTCATAGATGGCAGCACGAGAAGAACACAATTATTTTTAAGACATACAGCAGGAATGGACAACCTTTTTGGAAAGAGTGCCACTATCTTATAAAAAATATATATATGCGCACCACTTCAAGCTTTTTCGAACAATCAAGCAAAAAAAAAAAAAAAAAAACTTTGTAGCTTTCCTGGGATTTTTACGCGAATAGCGCATTTTTTAGTGCATGGAATAAAAAATAAAACAAAAGTACAAACTTAGGTTTTATTGTTAAAAAACTTTTTGCATATTTGAGTAACTTGAAGCATTTAACTTTAAATAATAATTAAACAGTCAGTACTTAATGTGGCTTTTGAATTATAGTTTTTTTTTTTTTTTTTTACCTAGTCATCTATATTAGGATTAGCACTTGGATATGTGCTAACAAAATTAGGTTATTTTAGGTGCATACCAGCTAGTTTAGAGCGATATTTTGATTTTATGTTCATTACATAAGATTTATTCGCAAACATATGTTGATCCAAGTTTTGAGAGGTTTCTTGTCAGAGACAACCGCATTTTTCAATAAAATTGCTTTAAAAATTGTTATTTATTATTATCTTTCAAATTTTTCAGTAAGTCTTCGCGTGCCACTATTACAACTCTACCGTGCCACGGGTTGGCCACCCCTGACGTATAGAAACCAAATTGCTCGAAAAGACCAAATGTACAACAGATTACTTTTTCTAGAATCTTTTCTTTGTTAGATACCTTAAAAGAAAACAATTTTACGTCAATGAAATCGTTTCAAGCAGGGGTGCAGAACATACGGCCCGCAGTGTTCAGTAGTACCCTACACCTCATGTATAAGGATTTTATAATATTAGTTATAAGGTGCGGGTCTCTCCAATTTCAAAATTTCCTAACTGGCCCCTCACAATTTCGAGTTGTGAGGGGCCTGGTATAAGGAAATATTTCACTTGGTTCCTCGCACTAAAAACATTTCTATAGGAAAATAAGTAATTCACATTCCTGTCACATTTGTTAAAACAAACATAGTTGTGCACTTAAATAAAATTAAGGAAAAATATAACAAAAGGGTGTAAAGTAATAATAATGGATTTCTTTTATTGCTTAACGTTTATATAATGAAAAAGGAAAAACTTGGCGACTAAAAGAATAAGGTGCAACCCTAAAAGCGAGTGTTTTTCATTCAAAACTAATTATATGCAAGTGTAAAATACACTTGAGGTTGATACAAATAAAACAAACAGAAAAAAAAGTGTTTTTTATCTGAGAAAGTGGAGGGTGTGTGTGTGTTAGCAATTGCTTACCATAATACAAACATTTTTCTGAAAATGAAAATAAAAAAAAAAGGCTCGTGCATGTGTAAAAAACTAATTTATATTTTAACTGCCAAATATTTTTTATTTTTATAAAGCAATACCCATTTATAAGTGATGATACGAATTAAAATTATAACAATATGTTTAAAAGGGGCTAATACGATTGACACTTAATATTACCATGTTTTTATTAACTCGATTTCTTGAATGTCTGTCCGGGCGGAATTTTGTAATTGACTTTAAACTGTGGGACTTTCCGATGAGCTACAGACTTAAAATTTGGACTATAGCTCAAAAATGTATGATAATGCATAAAAATGTGGGGGGGGGGGGACGAAAAGGGTTATTATACTTTTTAGTCCATAAAAACATGGTACATTAAAATTTTTTTTAATTCGAACTTTTTCTTTTTATTTGTTTGACCAGTTCTATAGAGACGGAATTTAATATAAGGATACGGGACTCATCAGAATCCTGGTCGAAGACTAAATAATATAATTGTTTCACAACGTCTTCTGTGATTTTATCCGCTCCAAGATCAAAGTCGCACAAAACATTTTTACGCGATTTTCATATATTTTTACTCGCTTCATTCCATGCATGGCAATCTTCTGAATAGCATTTCGGGTATTGTAGTTTTTCCAAAATGTGATCAGAGGTACTTTTTCACCAGAGGTTACTTAGATTGTGGAAATAGTCCATTCTTAACAGAACGCCTTAAAAGTTGAAATAACCTTTTGATATATCTATAGGTTGCAGCAAGGAGGTCGAATTTGTGGGAAGAAAATGAATTCCAACATCAATACAAAAATTAAGATGAACTAGAGCAGGGATGGGCATTAAGTTGATCGTGATCGAGTGGTGGACCGCCAAAACAATTTGGGATGATCGCTTTTACTAAGACTTAAGACGCGCCTACTAAAAGAAAAACTCATGGAACACCGAAGCCAGCTAAAATGGAGAATAGGTTTTTTACAATCGATGTAACTGCGTTTACTTAAGCAATTTATTCGATAAATGTGTAGACGACATATGTACTTTCATTGGAAGTGAACGATGATGCTTAACACGTTCACTCTTCCACTGTAGGAGAAAAAAAGCGATCCCTGTCACCCTCTTCATGAATTTTTCCCCACACCCCGACTGAAGAGGAGAATATTAGTTGAAGATCAGTTCTCGCGATGTCGTGTCTGTCGATGGTGCGGGACTCAGCAGCGAAAAAATTAAGTACATGCATCGGAAGATGTTTCAGATTCATCGGATCACGTATGTTCTCAGCTCGCTACATTACATACGTCCACAGTCTAGCAGTCGTTCATAATTGCTCAAGCATTCAACTTGACAATTGTGTTACTAGAGTTTTTGTAGTAAAAATAGTAATCTGTCATATTTTAAAAGAGGGATACATTGTCGAAAACAAGTGTTAAGAAAAGAAAACAATTTTAATACAGAATGTGTGGCCACAATTACGCTATTGAATGGACCGCGCGCGTAACACCTTAAAAACATTTGAGGTAGCCCGTACCAAGGAAAAGTTCATCCGCCCCTAAACTAGAGCATTAATATAATAACAAAGATTAAAGGAACCAATTTGATATCGGAGTGCTCATGCCAAGCGCTGTATGAATTATTAAGAATGCATTATTTATATATAAAAGTAAAATAAAGTGGAAATGCGTAATTTGCAGCAATAATTAAAAGCACAGCCCTCGTATTCTTTTAAAAAAATATCCTGGTACTCACCGGTATTAGAAATATTCATATTTTGTGCTGGAATATGGATATTAGAAATATCCATATTCCAGCACAAAATACAACAAAAGACTGATACAGTAACTTAAATAATAATAACCATGAAAATGTGGTTAAATTTTAAAAAATCGAAATAAAATCGTTTGAAATTAATACGGTTACCACGAAAAAAAAAACAATAAAAATTAATTATTATATACTTATCCCCATGGCAACCACATTACCACACCATAAAAACATCAAGGTAACTATATTGGAATGTTATCCCCATCTTGGCGAAAATAAACAACTTGTGGCGCGTAGCACTCACAAGGGGAGGGCAATACTAAGGAAATTCATTTTGGGACGAGACTTAGTATAATAGTAGTACGCCATTAAGGTGTTCAACCCTCAATGTATTAGCGCCAAATGGCCAGTCAATTCGGAGAAAAAAAGCCTTCGAAATTCATGCTTAGCTTTTGTACAATTAAGCTTCAAAAATCTCCAGCGATCCAATGGCACAATTGTCAAAGCACCTGCTTTCTACGCGGGCGGATAGGGTTCGAATCGCACGACAAACTTTTTTTTCCAATCCATTTAATTCTTTTTTTAAATTAAATAAATTTATTTATTAAATATTAAATGACATTTTATGCAATTATTTTGTATTCTATAAAGTAAAATAATTACTGTTGTTATATAAATATTTATATTATATTTTATAAATATATTTTTATGTAAATAAATGTTTTTCAATAAAATATATAAAAAATATTAAATATTTGAAATAAAAATTAGTTACAAATAGTTTTATAATGTGAAATACAATGTATTATAAATAAAATATTATATATAATATACCATAATTTATAAAATATATTATCATTAAATTATTTTATAATTATATAAGATACTTAATAAGTACTTTTTCAATCAACTCATTTTATTTTAAAAAAATAATTAAATGAATTGAAAAAAAGTTGATCGCACAAATCGAACCCCTAAAAGGACTTATTAAATATTTTTGTAATTATAAAATAATTAAATCTATATAAATAAAAATGTAATGTGTGTTTACTCAAAGCCGCTAATCTCCGAAACTACTGGAGCATTTACTCTGAAAATTTGACATAGCGTTGCACTTGAATCCGGACGGGTTCTTTTATGTACTTAATTATTTCGTAATTCACTCTAAATTTTTTGAAATTTAATTTTTAAGTGATTTTTCGGTGTTATGACGTCATATGATGTCGCGTTTCTCTCTGAATGCGGAAATTTATACTTTACGCACAGTTTTTTCGGAATTATTATATATTTTTTTATAATTATGATTAGCTATTGAAATATTTATCCATTTTTTTGTTCTTTGATACTTAATTAGGATTATTTTTCAAATAAATCATTTTTTTAATGATTATTCTTTTAACAACTAAAATTTTGTTTTGTAGTTTTGGCAACACTCGGATAGTATTATGGCGGGATGTTTACAATTTTGCTTATATTTTACATTGCGTTTTTTCTGTAATATCAAGCACAGACTTTCTCCAGAAATCCTAAATTCAATCAATTCATTATATAATTTTTATGTTAAGCTTTTTATACCATCGACCATTTACCTCAAATTAAAAGACGTGTCCAAATGCCGTGGTATGCATTCAATGTTTGGAAACCGTTCTGTACCTACATTCTGTCACAGTATTTTTTTTTTCTCACTTGGCGACATTCTAATTTGGCGAAATTGATCGACGGTTTTTTTATAAGAATGTTTTTTTCTCCATTATTGACAATTTTTAAAAAAATTTTTTTGATACTTACGTATTATTGCAACAATCGTCGACGTTCAAGTTACTCGCCAAGTTGGTAATTCCATTTTCACATGTGTTGTACGCGCTAAATTGGCAATCATGTGCTTCGTTTTAAACAATGTCGCCGATAGGTTGCGATAATACGTAAGTACCTTTCATTTGATGTTACTATTGAAATACAGTTGTAAAAATAAGATTTTCTGCTACATCAAAATATTGAACCTTATTTTGTTTCTGATTGCCTTTTAAGACTTAACTTTGTTGTAATTCTCTTAAAATAGATTCCATTAGTAATTTGTAAGCAGAATACTAGAAGTTATTACGGTTTGCTTTTGTCAGGGACGTAGCTACCGCTTTATCAGTTGTATCAATGATGCAGGGCCACAAAGCAACAGGAGCCCCAACAAATGTTACTACAGTCCCACTAACATGGTGCTCACATCTCAAAAAGGGCCCCAAAGGAATTTGGATACAAGGCCCATTCAGAACTGTTTTGTAATTTCATACGTTTTTGTTTTTACCTTCTTTTTAAGTGCGGTCAATTGGCTTCAGTACGTAAAATTGCATTTCAGAAAATCGAACTAAGGTCATCACATTGAGCTGGCAAAAGCAGTGTTAAGGGTAATTGCACATCAAATTCGAATAGGCATCAGTGAACGAGGGCAGTGCAGACAGATGGCTCAAATACATGTTGAGGAAGCAAGTGGTTGTAAGATTGTAATTTTTTTTTCAAATTATGCTTTCGCATTGATAAAGTTATTCAGTTCTGTTTGTGTCAATTAATGTTAGTATTGTATTTCATTTTTCAATTTATTTTTAAGCTCGGGATATATACAATTACAACTGTATATTCAATTATATATATATATATATACAATTTCTGTATATTTCATGAAAAAATATTAATTTTAATTCTGTACGCTAATGGATCTGTTTGGCGTGATTTCAAAATATCTCCACAAACAGGTAGCATATCAATTGAAATCTTCCAAGTATTTTATCTTTTCCCAGTGATTCTAAATTAAATAAATAGATAACTTTTATTTTTTGGTACTTACATTTTTAAAAATTTTTTTTTGTCAACCATTTACATAAAATCATAAGACATTGCCAAATGCTACAATATGCATTCAAAAAGGGAAAATTATTATATGACTGTTTTTGCACAATAATAAAATTTTTGCACTTGGCTGTGAATTTTTCCACTAAATTTTTGAAATTTCTAAAAGTTGGGACAATAACATTAGATTCGCTAAGGATCTATTTTGTGTGATTTCAAAATTTTATTTGATGTTACTGTAAAATACAAATGGAAAAATTCAGGTTATCTGATATATATTTTATATTTGTTTTGGTATTTACATATTATCGCAACTGTATTGGCAACATTATATAAAAGGAAGCATATGGTTGCCAATTCACTGTGTGTGACACACAGAAAATTGGCTTTGACATAGTTCCGATAGTACCCAAGTACCTTTGTTTGGAACTTTTTTTTGTGATTTTATAATAATATTGAACTTTAATTTGTTTTTGATAGCTTTTTAACATTTAAGTTACTTATATAGGTAGCTGCACCCAGTCACGCATTCCTGTGGCTCAGTCTGGTTAAAAAGAAAGAAATGAGAACACTTATTTCTAATATTTTTGACCGCCTGCACTTGAGGTATGACTTTTTTTTTTATAAAAAAATATGTGTGAATATACATAAACAATACTTTTCTAAACAGATTTCATTTGTAATTTGTTAAAATACACCAAGTTATTATGGTTTTTTTTGTCCTTATGTTTTGAGTCTAAAATTATTTACATTGTGGGAAGGTGCCAAGTTTGAAAATAAATTTAAAATGGCTCTTCTTGAGGTCTAAGGGTTAATTTTACAATGCTCATGTGTAGGCATTTTGTGTTGCTTCATTGTCTGTGAAGATGTGAAGATACAAAAATTGTCTGGTGTACCTACTCTAGAACAGCAGTTGCCAACCTTCAGCACTCAATGATAACTTTATAAATATGGCAGACCACTAAAGCTATATTTACGTCTATTTATGTTTCCAAACACCTGAAAATAAATTTCATGAAAAGCAATAACAATCCGACAATCAACAGACTGAAGTGTTTTGCCACCAATTTACTGTGGTTACCTAAGTTGACTTTCAAATTTCGTTGGAAAATCTGAAAAAATTGCTAAACTCAGGAAATTTGCTAAAAGTGGTAACAAAAAGTTTTTATTAAAGTATAATCCATAATATGTTTTTTGTTGCTCACCTTTTTTCAACTGAATCTTCACAAAAGGGTAAATAATATCTCAATTTTTCAGTGGACCATCAAAAATTTCTCACCAATTGGTGACTTCTGCTCTGGAACACACACACAATGGTACTTATATATTATCATCATTGTAACAAAATTGGTGCCATGCGTATTGCACCTTAATATCTAAACAACAAAGATTCTAACATGTTTTATGGGGGGGGGGGGAATCAGATTTGGATGGAAAATGGTGTGATTTGCATGGCGGCAATTTGGCTGCACAGTGATGCTAATATTTAAGTACCCTGACAACAAATAATTGTCCATGTGTGAACCAGTCAGTATTGTATTTCCTTAGTTATTATATTCCATGGTCAGGTAGACTATTATAATTCCAATACATCATTCATTCTCTATTCAATGATTCAGATCTTTTGGCATTTTGTTTATTTTGCAGACAACACGAAGACAAGTACACAGCACAAAGAACATTACATGACTCTTACTCTACAAGCCAAACGCGTAAACATCTCACATGACTTGCAGCGCCATCTATATAATTAATATTTAGTTTACAACAGTCAGTGTTTAGATATAAGCCACTCTGTTTTTAAGATATTCCCTTAAATTTGTTGATAACAATTGCTAATGCTAATTGAATAGTAAATTACAAAAATCTTCCATCATTATCAATATTTTATTGTAGATTTCTATTGCGAAATCCATGTTTATATTTGAATTTTTCTTGCGTATTCGAATAAAAATATCTTCAACCTCTCTTTGCGTTGAAATTGAGCTATGTTAATTGATGCACAATAGAAGTATTTTATTAGCATTTTTTTATTTTCTCCCTTTCTTTTTGTTCCTGGTTTTTCCTTTTTTTTAATGCTTTGAAATTTTATATGTTTTTGCTTTAACTTTTTTCTTTTTAAGTGCAGTCAATTAGCTTCACTACATAAAAATAATGCCTTTCAGGAAATCAAACTTAGGTCATCATACTCACAAAAGAAAAAAAGTAGTGCAATGAGTGTAATTGCACATCAAATTGAGGAGGAACAGGCATCAGCAGACAAGGAATGGCACAAGCACATGCTGAGGGCGCAGCAGAGCAATAGGTAGCTAAACTTCAGGATGCACATTTGCGAGCCCAGCATTCATGTTTTGCAACATCAAATCTGCTCTGTTCTCAACAAAAGGAACACAGTAGGTTGCGAGTGGCTGAAAGATGCCAATCAGAAACAGCACATCAGCTTCAAACATGATTTTGAAGTGAGCAATCACACAATGACAGTCACCTTGCATTCCAGTACAACCCAGTGGAAGATTATAGGTTGAGCCAGCATATTCTTATCAGCACAATGACTGAAGTGTATCTTTATTGCAATTCTCTGAAATTTAAGGGAGAAACAAAAGGAATGTTTTGTACCCCTGGAAAAATTAAACTGTCTCAACTTGGAGATCCACCAGTGCCATTAAAAACTTTGCTCGTCAGATATACTGCAGAATCAAAACATTCCCAATATAACATGAGGAAATACAATTCATGTTTCCAAATGATATTTGTTTGGAGAAAGGTGCATTTTTGAACACATCTCTGATTTAACAGAAATATCCATAAGCATTGTAAAACTAACCCATTGCCCTCGAGGAATCCAGAGTAGAGCCATTTAAAATTTATCTTCAAATTTGAGGTCTCCACTATAAATACAATGTCAATAAATTTAAGTTCATAACATAAAGACAAAAATAAGTTGTAATAACTTCAATTATTTGGTTAACAAATTACAAATGATTAAGTAAAGTTTTGTGTATATATATTTATACATTTTTTAAATAAAAAAATCATACAACCTATGCAAATGTTTAAACATACTGAAAACATGTGCTTTCTTTTTAACTAGACTTAGCCACAGCAACACGTGGCAGGGTACAGCTAGTTAATAAATAAAAAACATTTTTATTATATTACTCATAAAATAATTAATTTAATAATAACATTGTATTTCACATTATAAAACTATTTAAAACTAATTTTTATATAAATATTTACTTTTTATATATATATAATATAAATTTACATATAATAACAGTAATTATTTTACTTTATAAAATACAAAATAATAACATAAAAATTTCATTTAATATTTAATAAATAATTAAATGACTAGGAAAAAAAGTTTATCATGCAATTTGAACACTATCCGTCAGTGTAAAAACCAGATGCTTTGACAATTATGCCATTGGGTTGCTGGAGATATTTGAAACTTAATTGTATAAATGCTAAGCATGAATTTCGAAGGTTATTTTCTCCAAATTGACTGGCCATTCGACACTAATACATTGAGGGTTGAATACCTTAATGGAGTACTACTATTATACCAAGTCTCATCCCAAATTAAATTTCCTTAGTCATGTCCTCTTGTCAGATATCAAATTAGCACCAGTATCATTTATTGAAAGCTGAGTTTGGCTTTTTACAGCATTCTTAACAAGAAGTCAAAAATAATCTTTAAACAATTTTCAAACACAGTTAGAACTCATCAATTGTTTTGAGAATTACCATTCAGAAATTTGCCTAAAATAAATGAAACGGGCATGTGATGATAAAAAGAATTATTTCCCTCTTTTTAAAAAATAGGAATGAGAACGTAAATAATATAAGCATTACTTTACATGGTAAAATTTGTCAGTATCTCAATGCATAGGGCTTTTCTCATAAGGTAACAATTAAATGGGAAAATATTGCTATAATTGTCTATATGTTTTTAAATACATACATTTTTAAAGTTAAAATATATTTTTATATTTCAGAAATGAAACTAAATTCAAAAACCAACATTGCACTCATTTTAAATAGTTCGGAATTCTATTCTGAAAATACCATTTGAAAAATAATTTTTTGTTATGGATAATACTAAGATGTCTATTGTAAATTTTCCATGGCCCATGGCATTCAGAAAATTCACATCTTTTGCTTGTAAATATCCTGAACTTTATAAGGACCATAAAAATTTTAGCAATGCAAGACTCGCGTAAATAAGCTGAAATTGTCATATTTCTACTACAACTCTTTTTCATTCAACAAACAATTTAGTATTAGATTAATCCCTCAAGAACAAAGTTGGAGCATCAAAGATCCTACAAGCAAAATTTGTTAAATTTCTTTATTTTATCCCAACATCTTTTAAATCTAAGTATAGTTATTTACTTTCTTAGCACTATGTTAAAATATGAAACGATATGTTTTGAGAAAATCCGTCAGTACTTAAAATATTTATTAATTTTTATTAGAACCTTGAGAAATCCAGGATCTGTTTAAAAGCAACCTTTTTACAGAGACAGGGTAAAAAAAAAAATTCAAATCTTAGTACTTTTTGAACATAGTTTTAAAATTCATAAAAATCTAGAATATATTTTACAGTACAAGTTTTAAAAAAAAAAACCCAAAATATTTTGAAGTACTTCAGATAATTTAAAAAGTAGAAGTATTGTTGCAAAAACAATCAAATTAAGTACATTGAATCATTTATTTTATTCTATGGGATAGAAAAGCTGAAATGATAGTAATATATAATTTCATAAAAACAAATTCCTACACATGTGGCAGATTATAATAAATTTTAATTTATTTTACACACTTTATATAAAAAATCATTTTTGTAAATTTAGAGATTCAACTTTCTGCAGCAATAATTTGTAAAAAAAAGTGAATGAATCTTTATTTCTTTTAAGAATAATTCCTCTATATTTTCAATTTGCTTTTTTAAGAATCAAACTCATACTTTCAATAAAAAATAAAATATACATGAAAATTTTACATTAACAAACATTTTAAATAAAAATAAGACAAACTGTCACATATTAAAAAAAATTTCTTATACAATTAGGTATTTAATGAAATAAATAATAATATTAAACCTAAACTGATTTGCAATTTGATTAACATTTGAAACTTCATTTATTATATATGATATATGCATTTAATGCTTTAAAAAAATGAACTCAAATTCGCAGATTATGTTTACAATACATTTGGGAGAATATTTTATTTGTTTATTCAGCAAATACATCATTAAAATTCCCTCAAATATTTTCAACCATTTATTAAAAAGATAATAAATAATTGAATCTTTGTTTTTGACCCCTTAAATTTCAGAGAATGTGTGTGCATTAAAAAAAAAACTCTTTACAGTAGTAGGAAAATATGTAAAAAATTATCCCAATATATAATATTTCATACATATTAATTAGCTGACAAATACCAAACTTAATTATTTCAAAAGAAACATACAACAGTAAGGAAAATATAATCTCAAAAATTTAATGTAAAGGCACAATTCATTCAACCATTTCTTATATTTTGTGTAGTTTAAATGTGAAAAACAAGCTTACATATTTTAAGAAAAAGGTTCAATATATGAATGATTTCAACCAACAAAATTCTGTTAGAATTAAAATACATAATTGATCTTAAAAATACTTGTAACTGTACGTAAAAATTTTTAACCTCGGCTATTAAATAGATATTTCTACTGTTTTACGTTAAACTCAAAACTAATGGTATGCTTGAACCCCAACAGCAGCAGCATGAGCCAAAAGAGCTTTTACAGCCTGTTGTGTTTCTAAAAGTAGTTTTACTTCATTCATCCAGTCTTTAGCAACAATTCTTGGCTCCCCTTTCAATTGATTGGCATAACGAAGAGCTTGTTCCAAGTCATTTATGTTTAGACAATAGGATACTCGACTCAGTATATCAAAAGTATTCCATTCTGAAGGATCTACAGCAATTTTACCTTCTAATTCTTCTTTTGGAATAGATACGGCATCCAGAATAAGATAAGATTGTAAATATGATAACAAATATTGGTACAAACTATCATTATTTTCGTCAATCAAAGAAACTTTCCTGCAAACTTTTTTAACATTCTGAAATCTCTGTTTGAGAACCTCATTGTTGTATACACCCCTATTCACCGCTTCTACAGGAATTCCAGCTAAGACAGCGTTAATAAATTCACTGTCTTCATCAGCAGCAATTTTCACAGCAGCAACATCCTTTCCTAAGGGGCATGGATTACCATCATTATCTTCACTAATTTTGCTGCTCATTGACTGACATGCAAGCCAAAGAGCCTGAGCCTTTTTAGAAGCTTTATCAAATTCACTTTTGGCTGGGGGGAAAAAATTAAAATGCATGTTACAGAAGTATAATAGAATAAAAATTAAATATTTATAAAAATAACTTATGCAAATAATAATAATAATTTAAAAGACAATTTCTGGTGCTTTGGATTTATCAATATACAAACAATTATTAACTAAGCCATTTAATTGCTACAGTTAATAAACAGTATATAAGACCAACTATATATTATATTTATAACTTTAACATAATATAAATACAATAGTTTAAATGCTTTAAAAATTTTATTAAAAGCTGGAAAAGAGAAAATTATAGGATTTTTGCTCAGCACAATCCATTATTTTCTTTTAATTAATAATTATTCTCAGATTTTATGCAAAGGAAATTTTTTTAAAAAAATTAAACATTTGACAGCTTTTTTTTAAAAAAAAAATCTACAAAAAGATACTCAAAACAAATATGCTGAGTGTGTTGTTATCCTTAGATGAGAACACATAATGTCCTGATAGGCAGTCCCATTTAAAGATAAATATACCACCCAAAGCTGGATTTTTTTTTCAATTAAGATGGAGCATATAATCAAGATTAAGGGCAAATTTATATTGGAAATTATGACAATACAAGAATGCAAATTAGGAAGAAGTTTTATGGCTAAGAATTTATTGTATGTTATGAAGATGAAGAAAACAAGGGTTTTTTTTTCATTTACAAATGCTTGTTAAGAAAAAGCAAAAGTTTGCATTAAAAAAAATTACTATTTTGTAAATATAATTTTTTCAAAGAAATATAAGCATCATGAATTGCCTTAAATTAATTTTAAAATTTAAGTTATAAATTGAAAGATTAAAAAATAACTAAAATTACAATTAGAAATATTTTCAGCTTGTTAAAAAAATCTTAGTTACTGAACATTATACATCAATGAATATATGCTTTGTGTAAATAATTTTTTTAATCAAGCAAGTTTGAGACTAGATATTGGTTAGCTAGAAACATTAATTTTGACCATCATCAACTAACAGATCCATACTTATAACATAAAACAAAGAACAGAAAATACAGGAAAAAAGATTTAAGGGAGTGAAAACTTGCACAGCTTGCATAATTGGTAATATATCCCAATTGAAATGGTAGATGCATAAGTAACCAACCTACTGCTAATAGCTTGTCTAAATATTTCGGTTAATATAACTATTAGGATAATTATAATAAAATTATTAGATGTAACAATATTAGATGTATGCAATGAATAAATAAAATATTTAAAATACAGCACAGAGTCAAATTCAGCTTTCTTATAAAAAGTAGAACAAGATACCTTTTAAGAAAGCTAAGATGCCTTTCAGTCGCGCCATGTTTCCAGAAACTTCTGATATGAAAACGCCTTTCTGGTGCAAAAGCTTTTCTTCCAGATCTAGGGAAAATTTTCTTTCTAACTCCTGTTCCTGCACTTTTAAAACCTCTTGAATATGATCTGCATGGGCAGCAGCTTGTCTAAGAAGTTGTTGTCGCAACTCATTTTCAAATTGTTCTTTCAAAAATGCAACCTACAAAAAACAATGAATGTTACTGCATCTTTAGAAAAAACAAACTTAATTTAGGTTATATAGCTAATTGTAATATGAAAAATGATTTTTATAAACTGTTGCATATCAAATTTTTAATAGCAAAAAAATATTACTAAAAATAATTAATGTTAAAAGATTCAGTTCAATCCACATTTAATGGTCAAAATTTACAAACAGTACAAGTATGAATTTATTAATACAATCTATCATAATAATTTAAGTTAAAATTTGAAAGTTTATGAAAATAAATTTTTCCAGTTACAAAACCTCAATAGGTGAATCCCTTTCATATTAAAAAGGCGAAAGCACTTAAAATATGAAATTTAACTGAAATTTTATTAGAAAATAATAACCTCTAACTCATACCCAAGATCACTAAAATGTTTTAATGTATATTAATAAAAAGGAAGTAGAATGGCTTCCACTTCATTAATATACATAAAAACTTTCATTTTCATTGCTTCACTATTAATTGCTACAAAGATTGTAATAATTATAATAGTCATTTAACAATTCTGTACCTTAATACTTCAACACAATGCACCTATAATTTATTGCCAGATGAACCAGAGTCTTATAAACATAATTTTTTATAATAGGAAACATTATACTTTCATTTTCAAAGTACATACACGCTCAGAAATAGCAGTTTCTAAATCAACATTCTTTTTTTCCAATTCAGCTTCTATCTTTGAGTTAACATATCGATCCTCTCGCAATTTCTGAAGTCGGAGTGCTTCATCGATTTTGGTTTTTTCGCTAACCTGAAAGTAAAAATTAAAGTAATTTTAAAAAAATAAACAATTATAAAAATAATAAGTTTAACTAAAAAGAAACAAACCTGTTGCTTTGCAAGTTGTCTTTGAAGCTGTTCAATTCGTCTGTGTGCATGTGCAATCAAAAGATTTAGATCACTTTCAGAGAAAGACTTGTCTGGAAAAAAGTTAACAAGAAAAATAAAGTCTTGTTGTACATATATTGTCAAAAAAAGATTTCCAGCTTTTTAGACAAGAAATAATTTTTTAAATAACATTTTGGAAGAAAAAGTAATCTACAAATTTTAACTTTTCATCTGAAATTTACATCATTTAATCATGATAAAAATAAATTTTCTACCGATATTAAAAATGCTGTTTTTTTAAAAATTAAGCAAAAGATTTATATATTCCCGACATTTCTAAAAATTAATCTTGCCATGAATTTTTTTTCTCTTACCAATAAAAATATGTCTTACAGTCCAACGATTTAAAATTTTATAGCAAAATATAGAATACATCTTTTTGACATGTTATATTGCATTGCATTTTTTCACAATAAAAGCAATAACCACATACATTAGAATTTTGAAATTAAATAGTTAGTAAGCCTTATTCACACCCACCCACAGGCAATAATATAAAACCAAACACACAGTTAAAACAAGCAAATTAAGCTTTGACTTAATTGGAAAAAAAATGCTAAAAAACACATTTTTAAACATTTGATATAGCAGTATATTTACTGAAATAGAAATCTTATCTTAGGATTCATATTGGATTGAAAGTAAAATTTTCTGCTGCCCAATTAATGCTACATATATCCCATTTCACATTTAATAGTATACCTTAATTATAGGTAGAGCAACATTTTTCAAATGTATTTATTCAAATCAGAAAATATATTTTCAGTAATTATGACACAACTACAAAGGAGAAAAAATTGTCATTTCAGAATTCAGTTAATCTATACTCTGTTTCACCTTAACTTGGCAGCATTAGGAAGGGTAGGAAATGTAACAATCCGCTTGAAAAATAGTTCCAACTTGTTTTGGAATTTAAATTAAAGCAAATGCATAGAAAATTGTTAAAAAGTATCGTGTATTATCGAAATTGTGATTTTAAGGATATATTTTAGTTAATTACACCTTAAAAGCATTTATTCTTTAATACCTGTGAACGAATACAGTTGAAAAACAACAATTTCATGAAACTTCACTTGGCTAAAAACCGGTTTTCAAGATAACATCCTTGGCGGAGTTACCAAGCATTCCCGCCAAATCAACGCCATTCGCTTGGCGTCTTTGCTATCGTTCATACATACAATTTTGATATCTCGTGCTACTATTTTTGTTCTTGTTTTTTTGTTTTTGTTGTTGACATTTTAAACATGTCTGAGATAGAAATGTCACCAACCTCGCTGTATACACCATCGAAACGAGGAAAATCTATCCGAAGCGGAGCTCGGAAAAACATATTGAATGTTTAATTCTCGACTTCGAGAAGAAAACCCGCAAGAATCCATCAGAGAAATCGTGAAAAATGTTTATGAACTGATTGGCGTTTCGAAAAGATCTGTTTTCCGTATGAAGAAAGAAAAGAAGGCATTAGGTGCTGTAAGTTCTCCTGGTAAAAAACAACCCGGTGCCGTAGGCAAGCGTAATAGGCTGGTGAAATATGACTTCACATTGCGTGCATTCGGCGAAAAATTCATAGCTTTTTTCGAAAAAATGAGATTCCTACATTAACCAAAGTTCTGAAGGAAGTAAATGATGATGTTAAAATTTGTGCTTCTGTTTTTCTTAAGTTAACATACATAAACGGCATTTATACATGAAATGTGAATAATTATTTCATTCGGATTTAAAGGCGATAAATTCTTAAAAAACAAGATAGAAATTTGTATTTTATAAACGGATGTAATAAATAAAAATTAAAGAAAAAAGAGCCGTTTATTTTGAAAGTGGCCTAAGTCACTTAAAAAATCAAGTTAATGAAAGCATGAATTACAATTTAACGGCATTTTTTCATTTAAAAAACATTGCTATCAATATGTTGAGAACTATTGAGATTTTGTTTGAGAAAAGTTTTGCTAGTTTATTCATCAATTTTTCTAAACATATTGAAACGTAAGCCCTTAAATATCTCCATTAAAAAAGTTGCATATACTATTTTCCACAAAAAAAAAAAAAACAGCTTTTATATACAATTTTAATGAAAAAAATTTTCACAAGCATTTTTCCCCCCTACTCGCCAAATATGGTGATATTTATTCGTTTAGTCACTCTCTTCTCCTACAGTAACCCGGCAGCGGCTGTGATTCGGTCATCGTACCCTTCCCAATGCTGCCAACTTGAGTTGAAACAGAGTATAGCTTAAGAATGAAGAAAATAAATTCCGTTAATTGCAGATTCATATTGGATCCCACAATTTGTCTTAGAAACTTAAAGTATACACACAAAATTGCACATTATAATAAAATTAACAAAAAACATTAAAGCTTGCAAGGTAACATTTCAATAATAATAAGCACTTAAAAAAATAAACATAATATAGATTTTTTCAACAACAAATAAATGCTTATATAAATATTGTATTCACAAAGCATTTATACAAGTAACAGAAATTCATATGTAAATTCAACAAGAGTTTTAAAAAATTGATACAAACCCTTATCTCCATACACATAATTAGGCAAAACAATCTGTAATTCTTTTTCAAACTGTTGTTTGCTAGCCGTAACTAATTTCTGATATTCTGCAGCTGTGTTTGCTGCTGCTTCAACAGATGTAACCTAGTGCAAATAATGAATTAGAAAATGCAATAAAAGTGAATATTAAAAAAAATGCAGAAAATACATGCAATTACATGATAAAAAGTTATAGACATGACAAATTTTTAAATATCTATTTCACATACCTACACAATTTTTTTTAAAAACAAACCATATCTATATAAAAAGACTTTAAAAAATTATTATCATACATATATATATATTTTAATAAAAGAATGATTTTAAAAACATGTCAAAATTTGCAGTTAATAAAGCAATTATTAAAAAGGTTTTCAAATATAATCAAAATTAAGAAGATCAGCATTTAATTATAAGATTATAGATGTGCAGAATATACAGTACTGTAAGAGAAAAGAATACAAAGATTGTATTAATGAGCATTACAAACACGTTATTAAGAGGTGGTTTTAATACTGCAAAAGAGACACACAGTTTTATGAAACATTAAGTAGAATTGCTATAGAATAATGATTTAAAATAACAATATAAGTATTAAGTATCAATTAACTAAAAAAGGACACGGAATACTTTATTACAAAAATTGCTATTAAATAAGGATTGCCTCCAGAGACATCTCATGAATTCAAATACAAAATATTCAATCACTTTTAAGAATTTAAACTTTGAAACTGATTATAGCATTACAATCAGACTTTTAACTAAGGATCAAAGAATTGCACACAACAAAAAAAATATTTATATAAAACACCTGGAAATCATGCTATTACTTGTTAATATTACAACAGTAATGTAATCAATACACATTTCACCATAATAAAGATTTCTTTAGAATTAAATTTTAACTACACGAGAAATGAATAACCACATCTTTACTGTAATAATTATGGATGTTAACCTAATTACTTCAGCCTGTGCACTTTGAAGCTGATTTTCAACTTTAGTTAGCATTTCTTCAGCATTCTTAACTATTGGATTCCTTTTATCTTGCTGGGAAATTCTTTTCAAGTTAATTTTCAGTTTTTCCATGAGAACTCTAAAATTTAGATTTTTCTATTAATAAAATTAAATTAATTATAAGCACAAAAATATTTTTAGAAAATGGCTCAAGAAAGAATACATAACATTCAGTAATATGAAAATATTTGTTTACAATTTTAAAATAAAAGTTAGAGAAAATAAGTGTTTTAGGCATATACAGGATGTGTCTGGACTCATGGGCTATGGTTTCAAAGATAAAATAAACATAAAGAAATACTTTTATATAGCAATATGAGGTTAGAAATGAGATGTTGGAAAAACAAAAATGTCCAAGAATATGAATTTTTATTTTATTTACACTAAAAATTACTTTAAGAGATCAAATGTACCATTATCAACTTGAAAACAGACCATGTCACGATCAGTTGCAGCAGCAGCAGCAGCAGCAACTGACAGTTTTGCAACGAAGTCCTCATCAAAATAAATTGAAGTCTTAAAGATTAGGATAAAGAAAATATCGATATTTGGTAACATACATGACCCTCTCATCCAATCCGTTGTGGGTCACACAGGAGGTGACAATGTACATCAATGTTCAAAAATGGACAGGAATCTTGATATGCTGAAGCAACTTGACATTTTCAATCGCAACAGAAACTTTAAAAGTAACTCTGAAAATACCTTTATCAAAAAAATACAATGCATCATGCCATTGAATTAATGCAGTAGCAAGCACGGTTAACAAAGAAATTATGCCAATAACTGCAACATATCAACAGAGAACCTATCCTGGAAAGCATGTGGACTGTGATATGTGGGTTAGAGGTGTCACATAACAGAAATTGTACTAATTTAAAATTTTATCATGCTTAAAGGCAGCCTCATCTATGAAAAGTATATTTACAAAGAAACTCAGAAGTCAGAAACTCAGAAGTCCATATACCAAGGGCAATTGGCTGAATTCAGTGCTTACGATATCTGTAAATGATATGAAGTCTTTACAAAAGCTAAATGATCTAGAAGATGCTTTTACTCATAAGTGTATTTCATACACTTGATCTTATGTTAGTGACTGAATTATCTTTAACCACTCTGATATGTTCTTTTAGTTTTGAAACTGTTGTGTCTTTAGTGGCCATGTCCTGAAAAGAATGCTTTCACAAAGCTGATGTAAACAAGGAAAAATTTCTTTAATGGGGAAGCGTTCATGATAAAACTGTTTTTTGTGCTACTCTCCCATTATAACTCAAGAGCCCTGAATGTAAGATGAACACCTGCATTCTCGAAGAGCATAAACATACCTTAGAAATGATATGATTGCTTGTAGCAGTGAGCCATACACATCCTGCTATTCCCTTCCAGCAACAATATATGCCAAGTATTGGATCAATATTTTTACTGCTTTATCAGTGTTAATATAGCCCAGCATCTAATTAAACAAAATCACTCTTTGCAAAACTTTCACACTGATCTAAATGTTCACAATGGCTTTAGTTCATCCCTTTAGCATTTTTTGCTTTCTAGCCAGTACATCTCATTAAAAAGATCACATTGCTAAAGAAAAAAAAACTGCTTTGTTACATGTATTGCACCTTTTCTTAAAAATTGACCCATGAGTTCCCAGATTCCCTGCAGTTTTATAAATTAAGAAACAAATTTCAATGGTAGTTTACATGAAATTATTCAGTATTTAACTTTCGAATCTTTTAATTTTCATTTAAAAAGTACATACTTCGTTTGAGACGCTTTTTCTTCAGCTATTTTCAAAGCCTCATTTTTATCAGAACTAGTTCTTTTCACTTCCTTCCATATAATATCATCGTCTTTACCCTTAGAAAAAACAAATGGAAATTCATTTCAAAATGTATTATTGTTGGAATACTTTTAAAAATTTTACATCGATATTCTACATATATTTTTTATAAACTATGACTAAATCATACGAAAATAAAGAGAGAACTCATAAGAATAAAACAAAATATATTCCAAACGAAAATTCTTAAATTTAAAGAATGGAAAAATGGGTTTTTCCAATTTTTAGAAAGACATTAAAAATGTTTTTAACAAAACTTAGCAAATCATTTGGCAACATAAGTTTATTTTGGTGCATTACTTTTATAAAACTATAATGAAACTCAGAGATAAGGTTTAAAAAATAACACTAATGCAAAATATCATGAATAAGATATGCGTTTTTAATAGAAAACCAGCTATGTAATATATTTCAAATAAATATATGTTTAAATAAAATAGAGAGGATTTTTAAAGAAAAAATGCATTATTTTTTAACTAATAATAAATTTTTACTTTGAAAAAAAAAAGCACCTCTTTAAACCATGAATTATATCTATACTTACTTCTGGCAGCTCTAAAGCTTCATACAAAGCTTTAGTATGCTGTTTAACAGTTTCGATTGCTTTGTCATACGAAATCTTAGCCTCTTCGGAATTTTTCTGTACCTTTTTGATCATGTCAGCTACAACATTTTCAATAGCTAAAAAATTGAAACATGCATGAGCAAATAGAAAAAATGAAGGCAAAACCATCATTTAATAATTTTGAAAAACATTTATTGAAAGAAATGATGCATGAAGTTATAACATATTTTAAATGCTCAAAGAAATAAAGAATTAACAAAAATATATATAAAAACAAACATGGATGCTCCGCCTCTTGTCTCTCCAATGATTGAACATGTTGTTCAGCGGGCTTGTTGTCCAATTTTATTATGTTAGTTTCAGGTATTATAGGATCTATAACAAAGGAAATTAAACATGCTTTTTAAAGATAAGCCCAAAACATGCAATGCAAACTCAAAAGTATTTTTAAAAGCATTAAACGAAAAAACAGCAATTAGAAAGCAGAAAATATACCTTTGCATGCATATCCAAAATTTCTTTTCAGAAAAAAGATAAAAACAAAAAATACAGAAATTATGCTTTCAACCAAAACCTAAAGCTTTCAAATCTTGAAACTATATAAATAAAACTGCAAAATTAACCATTTGTTACTGAATACCACCACTCTGGTAATACTTTATTTTTAAACAGTGAGCCTCAAACTATAAAAGATCAATTTATAAACTATGCTTACAAATACCATATAAACAAAACTAATATATTCTTTAAAAAAAATTGCACTAAAAATATTCAAAGTTGAATTACAAACATGTTGACATGCTTTAAGAAATGAAAAGCATTACAAACTATCAGTGGCGTAATGGAAAATAATTAGACCCCACCCCCGCAAGGTCAGGTTTTGGGCCCCAAGCCGGATCTTACAAAGGATTACAAAACCAAACATAACGTATCTTTACACATCACGTAAAAATAATTAAACATTTAACTAATAACTGAATACAACATCAACCTGAGTCTGAGAAAACAAAAAATAGCGTATAACATTAGAGAGTATTTATATTAAAATGAAAAATCTAACAACAGTCAACAGATAACCTGGAAACTTAAATAAAAACAATACACTAAGAAAGACACGGAAACTGTAAAATAATTTTCGATATTAAATTCTTACGAAAGAAAAAAGGTATTGCTTACATCATTCTTCGTTTCTGAATCCCAGGATAAGTTAGATCTAAAGTTTGATTATATTCTAGAATAAATATTGCCACTCTTAAAAAGGAGAGTTCTTTGTATGATGCAAAAATGACTTAATGAAAAAAGAAATAAACTGATACATTCTGCATCTTAACTACTATTACTAATACACAGACTAAAAGAAAATGTGTTCCCTTAAATCTGTATCTATGGACGCACCTACATAATGCGCAAAATCACTTCTATTCAAGTCTGTTCGTTTTCATCTTCTGACTCCTTTCTTTAGATAAAATAGTATCCTTATTAGCTGAAGTGTCCAAAAAGTGTCCTAGTGAATTAATTTTCACTTCCATGATTTGATCATCAGGTTCCCTGGCATTACTATTACTAGCACTTGCACAAGATAACATACTTGCAGATATTAAAAAGTTATCCAATTTTGCATATTTTCTATTAATATTATACTCCTTTTCCATTCAAACTTTTCGTTTTTGAGAAATACTCAAAGATTTTTTAATACTAATCACTTTAAGGTTGCTTTTTCTTGTCTGATTAATGAAATACCATTTTTTGTGAACAAGAATATTAAATTCGAATAAAAAACAGTTCTAATATTGAAAGCAAGAAGGAGTGAGACGGAAATGTTTTAATAGTAAAGGAACACACCCTATATTTAAGTGCATTGAATATAAAAGTAGAGATGTGTGTTCTAAAAACAATTTTACAAAACGTTTCTCATTGTGCTTTTTTTATTTGATTGAATACTCATAAACCTAAACCAAATAATCATTTAAAATGTTCTCCATGCTTTTCCAAGTATTGTAATACTATTTCACATGAAAAAAAGCATAACAGATTTACTTTATTAATGACTTCGCTAAATGAAAATGAAAAATATGAGGGAGGAAGAACTAAAGTTGCCAATAAATTACTCTGCAACTTCGGTAAAAAGTAAACAGTGTCTTTTTTTCTCTCTCTCTCTACAGCTAATGTGAAGTATGCTATAATAATAACAGTGGAATTTTTTATCTTCCCAGCATTATATCCGATTCTCCATCTGACTTTCATTTTATCTGTTAGTAATTTAGGTTTAAAAAAAAACCAATAAAGAAAAGTATCTCTCGTCGCGGAGATTACAGCACATCAAACAAAATGTTTTTTTATTTGGTTATTGGATCAAAGATATCTAATGAGCATAATAAATTTTGATTTTGAATAACGTCACATCACCAATTGGAAAATCACTTACAAGTTGGTTTTTAAAAAATCTAAGCGAATTTTGAGAAAATCTACTTAAATGATGTCAATCAGGCTTTGGGCCCCCACAGTGCGGGGGTGAACGTTACGCCACTGGAAACTACAGAACATGAAATTATGATTCAAACCTTCTGCAAAACATTAAATTAAAAAACATCATGCTATTTTTCCTTCTAATGTATAAAAAAACGAATAAGGATATTTCTAAGTACTTAATATTGCATATAAAGAAATCAATTCTTAATACTTATGAATAAAAAAAATTGCACTTTTTTACTGATTCAATTTTCAGGGTATGTTGATGTTTAAAAAAAAATTTACCTTTGCAAATTAAATTTTAATGAATATTCACAATACTATATTTGTCGATTGTACTAATTTTTTTTTTAGTATGCAGAAGGAAGAGAAATCAACCCAAGGAATGCTGAAAAATAACAAATGAAAATGCATAATTGAAACACCCAAATGAAGTTTTTTTCCTATCAATCACCCATATATAATCCTGAAAATGTTTACTGCTTGAAGAATATTTAATGACATTAATTTGAATAAGATTCTTGGCACTCACTTTTTTTCATCTCTCATTTTTAACAATTTTCAATAATTAACAAATGTTAATAAAATAGGAGATAAAAATGAAAACATCACAAAAATGGTTCCATTCAATTATTTACAGATGATTTGATTAATTCATTTACTTTATTATCATAAATACATTACTATCTACAATTCACAAACAGAAATGAATAACAGAATATAAAAAATATTTTCCCTCTATATTTCATAAAATTAAGTAGTCTGATTGGTACAAAACAAGCAACATTTACCTAAATTCCCACAATAGCGTGTACTTTATTAAAAAAACTCTAAATAATTTGTAATTTTTCTCTTTTTAAATTGAAAAGAACTTTTACATGCTTGGTTTTTAATGAATAGAGGGCGAAGACACATATTTGAATAAAAAGGCCAATTAATAAAATATTTAATACATTACGCTGATACAAAATTTAAAATCTAGATTTTAACAACATCTTATATTTGATGCATATAAATTCATTCCTAACAGAAAATTTAAAGGGAAAAAAACTGCATATTTGAAAGGAATTTTAAATTCAAAGACATTTTTCAATTACTAAAATTTCAAAAACATTAATTAGAAATGGTATAAAGTATATGGGCTTTATATATAATTCAGATTTTAACAAGTTGAACTAGAAAATCCTTTATTATGCTGCGAACTAATAGCAACACAGAGATTGGATGAGAAAGGCTGTTAATGAACTTTTTTTTTAAGTTTGCTTCTTTTGCAAACTATATTTTGTAAAAAACATTTAAATTATTAAAAAATATTTGCACAAAATTATGCAAGACAGCGAAGTGATATTCATAAATTTACAAAATTCTAAAGGAAATTTAAAAATTTATTCTTTGAGAGAGAATAAATTATAATAAAACTGAATTTGAATTTTTTTTTATATATATAATTTCTATGGTAAATACAGTTTTGCAGAAAGGTCTGTCTTTTCTGCACTTATGCAATATAAAGAAAGATACAAAACCTGATGCAAAAGAATACAGCCAATATACAGTCAGTCAAAAAAGTATTGGGACACACTACCAGTTCATTGATTTTTATCGTAATATTTTGCTTAAACATACAAATGAAACCAAAAAAAGAAGTAAATGTTATTTTGGTAAATACAAATAATAATAATTTGAACCAAACTGATACATTAATGCAATTATGGTTAAAATTAAAATTAAAAGAAATCGAGTTAAGAAACATGCTCAAAAAAGTACTGGGACACTTCCCAAAATTTTTTTTAAAAATTCAAACTCAGAAATTAATATCTTGTTGGGTAGCCCTTGCTTTTTACGACCTTTTGAAATCTATTTGGCATGGATTGGATCAATTTTTTGCAAAATTATCTATCGATTTTGGTCCACTCTTGGACCAAATGTTTTCTTAAATCTTGCTTATTAGAAATTTGGTGCTCATACAGTTTTTGCTGCTAATAAACCCACACATGTTTAATGGGATTAAGGCCTTGCATGCAGCCCCAGACAATTTGATTACCCTCTCTATATTTGACAGTAGGCTGTAAATTTTTGACATGCATTGTAGTATTTGATTTCCGCTAAACTTTTTGCTTGCCATCCGATCCGAAAATGTTATATTTGCTTTCATCAACAAAAATTACATTTTCCCAATATTCTATTTACTGCCTTACATGTATTTTAGCAAATACAAACCTAGCTTGTCTATTTGCTATGTTGATGAAGGGCTTTCTTTGAGGTAGTCTGCCATGATACTTACGTTTTCTAAAAACATTTCATACAGTTTCAGGATTTACTGATTTTCCGAACCTTCTTTTACATTGCAAAGTCATTTTTACTGTACTAGCTCTTGGATTAATGTGTACTTGTCTCACAATCCACCACTCTTCAGGTTCATTAAATATCCTTAGACACACTGATCTTTGCTTGTTTTCAACACTATTTGTTTTCTTGAACCTGTCAATGATGTTAAAAACAATAGACTTACTCAATTACAAGATTTTTCCTATACAGTGAATAGATTTCCCCTCTTTCCAATGACTTATTATGAGATTTCAGACACCAACTGATATATCTTAGTTTCTTGCCATTTTTTCTATAAATAATCTTGCTTGTTGAAAGATTTATATGCTTAAAACTTCTAGTCTAAAAAAGTGGTATGAAATTAAATTCTATTGATGCACTGTATATTTGTTAAATTTCTCATTTCAAAAGTGTCCCAATACTTTTTTGATTCGAGTGGGCCTTTGAATTATATTTTCGAAAAGCTAGATCAAATTATAATTCTAATAAAATTTTCCTTATATACTGTACACCAAATGCTAAAATATTTCCTTATTCATTTTGTTTTTATGCAATAAATATTTTTACACATATCACATAAGTGTGTTATTTTTTAAAAATAAAACAAACAATTTTTACTATCACACATTAATTGAACAAACAATTCAGTTATTGTAATTTTATTTAATATCAATTAATTCTATACAAACTACTGGTTACCTTAATTTTAGTCATGGTCGAAAGAACTATTTTTACTTTGAAATTCCCAGCATCAACTAACTTGCATATATCACTATTAAAACATTGGAAAGATTTTCAAAAATACACGTTTTAAATAATCTTTAAAACAAAATTTAGTTTTTATGAATAAAATACATTATTATACAATAATTCATTATAATTATATATACAGCATTTATTTCATATAATTGCATTCTCTCTCGCACAAGATTAATTAAAAGTCAATTCATTAAAAATGTTATCATACCTAGTAGAGCTTTTTTATTTATCAATACAAGTAATGCTTCTCATATCAATAGAAAAAGAACTAAAGTAACATCTTTTCAAATCTGTACCATAAAATCCATCTTGAATTTTAGTTGATGTGTTTAACTGAATGTGAATAATTTAATATAATAAAAATATATAAATTACATAACCATGTGCAATTTTACTCGATTCAAAAGTAAGTAATTATACAACACTTAATACTTAAACATACAAATCCATATCTAAAGAAGATTTAACCGTGGAGAATTAAGCTAATTTAAATAGCAATAAAAAAAATCTTACCACTACCCTGAGGAATAGATGAGATTTCTTTAGCTTTGGAGTCAACTGATTTTTGTACCTTTATTGGAAACACATTTTTACTGGATCAGATGCACAGGAATTAATATAATTCAAGAAAAGATATTCAGACACTACAGGGTGCAGCAGCACAATTTTCTGATTTGAATTAGATACCAAGAAGCTAGGTTTGGCAGTTAAAGGATGCAAATGGTCTCATTCAAAAAGGTGTGGGTTACAGAATTTTTTCTCCCTTCCACTTCAGTACTGAGAATGTGATCAGAATGAGAAAGCAAGTGTTAATGAGATCAGAAGAATGGCCAATGAAATTACTCTAAAATATCAAGGTGGTATGGTAAGTCCATTTTGCGATTTCCTTGGCACTTAGCACACAAGCATGTAGTTGTCATTAGAGTACCTAATCATTCTGCAAGAATTCTTCATGATGACCTTCACGTTCATAATTAAAAGTTGGTGCAAGAGCTTACTAATTGTGATTGTGTTGCTTGGCAACATGCATGAAAAGCATTCCTTGAAATTTAGACCAATGATGCATTCATGTTCTTTAGAGAGGAGGCTCATTTCTATCTTTCAGGGTGTATGAACACGCAGAACATGTGTTACTGTAGAGACAACAATCCTAGAAAAACTTCATGAAAAACCCCTTCTTTAATTACAATGATACCTAAAACATCTTTGTTTTCATTACCTTTTGAAATCAACAAATTATGCTGCTGTGCTCTGTAGTTTAAAATAAACCATAATAATTTAAATAGAAGAAACTTCTACAATTTTTTTACATTAAATGTACTATCTTATAAATAATAAAGTTAACATTTAATACAGGGAAACAAAGAAAATAAAAATAAAAAAACATAATCATAACGATTTTTCAATACACAATAAAAATCTGGTTTTGAAATGTTGTTCTGAAGATTAAAGCATAAACTAACCCAAATATAATTATTACATATAATCTTCAATGTACAACTGAAAGTCATAGATAATTTATACAAAAAAGTGCAAACTTGTAATTTAAGTAAATATCTCATCCACAACATAAATTAAAAGTATCTGCACATCGTTTATAGATAAAATAAAATTTTTTTAAAGAAGACAGAAAAAAATTCTCATGTTTGTCGCAAATATAATCTTTAATAAACAAATTTTTCATAAACAAAATGTAGGTTTTAATTATTTAGATTTTTAAGGAGATTTTTCACATGTGATAACATGGACAATGGAATAATGTAATTGAAATATTAATAAACAAAAAAAAGTTTAAACAAAATCAACAGAAATTAAAATTTTCAATCAAACAAGTGCCAAATATTATTGATAAAACATACGATGCGGAAAATTATAATGATAGATAAATCCAATACTACTCAATTTTAACTAAAAAGATATTATTGAAAGAAATGAGTCTTGCATACATCAACTTAACTATGTTTGCCGAACCAATTTCCAGTTTAATGTGAGAAAATGTTCCCAGCCTTTCAAAAAGAATAAAAAACTTTCATAAGTTTAACCTTTCACACGCCAATGTTCCAATATTGGAACATCAAATTTGAAATTATCTGAAAAATTCAATTTTATTCATATTGTTTCGTAAAAATTATTTTGAAGACAAAAAATATGGATTAATTTTTTGAAATTAAAGTATTGCTGCTAAAGTAAATAGTCTCTCAGAAAAAATTCTAAAATATGCATTTTTTTCTACTTTTGATCGGGCAAAATTCAAAAATTCATATAAAATTCAAAATTTTTAAGAAAATTTTATTATTTGGTAATAGTAATTAAAATTGATCATTTTAACTATAGACTGCAATATATCATTAAAAATATATTGGGTTGTTCGGAAAGTAATTTCGTTTTTTTTTGTGGAAATGAAAGACAGTTTCCTTTTTATAAACAAATACTTTATTAAATTATATATTGGTCGTTCTGGTCCAACACCTTTTACCATCTTTCTGGTAGTAGCATAATTCTATGCTCATAAAATTTTTGGTCTTTGCTGGCAAAAAACTGATCAAGGTGGTTTTTGACCTCCTCATTTGAGGTGAGGGTTTTACCATCTAAAAAATTTTGGAGTGATCAGAACAAATAATAATCCGATGGTGCCAGGTCTGGAGAATATGGTGGGTGTGGCATTGTATCCCATTCAAACTGTAAAAGCTTTTAGCGAGTGACCAAACTTGTGTGAGGTCTCGCGTTGTCTTGGTGAAACACTACACCTTTCCTTCTGACCTTTTCTGTTGAAGTGCATCATTCAATTTGTCCAGCTGATGACAGTAGATTTCCGAATTAATCGTTGTGTTATTCGGTAAATGCTAAAAAAAAACGATTCCTTTAAAATCCCACCAAACAGACAGCATCACCTTTTTTTGGTGAATATCGGCTTTGGAAATGGTTTGAGCCGGTTCATCTTTTTTGCTCCATGACCTCTTGCGTTTGACGTTGTTGTATACAACCCATTTATCGTCCCCAGTGATGATGCGCTTCAAAAACGGATTATTTTCGTGACGTTTGAGAAACGAATCACAGACGTCAATGCGGCGACACAGATTTCTCTCTGTGAGAACATGGGGAACCCATACATCGAGCTTCGAGGATAATCCCAGGCCTTTCAAGTGGTCATAAACTGTTGAATTCGATAAATTTAACCTCAATCCGATCTCACGTGTTGTTATTCGCCGGTTTGCATCGACTAATGCCTTTATCGCATCTTTATCAGCTTCAACCGGCCTTCCAAAAATTGGTGCATCTTCGACAACAAAATTGCCGGATCGAAATTTAGCGAACCAGTTCTGGCACTGGCGTACTGTCAACACACCTTCTCCATACACATCAGTCAATTTCTTTCTGGCTTGAACAGCATTTTTACCCTTTCTGTAGTAAAACAGTAAGATATGTCGAAAATGCTGCTTATCGCTCTCCATATTTAAAAGGGCACCAACCAAAAACTACTGCGTAGAATTAATTGGAATTTTTCACACACAAGCCTTGCTATATGAGCTCTCAAAGCATATAAAAATTATACAGCTTAAATGTGAAGTTGGGTGCAAAAAAATACAATTAAATCCTCTGTCGGGAAAAAACGAAATTACTTTCCGAACAACCCTATAGTTATTTTTTTACTATCGGTTTTGAAATTTCAATGTTCCAAAAATGGAACATTGGCGTGTAAAGTTATACTTTTTCACACAATGCAGTTATTATGCTTACAGTTCACAGAAGATTGGGAAAAGATTTCTGAACGCTAAAAACTTATAGTATGTGTCGAAAGAAAATATTTATGACTTGACTTTCGTTTCGGCTCCCTCTTTCAACTAACTCCCCCTCCCCTTTCAACCATTTCTGGACAATCTCAAGTGAATTTCTCAGCTGCAGCAAAACTACCACGTGCGTTTGTTGATAGTTAGATGTAGCGTATGTCTTATTTGGAGAGGAAAGTCACGTAATAAGGTCTTGTATTATTTTGTGTTTCCTCAGTTAGTGAATATCCATTATGCTGATCAGATGTCGCATTCAAAGCCATTCCGGACTGTAGAAGAGGCTTTGGAACATTTTTATACACTATCAGATGATGAAGAACCTATTGATATTTGTCAGTTTCCACTAGAAGAAAGTGGGTGTTTGACTGACGAAGAAGTTATCGGTGAAGATATTTTTCAGTCTGTTCTACCAGTAGATGTTTGTGGCAAAATCAAAATTTCTGCAAGCATATAGGATGATGAAATACCTCATGTATACCAGAAAAGATCAACAAAAAAAAATGCCTCGAGTGTGAAAAAAGATTGCTTCAGAAATGTTTTTCAAGCTATACATGGACAATAAAAATAGTTTAGGACATAAAAGAACACATTTTTGAAAAAACAAAATATATTTTGTCTTTATTTTTCATTTTAAAGGATTTTGGTAAATCTGCATTTTTCTAGTTTTTTTTTCTTTGCTTTATTATACTATTAGCTTTGAGAATTTTGATATGAAGGTTATTTGTTTATTTCTTTGTCCTACTGAAGTTTTCCTTTATAGTTTCTAATAAGTGATTGTAATTTTCTGAAATGTATAAATTCCTGTTTATAAATTATGTTTTCAACTTAATCTGTTTTATTTTGGAATTATATTTAAAAGTTTACTTCAGATGTGGCACCAACATGGGACACCCATCGGGGTACATTTAAAAAACTCTGCAGGGAAAAAATGACAGATTTTTCTCTTTCACACGCAAACTTTTAGTTCTTTTCCCCCATTTTAATTTTTAGATTTTTAAGGCCCATTTCAATTGTTTGTCGGGTATCATGCCCCCCCCCATCCCCTGCTACAACGGGGGGGGGGGTGAAAGATGAAAACCCATTGGGAAATGTTTAATGACACCTCTAGTAAGATACTACTTCTTAAAAATGTAAAAAAAACTTATTTTTGAATTAAAATGTCATTGGTCGTACTCTTAAAAAACATGTGAAAAAACTAAATGGCACCCACCAATGTTCCATTTTTAGAACATGCTAAAAATCTTGGAAAAAAATTTTTTCTCAAATTTTTTTTCTTTTATAGGTTTTATGTTTCAATTTTAATTTGACTTTTATCAAAATTTAGTTTATGTTACCGTTCAATCAAAGTGCGGCGTTTAAAAGGTTAATATGAAAAGAATAAGTTTGAACAGAAGCAAAGGACTCAGTTTTGCTCATTCATAGAAACGAACGATAAGCAAAAATGTTTTTCAGATTGTATTAGTTGATTAAGCTGATACAAAATTTACAGCTATTTAGGACAATTATTATGGAGATGGTCCAAGAAAAATTTCAACAAAAGTTTTTATATATATTAAAACAGATTCACCATAAGAAGTCCATTTATCATATTATTTATAATTTATCTTTTCAAAGAATAATACCCAAGCAGGAAAAGGGACTCAATATGCAAAAATGTGATCAAAATTAACTACATAAAGTGTAACATATAACAAATTTATTGGTTTTTTAATAGAAAAAATATAAAGCAGACAAAATCATACAAAATGTAAGGAGCATGAAGCACATTTATCTACATTCTCATGGCATACAAAGTTTTAAAAATCCCACCTTTAACAAATTATATATTTTGCATCATTAACTGTAACAAAATGCTTAAATTAAGTAACACTTAAAAGTTTTTTTGAATTAACTCTAAAATTTAAAGTATACGAATTAATAATGACCGAATAGAATACATTTTGTATGAATTAAAGAGTGAGTGAGTGATTTTGGGGTGTATTGGCGCAAGAGCCGATTTCGGCTATACTGCGCCAAACATTTGTTTTAATATCTGTGGTCCAGACGGGAAGAGAAAGAAAGAATGAATTGAATGACAAGCAAGAGGGTCGAAAATAGAGAAGGATCACTAGGGTACCCCCCGGGTTTGATGAATTAAAGAGAAAACACGTAGTACTAATTCTTTTCAACCCAAAAATGATATTAACATACCTCTGCAGCAGATGCCTTCTCTCTGTCAAGCTTCTTTTTCAATAAACTACTGGCTACAGCAGCTTCTTTTGTTTTTTCATCAGAAATAGATTTTGAAGGACTACATTTTTTTAAAAAAAAAGTTTAATGAATATCAAGAAAATGATTTTTTTCAGACTAATCATTGATAAATAATAAATGAAAAAAAATTATGTGTAATAGAAGTGAAAACTTCAAATCTTGTAATGTTAATATATCAGGGATTAGTTCGGTGAATAAAAATCAAGGGGATATTAGAATTGTCAAATAAAGTTATTTATTCATATGACTGTATCCTCCACCAAATAAAATGTTGCTTTGAAATGATTTTCATAACAAAACCTGTGGGTATTTTTAAACCTCTATCTAGATGTCTCAAATATTTCGTCTCTTTGACATTTTTTGAGTCAAAATTAATTTTTTTTTATCTACAACAAATATATATATGCAATCGGAGCATTGAAATTTTATAATATGTATGCAATAAACTGCTATGTACATTAAAACTTGATACTCTTCTATTTAAATCTGATATATTTTTTAATTCCCTAGGGATTGTCTTTTTCGAAGTTTGCATCAACTGTTCATCTTTTGGGAAACAAAAAACCAAAAAAAAAAAGTATGGTTGTCCAGGTTTATTAGAAGAACAGTACACAAAAAAAACATTGCATTATTATAAAATGTGTGCAGCTTTAGGTTAAGTTATTAATAAAATTTTTAATATTTTTAAGATAATTAAGATTTGACAGAATAAATAAAATACTAATTTCACACAGAAACACAAAATTCCCATATAAAACAAAATATCTTAAATTTATAAAAAATTAAGGATGTTGGCATAAATGCCACAATTTATTATACCATGCCCTTAAAAACTAAAAAGGAATTCAATAATGGCACAAGAATAAAGCTATACAATAAGATAAAAATCATACCTTTCTATATGCTTATTTCAATTGATATACCCTCAGTAATAAATACACATGGGAACATGAACTAACTATATAAGCCAGGGGTGGACAGATTGTGGCATGGCAGAGTTACAACAGTGGCACACGAATACTTATTGAAAAATTAAAAAATTTGAAAAGATAATACTAATTTATTTTTTTTACTGTTTTTATTGAAAGGTGGTGATTTTAGACAAAATAAAACATCAAAATCTATTTTAAATACACCTAATTAAATAACAATAGAAAATTATAATGTAGACAACACTCCTTTGTTCTTATGAGAGTTGGTTTTCCAAAGAAAGTGCATTTGTGGGATTCTGGAATTTGAGGGAGTGTGTTTTAAAGTATCTGGAAGAAAACAATGAACTGCCTAGTGAGTGCTTGCTTCTCAAGAATGAAGATAGGCTTTGAGATTTAGGTTTTCTCACCGATACTACAAGACAATTTACTGCCCACCCCATCGTTCATGTACATGAAAACTGTCCAACATTCTAGTTATACAAAGAAACTGCTTTTTCTCGCTGTTTCGTTCCTGTCTGAGGAACATCAGTTTAGCCTTCATTTTTTAAATCCAATCATTTCATTTTTTTAGATCCACAATGACAGTTAAATATTTTTAATGAGTACAAAATAAGGAATATTCCGAATTTTGTACAGTAATTAATTTTATAAAAATATAAGTTTTAGTTAAGGCAGAAACCTTTGTATAAATATATATATTTTACATTCAAAACAATTTTCTGTGATATTTCTCAATACAGTTAATAGTTTAATGACAAGAGAAATTTATAAGAATAATGGAATGAATATGTAATGTGATTTAAATTATTCACTTTCCTGAAATATTTCAGAAGTTCTTTAATTCCAATTAAGCTCAATATTATTTAAAAACGTTTTAAGACATGTAACAAAAAAAATCTTATATAAATTTAATAAAGTATAGTGATGTAACTACCAATGGGCTAGGTGGTGCCGTGCACCAGTGCCCTTAAGCTCAGGGGGCTAACGCGCCTTGATCACCAAGCAAGCCGAGCTTCTGATAATTTCTCCCATAATTAAGATATAAATATAAAAGATTGTTACACAGCTATAATCATGGCAACTCTATTGAAAGTAATCTCAAACTTGTAAGGAATTCCCCTAAATTCTTTCCTTTGTTTATATAGTGCTGCAAATTTTACTTATTAAAAAGTTTGATTTTTCAATTTTTTCATTTTTCTAATTGTTACTTGAAAATAAATATCAAGTTCCATGAAAAATCTTACCATACATCTAAAAAAACCTACACAGGAAGCTATTTCTTCTTGGTGATTTTATTTTTTATAACAATGATTCATAATAAGCTATTTTCCTGTTCCAATATTTCGCAATCTGGTATCTGCAGCAGACTGATGTAATTTTGTCCCCCCCCCCCTCCTCTGTTTTTTTGTGTTTTATTTTAAATAATTATAATAATATTGTGTTATATTTTCTTGTTTATGCATACTTTTTTTTTATCGTTTCCTGTCTATCACGTGTTAAATCGAGCCTGGGTAATCAACTAAAGTTCACACAAGGAAACTCATATGCATACATGTAAGTAGTATGTAGGTTTGTTTTCCTATGTTCTGCAGAGCTTGACATAGGGCTGATGTTAAAGTAGCTTTGTATATCTAAAATACTAATATATTTTTACTTTTTTTACTTCATAAAACTCAACCAAGATTCTCTCTATTTTTTTCTTTTTTGCACCAAGGCCATTGGCTATGGCCATTGGCCAACTAGCTATGCCACTGATAAAGTATATTGGGTATACTCTGAGTATTGGTTTTGAGGCCCACACAATTTTCTAGAAGAACAGTTTTAGTGTTGGAGTTTATAATATAAATTCAGTTACAAAAAATTGAATAAAACTGTGGTAAAGGAAGTTATATTTGCAATAGTTTTCGTTTTAAGATTTCGTATTTGAGATTTCAATTTCAATTAACTTTTTTCCCCAATCATACTAAATATTTTCTCAAATACAATCTATACAATTAAAAGTAATATTTTAGACGTAAATAGAAATATAAGAAACTCCATAGGATTAACATTTTGCTCGGGATTTTGTGGTGACATGTAATGAGGGAGTTAAAAAAGTTATCACTTCAAAAAGTTGGATACATAAAAAGTAAGGAAATAATGTAACCGACATTAGATTAGATTTGTGAATTCTTTACCATTACTTCATTCTATAATTTAAGTTTTACAATCCCCTTTAGTATGTACACATTTACTAGTAAAAATTTCAGTTCTAGCCATTTCTATTTAAATATTAAATAAAAAGGGTGTTGCATCAGAAATGTTAAATTTACCTTTATGTAACAATATTTTTTAAACACATCACTTGGAAATTATTGTTCAGATAGGATAATGCATTTATAGAAACATATTTGATTTTTAACTCTTGAATTTTCACAAAATTGATTAAAATGTCAATATGCTTTCCTTGTTCTTTAATTTGAAACTAATTTCTGTTGATGATTGCATTAAATTAAGTTGAATCAATTAAAATGAACTACATCAAAGTTATTTTTTTTAAATCAATATCTTTACATAAAACATTTGATTTTTTTAATGAATATGGAAAATTCACCAATATAAAATACATACATACATATTATGAAAAAAGACGTAAATAAGCAATTTCTCTTTTTTTTTTTATTTTGCTTAACACACTTTGTAACATTGAATAATGCAATAGAAAGCAACTTACACAGATTGTTTCTGTCCCTCATTTGGAAATAATTTATAGATGTATTCAACATATGGAAGATTTTCTTGTAGCACTTTTTTAAATTTTGGATTGTAATGCCCATACACTACAGCTCCAGTGAAACCAGCTCCAGTAGTGGCAATTACTCCAAATATGACTTTTCCACTCCCACTGAAGATTTTTTTAAAAAAAGAACATTTATGTTAATACAATTTGAAATAAGGCATATTATGAAATAACATATTGTCATTAACAATAAACTCCAAATTTCTGGGTCCCCAAAACTAACAATCCCTTTTCAGAGAAATCTCTCTTGAAATAAATATAAATGTGTGTGTTTGGAGCATAGAAATGCAAATGGTGTTGATAAACACAATAAGAAATAATAGAATGAACACATAAGCAAAGAAAAAGCTGATGTGTGAGGTCAAATGCTTTCAATGCTAGAATGCGAGAAAATGATGCTGAAGGCAGGAATATGAGCTAGGTCATGTCATTCCTCATCCAATAAAAACTGTACAATGAACAGAGTAATAAGATGCATCTGTGAAAGAAACTATTTATGCCTATATTTTTGTTTAAATGTGCAGTATTTGCCCTGTGCATTAAAAATTAATGTCATGAAATAGTAGTAATCCTTTAATCACCCCTAGGTGCCAGCTAAAACACTATAGATATATTATACATATGTATATATATATATATATATATACTAGCTGTTACCCGCCCGCTTCGCTGGGTATTTCATGATGTTTTATAAATTTTTACTGCTTATATATATGTGTGTATAAATTATTGATATCTAAGTCCTAGCATTAAGAATTCGATTGAATTGAAAAATATACTTATACCTGTAACTGTCACCTGTTGATAAAAAAAAGGGCAGACCTCATCAAATTTGTATTTTCTAAAAATCTCTAAAATTGAAGTATAGAATGATGTTTGTTCTTTCGTAACTCAAAAACCAAGTGGATTCCCACAAAACCAATTTTCGGTGGATCTCTACTCCGTAAATTGAACATGCAAGCCAAATTTCAAGTCTAAATCTAACAGAAAAAAACAAAAGTTTTACTATTAATATCCCCGTAATCCCATTGAGAGCCGTTTTCCAAAATTACCGCTCTTAGCGGATTTCAATTCAACAAAAGAAAAATGCAAACCAAATTTCATTATTTAGTCCTTGTAGCTTGAAAAATGTAATTTTTTTTTGTCAATACGTCCCAGTAACCCCCTGCAACCCCTAGAACTTGATTTGCTTAAAATTTATTCTTAGTGGATCCCTATTCAACAAAAGAAACACGCTTAACAAATTTCAAGTATAAGGGTCTAACAATTAAAAACAGTAATTTTTTTCTGTAACTCCTCCTGACCCCACGCAAACATCCTTAGGAGTCAATTTTCGTTTTACTCTTTGTTAGATGAACTCTATTCCATGAAAGGAACATGCCTACCAATTTTCAAGCAGGATGATCAAATAGTTTAAAAATGGAAATATTTATCGATTACGCCTCTTAATCTCCCAAAATTAAACTTAGTAGTTGATATTCGTGGAACCCATTTTGTAGCGGTTCTCTACTTTACAAAAGGAATCTGCTTATCAAATTTCAAGACTGTAAGTCTAACAGTTTAAAAATGGGGATAATTGTCTATAATGCCATTTGAGCCCCCGCAACGCCACTTCTGGGTCTGTTTTCACAAAACCCATGTTGTAGGGGAATTGCACTCTATAAAAGGAATCTGCTTAGCAAAATTTGAAGACTGTGTGTCCAATTAATTAAAAATGCAAAAAAAATATCAATAATGCCCCTTGAACCCCCGCAACGCCACCTAGGGGTCGATTTTCCCAAAACACATTTTGTAGTGTATTTCTATCCTATGAGAGGAATCTGCTAACCAAATTTTAAGACTGTGAGTCTAATAGTTTAAAAATAGAAATAATTATTTATATCTGCCCTTAACCCCCCGCAACACCCCTTGGGGGTCAATTTTCCCCAAACCTGTTTTGTAGCGGATATTTACTCCATGAAAGAAACATTCCTACCAATTTTCAAGCAGCTAGGTCAAGTAGTTTAAAAACGAAAATATTTATTTATTATGCCACTTAATCCCCTGCAACGCCACTTAGAGGACTGTTTTCACAAAACCTTCTTATAGCTGATCTCTACTCTATGAAAAAAATCTATTTATCAAATATAAAGACTGCGTCTAATAGTTTAAAAATGGAAATAATTATCTATAACGCCCCTTAAGTCCTGCAACGCCACTTGGGGGCAATTTTCACGAAACCCATTTTGTAGCGTATCTCTACCCTATGAATAGGAATCTGCTTACTAAGTTTCAAGACTGTACGTCTAGTAACTTAAAAATCGGAATTTATAACGCCCCTTAAACCCCCCCCCCCCGCAACACCCCTTGGGGGTCAATTTTCCCAAAATCCATTTTGTAGCGGATATTTATTCCAGGAAAGAAACTTACCTACCAATTTTCAAGCAGGTAGGTGAAGTAAGTTAAAAACGGATATATATATCTATTACGCCCCTTAATCCCCCGCAACGCCACTTAGAAGTCTGTTTTCACAAAACCCGTTTTGTAACTAATTATTCTACGAAAGGAATCTATTTATCAAATTTAAAGACAGTGCGTCAAATAGTTTAAAAATGGAAATAATTATCTATAACGTCCCCTAAGCCCCTGCAACGCCACTTGGGGGTCGATTTTCACCAAACTCATTTTGTAGCGGATCTCTACTCTCTGAAAGGAATCTGCTTACCCAATTTCAAGATTGTACATCAAGTAGTTTAAACATGGAAACCATTATTTATAACGCCCCTTGCGTTTCAAATTTCGGAAAATCCGTTCTTAGCTGACGTCTACTCTATGAAAGGAACATGTCTACTAAATTTCAAATCTGTAGGTTGAATAGTTCCGGAGATATCGTGATTAGTCAGTCAGTCAGTCAGTCAGTGAGTGAGTCGCTTTTCTCCTTTATATATATAGATATATTTGACTTGCTAGGTTCTTATTTGTATTTAATTTTTATATTTTCTTTACATTTGATCTTCATGTTTTTATTAAGTTATTTCCTGTCATGTTCTTTATTTTATAAATTTCTTCCATATATATATATATGCACCCTTTTACAGAAATGCTTTTTATTTTCATACCATCAAACATTTAATAATACAAACCCCAGAAACTTAGGAAAACAGTAACTCATTTCTAAATATTTATTTTTACCAGTATTTGAAAAAAGTAAACAGCATGGCTGCTTACGTAAAACTGGTTCTAACAAGATGGGCCTTAGCTTAACCTATTTTAGAGTAAAACAAGTCAAGAATATTGAATTAAAATATATTAAAGTTTTCCTAAATAAGATTTCAAAACAAATCTTGGTAAGTTTAATCAGTAACTAATTATACCTTGAGGACGAAGAGCTTGAATATGGACGCTTCAAACCTTTTGAATTTGAAGAAATCTAGAAAAAATAAATGTAGAACACAAAAATTTTATTTCAGACCTTGAAATAATATACACATAATACATATAAATTTAGATAAGATTTAATTTAATTTTAGCAAATCCATAAATTCTTATTTAAAGCTGTCATTTTAATTTTTTTTTTTTTTACATTTTTTACTCAATTTTAAACACACTATATCAAAATTTCTCCTATAATTTTTAAAAATACATGATTTGTTTTAAGTATAATTACAATATTTTCATTCATGCAACATATCTTTTCTTTCAACAGATGAATCCGTTCTTAAAATAAATAGTATATTTCACATCATTTATCATTGAAAATAAGTAAACAGTCACTACTGCATAAAGTCCTCATTTACTATTCAGCCATGCTATTTATTAAATAATTTCCTATAATAAATTTTTAACAACTAAAAAATATTTGCATATTTTTTTTAAAAATTATATAACTTGATAATAACACACACAAGCAATCATTAAAAATAGCTTAATTTAATTAATAATGACAAAGAAAGGTTATTATGATTTTTTTTTTGCAACATATCCTTAAAATATTTTATTTTTTAGCAAGTAAGAAGAAAATTTTATAAAAATTTTCATTTCCAGGGATTTGCATCACAAAAATAATTAAAATGATTCCCTTTACTAGAAATGGCAATTCATATATTATATCCAAATAAAAGTTTAATCTGAATTTCTAAAAATGAAAATTAAGAATTATACCATCTTAATGACAGGAAGTGATATCACAAGCAATTGCTTCGCAAGATTGTTAATCTAAGGAGCCATGGTAAAACCATATATTAAGCAAACTCGCTTCATACTGAACCTTGGGCTAGCCGGGTTCCAACTGGGAAAAAACCTCGTTGGTGTCACCAACTTAATATTCCTAGGTATCAGCAGACAGCTCTCGCACTTTTTTAGTGGCCACATCAAGTCTCTGACTTTTCAACAGGGCCCCGGAAAGTCTTCCCAGAATGTCATAAGTGCGAGGCTGATCAGGCCTCTCCCAGTCATATTCTGAATTGTTTGAATTTTTTATATGACGAGGTTTCAGGAAATCCTATCTTATTTCTGGATTTTTTGGAGATTTTTGGTTTTATGGGGATGGTGTAGTTCAGCTACACCATCTAGGATAAGAAACAACAACATATATCAAGTGGCCTGAGTTATAGCTGGTACCATGTATACTTAAAGTTTTAAAACTTTCTCACAAACAAACAAAAAATCTTTTGAAATTATTTAGTCCCTGTATAATAAAATTTCATATAAGTCATCTAACGGAACAGTACCTCATTTTTTTTATGTAGAATGATTTGAAAAAAGAGTGATGAAAGCTTTTTTTTAATGAGAAAGATAAAAAACCATCATTTAGTAAAAAGCAATTAAAACATGCATATGCATATAAAAAGGCAAGAGAATAAATATAAAAGGCAACTTTAGATCTCAAGGCTATGCAAAATTCCCAGAGCTATATTTATCAATTAAAAATTCTTCGATTCTCACAAGTTTTAGGGACAGTGATGCCAGTTGTATTGGGAAGTTGGTGAAAATTTAATAACAGAGAAATTACCATCTTAGAGATTAAAGTAATATAATATTTTTTTAATTTTATCTAAACAACTTTTTAATTTGTAATGGTCCTAGCCTTCAGGACTCACGCAAAAATAATTAACTAGATTACCTGCGTTATGGGATAATTGTGTATATATAACCGTATCTTTAAAAAAATACAACCTCAGCTTATTTAAAGTAAGATTGCATCAGAATTTTTTGTACGATATCTTTCCACCAATAGTAAAGCTCCCTCCATGAAAATCACATGGATTCCAAGACTTCCTGTTGCCGCTTCATATAAAAAACCTGAGATACTCTGGAAAAGCTCTCTTGTAACGTGTGTCTTTTTATGCTGTGCGTTTTCTGTGTTAACTGTGTTGTCTCCGAGTCTAACCTAGTTGTGTCTAAATGTGAAATAAAATGGATTACTGTTCAACAAGACTGCTTCATCAATGTAACAAAACGTCAATAAAAATTCAATATGACCATCTTTAAAGGAAATCCTTACCAACCGCTATGTTTTGTCATGTGTGTATGAGTTAAATACTATAATAATAACTTATAAATAACACTATTTGGCAATTGCTAAGGAACCATTGACAATGCATGCCACACAGGATAACTGAAATATCCAAGATATTAGAAAGTGAAGATTTTAAGTGCATGTCATACTTGCATATTCCTCAACCTTAAACACCATACAGAACATTCAGGTAACACTCAACAGACCTATTTCTCAAAGAAACAGCCTTCCTAGAACTGTGTACAAAATCAAAAATACCTTGACAGATAGGTCAAAATCCAAAATGCTTTCTTACAAAGCATGTATAAGAAATGCCTAAATGTCAATAGAGGCTACACTAATTTTGAAGAATTAATATATGTCCTTATTTCAACAAAAATGATCATTCTTTGTAACTGTGTAAAATTTCCCGTTATTTTTCCCCTATTATTTTGTATTTTTAGGCATAAAAAAATCTGCATCATTCCCTCCATGTTTTTCTATGCCAATGAATGTAATAAAAATTCCCATAACCTCCCATTAAACATTTCTTAAATCAATGCTTACTATAAATTCTTTTTAAAAGTGCCTTTGTTTCTTAGCAATTGTTAAGTAAATGCTGAATGCTTAATGAAAATTATTTTTAGCTTATAATCAATATTGTTGGCAAACAAAAAAGTTAGTACAAATACACTAAAAAAAGAATTTCCTACATGGCTACATTTATACAAAAGGCAGCACATGATAGTTTGAAAGGGTCCTTAATAAGGCTACAGATTCTCACTCCGTGATCAAGAAAAATGAGAGGATTAATACTGACAGTATTCAAAAATATTATTTTATTTTGCTAAGTCATAATAAGGATTCACATCCTATGCATGAAGCAACTTAAAATAAATTCAAATAGGTAAGGGTCTCAACTCCACAGACTACTCTCAAATGTGTTAATGAACTCAAATTTGAATTCAAATGCTTGTTAAATATATAAGAGCCACACACAATAGATTCTCAATAATCCAAGAGACCATTGTCAAAAACCTAAATCTGTTTCCCATGTATAATAAGTTAATTTCACTTGAAAAAACCTATGATCTCAAGTTTGATGAAAATCTGACAATGTTGGATGTTCAATGTTCTTTGAATGGCAAGCTCAAATACTAAAATGCGAATCTGAATTCTTAAAAAATAAAATAGAAAATTAAATTGAATAATAAGAATTAGTTATTTTTTCTTTTATTAATTATTAGTTAAAATTACAATTTTTCACATAGTATTTTTTGATTATGCACTCTATATAGTTGTCAGCATATTTCTTTAGAATTCATGCAGGGTTTTTTTTAATGTCACCAATATGGTTTCAATAGTGCGTAAGTATCTTAAATTTAAAAAAAAAATTTCTTTTATTGCAAAAGAGATCCCTAATTTTGTTACATATATTTCATATAGAAGATATCTCAGTCTCATTAGTCTGCAATAAATTTAATATATTTATTTGTATAATTCAAAAAACATCTTGTACTTTATAAATATGTATCATAATTGAGTTAAAAAGTTTTTCATAATTAAATGAACACGTTGAGATTTTGGGGTGTTCTCAACACTCTGCGACCCAAACAAGCAGGAGCGATCCTGGGTTAACTGTACAATAAATAAAATATAAGATATCAGCAATAAAAAGCTTCTAATAAAAGTTGTAATCACAAAAAAAGTAAAATATTACTTATATTTTTTTAAAACCATTTTCAAAAGTCATTAAAAAAGGATACAATTATTGACATCTTTACCAAGAAGATGTGGGCAAATACCCAAATCAATTTTACATTTCCAACTGAAACTTTTTCAAAGTTTAGTTTCTATGCATACAAAAATGTTACATCAATCAAAAGGCAATAACTTAAAGTATATTATTAAATAAAAATCAGAAATTCAATTTTGGAAGGATTTTTAAGGTACCTAGTCTCCTTAAGGATATAATTTATATTAAACTTTATTCAACCATGTACTCCCTATAAATACCCACTGCACATGCAAAAGGAGCAATGAATTTATCATGGGCATTATATACAAATAATGGATAAAATAGCAAATAGTATTACATTAGACAAAAAAAATTCCCAGCAATTTCTAGTATTCATGCAATTTTGACAAATAGAAGAAATAAAAACTGTTCCAATTAGCTTTTGTACAGAGGAATAAAAAGAAGTTATTTACTGCATTGCAAGTGTTAATTTGAAGTTAAGAAATAATCTTTTATTTACATATACTTAGAGTTTACAATATACACCTAATAAATATGTATAGAAAAATAACACTTCTTGGACAACATGAATGCGTTAATAAATTTGTGTTCCCACAAATATCAGAAAACATTTATGTCACCAAATTTAAGGTAATGTTATCAATAAAAGTTCTTTCTTAATATAAAATTACAAACAACACAGCAAGCTAAGAATATGTTTAATGAACTGTATAACAAACCTTATATGCTGAGGCTAAAAAAAAATTTTACGTTAATATCTAATTTTTAATAATGTATGACAAATATCTTCGTCCAACACATTTTACTTTCTCACAATTTTGTGAAGAACTTAAAGCTTTTTTAAATATTTATCTCCTAAAATATAAACATCTGACGGTAAGAAAAGCAAGAAAATAGTGAACTATATTAAAAGTAAGCCACAAATAAATTTTTTATTTAAAATAAGTAGGGTATATAATTAAAACGAGAATACCTAGTAATTGCGATAATTTTCAGATGAAAATCATATAGGTATACAACTCAAAATCAATGAACGAAAATGTAATGAGTTCTACAGTTCTAATAACCAACACACAACAATTAAGATATATTTCAACATTTTAATCTGCCTTATAAAAAATATTATCATATACTAATGGCCAACATATCTTTCACATTATTTGATACTATGATCTGAAATAAAATCGCTTACTTTAGATTTTGGAAAGGTAAGCCGGAGTGATCGCCACATTTTAGCTTGAAATTATTTATGAAATACTAAAGAAATATACTTGAGTCCTTGAGTTGAATCGAAAAGAGCCGAAAAGTCGAAACAAACTATTGTTGCCAATAAATATGATAAAATTGCCATGGATTGGTTGGATTGGTTGATTGGATGCATCAGAATTTATCAGTCTAGCTTTGTAAAAATATTAGAAATGGAATACAGTGCCTAGAGTTCAATTAAGAAATGTACACTAAATTACCTTTAATGCAATCAAAAGTTTTCCAAGTCAATCACATTCATAGGAAAGGTGTTTAAAATATTGAAAATTAACAACTAACTCCCTTTAGTGGTATATATATATATATATGCATTGTTACGAATTTTGCGTAATGAATACTTAAATTAGTGTAAATAATTCATATCTGGATGTATAATACGTCTATATTATTCTATGTTGTATTCATTTTATGTTAAAATTGTAATATTTGCAAGCAACGCCGTTCCTTACATTATAATGACGATTGAATGGAAGCGAAATCTTAACCATAGAGCCAAGTTGGCATCTGTTTTGGTAACCAAGTTGGTGACTTTGGCGACCATTTTAGTGATCTGGTGACCTGTTTTGGCAAGTCACGATGCTATGGATTCTTCAGGAAATTGGGGAGAAATCTACTAATATCGCGATCTATGACACAATCGGATTTTTCGAAAAGAATGCTCGAGGCCTATAAATACGGAGTAACTCGCCGAAACTGGGTTAATCGTGTTTTTCCTGTTGTAGGGTAGTATTTATTTGACCATGAAGAGTCGATTAGCTCGGCTGTTGAGTAGGACGAGAGAGTGCTTGTGAATAATCTCTAACATACTTGTATTTTAGACACCGATAGTTGTGTCTCAGGGCTGTTGAAAGTGTGAAGACCTTCTAAGATTTATTCTGCGAATTTCGCTGTGTAACCTGTATTCAAGGATTTTTTGGGGAAATCTTCAATAACGTGGGCTAGGATTTACCACCGCCAAATTCTCTTTTCTAGCTAAAGGTCGATCGCCAAAACTTAACCTTGAGAGGAACCGGTTTGCATTAACCATAGGCGGTACGTTTCTCCTCACGGGAAAACTCCGCGTAGTAATACACTGCATTTCTGATATTCTGCTTCTTTTTAACGCTGATGTTCTCTACAAATATTACCAATGTAGTTTCAGCAGTAGTTTTAATGATTTCTCGAATTCACTTTGAAAAAATTGTTTTTATCAAAATCAGATTAAAAAAACTTTATGCATTTGTCAAATAAGTTAAATTTCAAGCTTTTTTTTAAAGCAAATAATAATTATTTTTTAAAAACGAAGGTAAATTACAATATTTTTACAAATACAAGATATAAATATCAAATTAATCGTAGTTTAAATTTTTTGAAAAGTAATTATTTATCTAATCCAGAAATTTCACGTATTTTATTCTAATTCTATTATTTGTTTTATCTTTATTATTATCTTTATTTCTAAAGGATATAATCACTCATGTTTTTCGAAATACTCAAATACTTTACTGAATTTTCCTCCATTATATTTATTCAGAGCTGATTTATTATTCTCAACAAAGATTATTTCATTTCATACTGAGTCCCCCCCCCTCGATGTAATAGTTGAAAGATAGGAAAAGAATATATACTTGCAGTATGGTATTTTATTTCACACATTTCATAACTTTTCTCTTTTTTTCGTTTATAGTTTTTCGAAAAAATAGTAATTTACAAAAAAGCGTTTATATTGCGTAAGTTAGTGATTAGTATAAAAAAATTCATTTCTGCTCTAGATAATAAAATCCCTTATGTAAATATAGTGAAAATAAATCCTAAATTATTCCCGTAAGCAAATCAAGAATTCTTAACAACCAAAACATCACGACTCTTAGAAGATTGGATTTATTAAAAGGGGTAACTGTAAAATGATTTCTTATCTGCACCACTTGATTGATATAAAAAATTGATTCAATTAAGAGTTCTTTAGGGATATAAATATATTTATCTTAAATTAACATTCAAAATTTTAGCATTTTTTTTATTAAACAAATTAACACAATTTTTTTAAAAAACTCTAGAATTTGCTAATGCTTTTTGGAAATTTCTTTATTCCTTGCAATCCTACATGATTTTTTTTTATTATTGTATCAACTTAATAAAATTTTTATTAAAGCTCTTGAATCATTTAATAAAACACTTTTACATACATATGTGTATATTTTATTTCTAAACAAGGTATAAGATGTAAAAATTCTTTTAAATGAAAATGAGTTATTTTCGTTTTGTACAACTTATATTTCAATATTTCAACCTTACACAAATACAATTATACGAAAAATTATAATTGGCATAGTTTAAATATTCATGCGAAAATCAAAATAGAATTTGCATTCAGACAATGATGATGTGTCAAAATTTAAGTGTTCCTTAATTCATTGTTTTCTAACAAAAGTTAATAAACATTTAAAAACTTGTAAATCTCAAAAACTCAGAAAATTATCTTAAGACTATTTCATTATTACTAAAAGTTGAACATTATATCAACTGCGAAATTTTAGAGTGTGAAAATGGTGGGAAAAAATGTGTTTAACTTTGTGTTAACTTTTCTTTTTGCAAAACAAGAATGAATGTTTTAATCAACACGATTTAGATTTTTTCAGAAATTATAGCTAATTTTTAAAAAAAATGACAGCATTAATTTTAGATTTGCTTATAGATTATAGCCAACAAAAAATATGATTCATATGATTAATAGCATTTGGTTAATTTCAGAACTTAAAATAAGAATAAGTAGTAAAAAAAAATGATTTTTTTGAAAGGGATTTTTTTTAAAAAGGTAAATTTTTTTTTAAAAAAAATCATTTTATTGGTTAATTTTTTATTGTAAAATATCATATATAGCATACCCCATTCAATTCTGTCATATATCACTACTTAGAAATATCAGCAACATTTTGAATTTATTATCAAAAAATAAAACAGATACTTTTATTTAATTTTTTAATATGTATATATTCATAAGAAAATAATATGCTTTTTAAAATTTTTAAGAGGACACTTTCTTTCTAAGCTCCATAATAATCAAATTTATATTATTTGAAGACTCCTACATTTCTCTTTGCATATTCTATAAAAAAAAAAAATCTTAATGTTCATCTTTAAATTTGACACTTTTTTTTTTTACTGAATTCTGTGTGTGTGTGTTATTACATAGTTTCTTGATGCAATTATTTATTCTAATATCTTGAAGACAAAAGTTTAAAACTCGTTTATATATCAAGTCATTAAATACTTTTTCTACTAAACATAATTTTAATACAAAAATTTATTAACAAACTTAGTATAAAGTGTTTTAAATACTTTAATTTTATTTATTTACTTTACTGTTGCTTTTTTACTAGTAGACACAAAATGCTATGTTTAATTGTTTTGAAACTCTAAATCGTCTGTGTTTTTTACGTATGCTTTAAAATATGACTTTTAAAATTTTTTATAATTTCGTTTCAATCTTAATAGTGGCCGCGGTAGCCTAGTGATTATGGTCACGAACTCGATGCCGGAATGTAGCAGGTTCGAGTCCTGGTGCCACAGAAGACCCACCGTGTAGAGAAGGCCGATATACATTAAATCTGTAGAGGCTCAATGTTTTCCCGTTGTTTGTGGTGTGGTAAAGGGGGTAACCACAGCACATGTGTCGTCCTTGTTTCTTAACCGAGGCTCAAAATTACGAAATCTTTCGCCACAAACCCTTTTGTTGCTTTATTGTGCACCTTTAATGTAATCCTTTCACTGTTTTGACTTTTAATACATTTTAATGAGATTTTTTTTTAAAAAAAATCCTGTATACAAATGAATAAGTATTTCTAAAACCACAAAGGAAAATTTTTTGAAGTATTCTCTTCGCAATTATACTTGAAAAATTTTATTACAAAAATTCAGTCACAATGATGAAAACTCTTAAAAAAATATAGCTTTTGTAAGAAACAAAAAAAAATCCAGTACATATTTTTTTTTAATTCTTGTATGATATGGAAGTCAAACTGGATGCGTGTAGGCAAAAGTTCTTCCAGTACCTATGCAATAATTTTTCTATGAATGATACATTTTATATGAAACATATAGCGGTTAGTGGCGCTGATTGCTGTGCTGTTGGGCCTGAGTTCGAATCCCAGATAAGGCATAGATATTTGCCATTGAAGAGTGCCTTCGTGTGGCATAGGGGTAGTCTAAATAGCCGTCGAGCCGCAAGTCTTCTCGTGAGGTTGATGGAAGGGGAAGAGAGGTTGGAAGCCCCTGATTAACCCCAGAGTGTTCAACCTTAAAATTGGAGTGGAATAGAGCTAAATCGCTCTGTCAGCTGTATGGTGCTCAAAGCTGCGGATAACGACAAGCGTAAATCTAGCACCTTGTCATCGATGAATTTCGTTAGCCATGGCTTGATATTACTATTGGTTACTGTCGATCAGGTGCATAAGTAACAACAACAGAATTTTTCACCAGGCAACAGATTTTTATACACGGGAATGTGTACTGCAGAGATGTCAAGAATTGCAGTTTTCTAATGTATAAAAGAAAGAAAATGTGAAAGTGACTGATTTTAAAGAGTTAAAAAACTGAACTTTTAAAAATGAATAGATTTTCTTGAATAAATTGATTAAATCAATATTTAAATTCAGCATTAAAAATATGTTTAAAACAAACACGTTTCTGTTCTTCTCGATCTGGGATTTTATTCTTTAAAAATTTCTCAATGTATTTGACTGCATGTAAAACATGAATTCGTTTGCAGTAATTTACTTAATAATTATTTATAATGATGACTTCTGTACAATATGATGGGCATTAATTCATAACACAGAAATGTATCATTTGGTTCGAAGCTATAGCTTAATGTAGTATGAAAGTTATTCTCAGAATTTTCTTTGAATTATTGATTTCTGCATGAATAACCAATTAACTAAAGATCATATTACCGTAAAAGAGAGTCAAGGAATGGTCATATATCACACAAAAATATAAATTTTAATTTGGATAATCATTGATCTAAAGCGCGCGCAATTCTGAACTGTTGTACCAGTTAATTTAACTTTATATCTGGCCGTTATAAATTTAAGTAGACACATTGGCGAAATTATATTAATTTGAAGGGCAAGCGCGGTCTCTCTCTTTTTAATCGTTATATTTAATCAACCCTTTTTTATTGCTAATGGTTACCTTTTAACTATTAAATTTAAGAAATATTAAATAATTTTTCATGGTACTTAGAGAACAGAGGAAGTATTCATTATAATTAATATTTTCATTTCAGCAAATCTATTTATTTTAGCATTATTTAACATCAAAATATAAATAAATATAAAATGTATCATACTTTGTAAAATATAGTTGTAAACATTTAATATTCCTAGCTTTTTAATACTTTGATTGATTTCAAAACAATATTAGTTTTTTGAAGATAAGGTTTAGAGATGGGTTCTATTTGTTCCCCACCCGCAGTGATGCTCGAGGCTCATTCCCCTTTTCTTTTTGTTCAGAACTAAGGATAACGATTCTCCTGGTCTTTCACATTCGATAGGAGTCACAATACGTTCCTATAGACCCCTCTTTTGTCACGAATAGGGGAGTGGTTCAAATACCTAAAAACTACCCTTCAAGTTATACTACGAAATTCTTTTTCCTTTATATATGCTGTGATTCTTGTCTTAAACTGAGGATTACAAGTTTAGATTTAATTTTTTAACTAATAATTTCATTATAAAAAATCCACAGTTATAATTAAATTTTAATAAGAAATATAATGATTTTCGTTCAGTGATTAATCATATAAAAATACTAGCAATTACTCACCCGTTGAATTCGTTTCACTTGTTATAAAATAAGTCCCTGAACCTGACGATTGAATATATATTTATCTCTATATTTATAACAACTGAAACGCGAAATCCTACAATTGTCACACCAATTCGAAAAAGTTTATGAAGTTTGTATTCCTATATATATATATTATTATATATATATATATAACTTACTTAGAAAAGGTCACAACATTTTAAATTTTACTATCAGCGAAAAAATTCAAATGCACCCATTCAAATAATTAATATTCCCATTCTTATAAAAAAATAAGAAAATTTTTTAGGGTTAAAGAAAGCCAACTCTTGAAAACGTTAATCTGAAATAAAATTCAAGTGTTGATTAACACATCTAATTTTAAAAAATTTAGCCGATAAATAAACTCATAAAAACTACTTATCTGATCACGTACATATTTTTTTTCAAAAAATGAATGCTGTTTTAAAATTAAAGCATTAACAAGTAATACAAAAAAATTTTTTAAGTCAATTCCTACATTGACTGTCTAAAACCGGTAATTATTTTGATTTAACTAATTAACTGGTAGATAATGAATTAATATTTTAAAAAACTGTGTTAACATCAAGTTTCATCCTCTACAAGTTTAAAAAAATTTATTTGAACTTGATAGGATGAATAGAAAGTACTTTATT